>CM023484.1:101321463-101841504 GCA_013339685.2 Hyalomma asiaticum | reverse complement strand
TGTTCCAGCACTAATGCGGGTGACGTCCTACATCTTGGACGGTGTCTACTAAGACGTACACGCGGGCGTACATAATTACTTATGGGCACAAAAGAGGCATATATTGCGTTCTAAGGAAGCCAGAGATATAACAAGGCGTGTTCGCAGACAATCCTTCTGAGCAAATGCGACGAAAATACAAAAAAGGAAAAGGAAGGAAAGAGGAATGGCGCTTGTGACGTCACCTTCTCGAAGTTTCGGCGCGGAATTCAGAGATGAAACTTTGATTTTCTGTTGTAACTTCATTCATGGTATGCGTGTCACAGAATTTATGTCGGCGTTCGAGAAACATGGCGCACAACAGCAACGAAGTTAGTACATCGACAAGCGCAAATATATTGCGGTTGCGTCATTATGGGTATCCGAGGTACATGTGTGTCACATTTGAAAAACAATTTTTGACGAGTTCACTTTGTTACATTCCTAAAATTATACTGGGAGGGCTTCGGAATTCGCTGCATGGGCAGAATATTTTCGAGATGACTGCCAATAAAGTACTGCTGGAAGTCTGTATTTATGAATTCTCGCGAGACCTGTCGCTTGCGTAGCCGTATGCCATTCGCAAAAAATGCGGGAACGTATTTTTCATCGCCGGGGTCGGCGCGGAACATCTACCGGCCCAGACGGTAATGCCGCGCGAGGGCGAAGCTGTCGCGAATAGCGTGTATTAGAGCCCTATTCGCTTTCAGGAAAGGACCATAGCAGCGAGCAGGCCGGATTGATCGATATAAAATCAGAGCAGCGCTCAGCCCAGATCAAAAAGGGCGCCACTCTGAACGACCAATCCCTGTGTAGTAACAGCCGCGGGATCTTGTGTGTGTGTGTCACCACTGGCTCACAGCCAAACGCGGCAATGTACACTTAGTTCTAACAACTGCCACTACGTGCTACGCCAGTGTAGTGCAGCGCTACTTGTAAACTCGTACGTTGTCAATGGTTTGAAAATAGCGCCTGAGATCTCGCCCTTTTACGCCTAGCGGCAACACTAGAAACTACCAAGTTTGCGCGATTTCGTCCGATCGCAAGACATCCGACGCTGCGTTGATCGAGCGAAGTGTGTCGCTATGGGAAGGGTGACGCGCAAATCGCCTTCTCTCCGAAGGATGCTGCTGGATGCTCGGGTGCATTGTGGGAAAGCCGATGCAGACGCTCATCTGCGCACGATGGCGGACGCCCAGTCGATAAAGGGGCTCTCTTTTGTATGTTCACGGTAGAAATGGACATTTAGCGAGGCTGCTCGCTGTGGGAACCTGTAGACATGAAACACTGGACAGCCCTGGTTTGGATATTTTGTGCCGGTGAGTGGCGACCGAGTGCTAATTAGCGATTCGGCATTTGCCCGCAGCCCGACGCGGGCGGCAGTGCGGTCTTGTTTTGCGTGACACTGGCGATGTTTTGTATGGGCGTTTTCTCCGCGCGCGCTCGGGTTCGGGAAGTGTCGTTGACTCGTCTGGTAGAAATATTGTAAACGTCTCGAATAACTCGGTGGCAACGGCACGCCTAGAACAGCGGTACTACGCGTACAGGCAGCGCCCGCGTACTCGTGGGTTTTGACGTTCGGAGAAGACAGGTGCCGATCTGCGGCGCCGCACCGACGTGACTGACATGCATGTCGTTTCGACGCGCGTTTTAAGTGCGAGCTGCACTCGGGAGTTTTCGTCAAGACCTGGAGCGCCAATATCGCCGTATCGAGCTCCAGCCCCTGAATCTTTCATGCACGGCGATCAAAGGCGTGCGTATAGGAGACGATAGCATTCGATCGTGACTTGCCATTTTTTTTCGAGCGGTGCTTTGCTTTTGACATGTGCTTTACCGCTGCGTGCGCGCGCGGCCTTCTAGTTAAAAGAGAGTCCGGCGCGCGATTCTCATAACAACCCCGTCATTGCCTCGTGCTTGCTTGCATCCTGTGAAATTGTGACCTTGCACTCGAGAATGTAAACTGCGGTGGCTCGGCGATGGGAAAACATGACCCACACTTCATCCGAAGAGACATTGCGTGCGCGTGTCGCCGGTGGGATACCGCGACTCAAATAAACACGCATCCGGCCGGTTGCAGCCTTGTCTTCGAGTTGGGCGCGGTGCGTTACATTCGTCGAATTCGCGCAGACGCTGCCGACCCTGTCAAACGTGGTTCGGAAGCGCGACACGTTTTTTTCCCTTCTTTGGGTTCCCAAAAATAGGGTGGCCATTTTTAAAGGGAAGGGGAGAGAGGGGAATGCGTAGTGGCGGAGCCCGCTTGGCGGGCGCGCGCGCTGCTACGTCTCCGAGTCCAATGAGAGAGGATTTATGGCTTTATTGCGGTGGCGCGCTAGCCTTTTTGGCGTCGGCTCGCCGTGGTCGCGGCCCTGACTGCAGCTATTTGGAGCAGCTGTCCGCGGCTGTCCATTGTGAAGGAGAAGCGATCCATCCGCGGCCGGCTATTATGCGCTTCGAAAATCGCGACGCTAAACGGAGAGCAAGCTGAGCCGCGCGTTTCGAGCATGTGCCGCGCGTGATTGGACCCGTGTTCATTATATAATAGACTGCTTTAATGAACGCCTGATGTAATCGCTCGAGAGACAGTTTTCGTGACATCTAGGTGGATCAGAGTAACCGTATTTGGGATGGCACTTGGTTAATTGTTAAAATAATTACATGTATCAGCCGTCCTTCAACAGGTTGTCGCTTCTGGTTGGGACTAGAATAAACAGGGCTTGAAAGACAAGACAACGCGAGCAGAACAGACAGAAAGCTCGCTCTGTCATGCTGTCATTGTCGTTCCATAACTGAAAGCACTGTTTGTTCCTGCCAACTATGTAGTCTCGTTAAGCAGACTTCTATAAGTAGTTAATAATGCATGTACTAGTACATGCACACCATCTGCCAGTTGCTATAATATGATAATAACCTTATTATTAAGAGGGATTAATGACTGTACAGCAGGATATGTGCACCTGATTGCAAGCGACATACGAGCACATCCAATTAGAAAATCTTCTTTGCCATATCTCATTGCTTTTAGAATGGCCTGTTCATGCAAACCTTCGTGCAAATACACAACAGAGTTAATGTCTTTTAACACTGATGTATATAAATAAAACATAGTTAGTGAAGCGGTGGAACCTGGAGTAACCAAATGGTTGGAAAAGCTGGACAAATGAGCACTAGTAAACCAGTTTCAGGCTTCTAACTGCTGACACAGAAAATATCATGCACAACACACTGAACCGCAAAAAGTTTGCGTCTAATTGGACATTGTTCATGTCCTACATTGGAGCTTGTAACGATTTTACTGGCCGTCATCCTCATTAAATCTTCAAGGATCTCAAGAAAGTGGGCCGTCATTGCTGATTTCGATTTCTTAATGCCTACATTGTACACTGACAATGCCACTCCAGAGCAAGTAGATGTGTTACATACCATCACATGAAAGAAATTTCACACATGCTGCAAGGCTAAAACGTGCACTGTTCCACTGGGTTCCAAGCCTTTGCAGAATTAAAAGCAAGTGAAATGGCAGATCTGTTGACAAAGGTTGCTCATAATTATTTGGAAACCCATTTAATTTACATGTCGCAGTCCTGAATACTTGACCCTTTACGAGGACTGAAACGAGAACTATGTATTTGAATGCAGATTACAAAAGATTCACTTCAAGTGCATTTCAACCCCGAACTTGAATACCGACCATATGCTGTCAATTCCCACAGTGCATTGACACCCTTCATACATCGTTGTTTTGGTCCTACTACTAACAAAAGGCACTTCTTTATTTATAAATGTTCATGCGGTTGTGATGAGAGTACATCAAGTGTAGCTTGACTGTGCCCAGCACACTACACTACACATAGATATTGACTTGGAAAGGGCACTTCACTTAATTGGTTCGTACTGAACCTCCTCTCTTGCCAGGCCATTTGGCCCGTGGCCATGAAAAGCGGAACATCAGAAAAAGCAATGAAAGCATTTTGATGCTTCTCTTTGAAGATACTGGCTCTTATGATGAGCGTTGACTCGACTACTGTGTTTGTTCCTCACCGCACGTCCCAAACACTTCTGAAGAATGACTTTTGCTCACCAAATGGGTGAACATCTTTTCTTTTATATACCTTTAACCAAATAAGAAGGGGTAGCTCTTGCTAGCAAATGACATCATCAACTTTTCTATTTATTCTTGCTTCAAAGCAAGCAAGCAAAAAGAAAATATCACAGTGTGTATGTGGTGCACTTAACAAAATTCATGTCACTGCACCATACTTCAGTAAACATGTGTCCCCTGCTCTTTCCCTTACACCTGTTGGATGTGCTGTTGTAGTTATGTAGTTTAATGCCATGATGTTGCCTTGAAAAACGAACATCTTGAGTGTCCGTGAACTGTACATGTCACCGTCACTATGTTTTGTGTTGCCTACATTCGTTGTTTTCTTTGTTCATTGTTTTCTGCATCTTCTGCATGCCACTTGGGAACGGCATTCAAATTGCTTGATGTGTTGTGTGAATGCAGTTTTATGTCATTTGGTTTTATGAAATTTGGTGGCAGGAACATGGTTCATATGGCACTTGCACAGTAACTATAGTGTGCGAGCAATTTGACATTCTGGAAAGGGAGAAGCAACTTTTACAAATATATTGGTTAGTGGCTTGTTTCAGAAGGCCTGTTCCACAATTTCATTGCACACCAATTGGATGGTGATCCATGACTATAGAGCCACTGAGTTCTTTGGCTGTGATGACCATGGTGGAGCTGATAGACCAGCTCCTCTACACTGGGTCCAATTAGCACACATATAAACGCACACTCAGCTAAGTGGACTCTTGCAAAATACCACCACACGGGTAGCGCTCTCTGTCATCTACCGTTCCTTGTTGTGGTGTTGTTATATATACAGGAAGTCAAAATGCAAGACTTATATGAAGAAAGAGGGACCTTAAATGATGACTCTGGAGATGTTGGCCTGGCTGGACAACTGGTTTGATGCTCCGGGTGCTTAGCGGTGATTATGATATTGATGATTATGATAACATATTAACACAACACATGCAGTCACACACATACACACACACATATATTCACATGTATTTACACTGAGACGTAATTCGTAGTGTTTCAATGAGACCTGCTGTGCTTAGAAATACTAGCAAGGCTTTCGTGCTGCGTAGTGCGCATGTGCTGTCTTAGCACAGGCCAAGAATGGCCTAAGCTCCAAGTTCGAGCCATGTTACAGCTGAACTGTTGTCTTCAGTCGTTCTCATAGCATGGACAACAACAAATAACAAGTTTGATGTCTTGTGTGCTACACACAGAACACACGAGAATGCAAGAACAGTCAGTTTGGCCAAAATGTGCCGATCCATGCAAGTTTCTCTTCCCTGATCTGTTGGTGTCATTGCGAGAGCAATCTTGATATTGCTTGACATTCTGTGTTGGATTCGATGTTGGAGCCCATTATTTCTTTATGAGATTTTTGCTTACTTAATTTAGTTTTTAATTTGCATTCATATTTGAGCACAGTAGTTCAACCTTGACATCAAGTGATATTAAAGCTCAGCAGAGGACGCAAATAAAGAGAAGAGTGAATGCACGCGAGCAATAAATGATGTAGTGAACGGCTGGGCCATTTGTGCATTGCACTTTGTGTGACACAGAGGGCTGTTTGAGTTTCACAACTAGCTTTAACAACTAGTTTGTTAACTACCTGAGTGTTCTTGCAAATGCATCTGCAATGAAGTACATGTAGTACATGTAACAGTACCTATTACGTCCGAAACATATGTGGAGCTCATTGCTGACGGTGTAACTCGTGTTCATACACCATTTTTCACAGTGCGGTGCCTGTGGGCAGCCAGTGTTGAAGTGGTGCTGGACCCTGGAGATGCAACGGGGGCTTTCTTCCTGAGCTCACCAGATGAGCCAGGGGGCGTGGAGGCATCGTCAGCTGAGCCGTCACGGCGCTTTGCACTCACATTCTCGAGCCGAATCACGGTAGTGGCACAGTTTGGGCCATTCTCTGTGCGCCAGACTGTGTACGCCGCGAGCCCGTTGGCTTCGGCGGGAAACCAGAGCAGCTCATCAGATGGGCCCGAGCCCATGGGCGACGTGACGGCCCATCTGGTCACCCCAGCGCCTCGTAGAGACCAGCCAACATTGAGGATCCTGTTCCACACTGGATCAGAGGTGAATTGCGTGCTTTAGATTTCTTTCTGGAAAGACTCCAATGAGATTAGCGATTGGGTTGATTGGTGGTGATTTGGTGATGGACGTCTTTGTGGAGCGCTCTTCTTAGAGCTAGGAAGCAGGTGAAAAAAGAAAAAAAGCTAAACCCCCGTATTTTGAGACGTTATTGTGGCACCCCTTGAATGTAAGTGGTCACATCAAATTAATTCCTGGGAAGCATAACAGCTTTCTTTCAGCAAGGGGTAGTGTGCTGCATGAGTACAAAGGAAGGAACACAGAAAGGAAAGAACACAGACTTCCACCTGTTTATTTCATGAAACCAGGAACCAACAAGCCCATATGTAGGCCAACACATTGGCTGCGCGCCTCTCAAATGCACAAAACTTCGTTAACGATGCTATGTCTCAAGTGCTGACATGACGAAACAAAACGACATATAACTCGTGCACATCAAAAGGGAAAATCATGACTATGCAGCTATCATAAAACAGGCCTCTTCTACTAGTAAGAAAACACAATGATAATCAGTTTGACAAGCAGCGACTGAACTCTGTCAGAAGCTGAACCAATGGCGCCACCTGAATATTTTAAAATGTCATCCTTTTTAAACACGAGAAAAACGGGCAGCACACTAGCCGTCCGACACGAACTAACTAGCCTGCAAGAAGGCTTTAGTGCTCTCATCTGCACAGTGTAGTGAAGAAACAGCATTGTGTTGCGGATCACACGAGAATGCAGTGGTGCGTTTGTTCATTGCACGTCGTTGTCAAGACTGAAAATTGCCGCGTACTCCAGTTTACCTGCAGTGTAAACCAACGGTGGGAAAGCAGGGCTGATCCTTGTGGTTTCAACATAAGCATAAGCTATGTTGAGTTGACTTTGTCACTGACACTGTGCGTAAAACACGCATTTGGGCTGCAGGTCGGTGGACCATCGGTTTGTGTAGCTCTCTATGCCCAGCTGGGCCCTGAGCAGCTGGTCAGTGTATGCCAGCCCAACCGTGATGGGGCCTGCCTGGCCGAACTCACCCTACCGGCCGCATGGTGGCCACCCTTGTGGGCCGCTGCCCACAAAGCACACCGGCCAACCATTGCGCTACGGTGAGTGACCATCTTGCATTCTTGCGCTTTTGTGCTGCGCATGGGCAGCGTGGTCAAACAGTGTGCAGCGTCACTCTCTGCTGTTACTATCGACATATTGAATGGGTCCCCTTTAAAGGTACACTGGGGGCAAACAACTTTTCTTGTTAGAACGATGTGACAATGCTTGAGAGTGTCTAAAACATCATCATCATCTACATCAGCACTTTTTTCATTGAGAAATTGAGGTAAATGCAGGACAGGGCTTGCACAACCAGCGGAGATATACTCGTACAGTAAAGCCTAGTTATAAGAGACACTCGAGAGAACCAGTGAACATGTCTCTTGTAAGCGAGGTCTCTTGCAACCAAAGATGCAAAAGACACCGAGAAACCGTGCTAGACCACTTTGTTATGCACCATTAACAAAGTTTGTTTAAAGACATGTGCATGAAATCGTTCAGGGTGGTTTAAAGAAGTAATTTGCTTTTTAGTGACTGCAGGTTGCATTAGCTTCCTTCCCGACTTCTGGAGGTAAAGCACCTCTCTTTCCGAGCCTCCCAGTTGCCCACACTAACCTTTGAAGCATTCTAATATGTTTATCAGCTTGAACTCTAGACATTTTCTGCCCTGCAATGTAAACATTATTCTCCTCCTTTTTTAGCTCGTTCCCAAGGGGACATGCACATTTGTGAGAGGATTGCATGATAAGTAAGCTTTTTGGAGTAAAGGAGGCCCATGAAGTGAACGCATCCAGGTTGTGTCTCTTCTAAATAGTGGAGAAGTTACTCTGTGGTCCTGAAAAAGTTGTATTTAGCAATAGAGGTGTCGCTTGTGAATGTGTCTCTTCTATGAATGTTGTTAACATGGTAAACATAGGAAAGCCAACGAAACCATTTTCAGATGTCTCTTATAACCGAGTGTCTCCTGTAACGACGTCTTTAACAAGATTCTGCTGTTTCTTGGCCTGGTGCTGTAGTCGAGCCTTAGAAAAAAAAGTTATTGATACTCATACTGCAGATAAGAAGACAGATCGCTGCATTACATTAAAAGGCAGGATAAAACTGCTTGCCCATTTCGGTTCTGTTCATTCAAATAATGAACTGACAGTCCATTGTGAGGTACTTCAATCATCACAAAAAGCAGCAGCTGGCGGGGGCAGCGATCGACTCCCTCAACCCATCTCTGCCTGAGGTGTCATAAAGACGGGTTTCTCCGCACCTGCTTGCAGTGGCATCTGCTCACGACTCTAGCCAAACCCCTCTCTCCTGCCTGCTCCTTCCTTTCACACAGCTGGCTAGGCTGCCGGCCTGTAAACAGAGAAAAGGATAAGTCTATGTCAGCAGGTACTGGCTTAAAGGTCCACTAAACCACCCAGAGGTAAAAATTTGGCTGTGTTGCTGTTGTGCCGGTGTCCAGAACCAACACGTAGCCATAAGAATTTTTTGGAATAGTAGTGTATAGCAAAGTTACGCACGTTTGATTACTAAAACACGGTGCTTGCTCGTTTCACTCTCTCCGGCGTCACGCGCTGGCCGCTTGCCGGTTCCACTGCCTCCTCGAGTGCTTGTTCAAATGTCATGTGACAAGCACACATGTGACAAGCCGCGGCGACTAGCACTGCTGCATTTGGCAACATTCATCGGGATGGCAACATTGAAACGTTTAAAACAATGTTAGGAGTGGTTTAGGGGCCCTTTAAGGTGGGTGGTTTGAGTAGGTAGTTCTGACGCCATGATCTTTTTTTTGAAGTAGGCATTTTCTTGGCATGAAAAAAGAACTACAGGATTTATTGACTCCACGTTGACTTAATATTTGCTTTCAGCGTCCGTTTAAACATCTTAGTGGGGTGTTGCTCACAAGCTCTTGTACAGATTGCATGATTTTGGCATACTCATATGTGTAGATCATCCATGAGACCATTTCTTGTGAGGCATGTAATCATGAAAAAAGGGTGAATTGTGAGTGAAAGTCAAGTTGCTCCAATTAATTACTGAAATGAGAGATGTCAGAACAGAGTGCTGCTTTTTGGGTGAGTCAGTGGTTCATGACATTCTGTAATTCTCTAAATTGTGTAGACTATAAAGGTATGTGTACAGAACTCCAAATGGACTTATATTAGAGTTCATTCCGCTTTACATGCTTCCATATAAGGCACTTACGAAGCCATGTGATGCTCACTATCTTACTGCTGTAAGTTTCCATATCTGCCTTACCGGTGATTTTTATACTTTGGTAGTCTCCGCACCAGAGCAGGAAAACAGCCATCTCATTGTGTTAGCTAGATTACACGACAAAGTAAAGAAAAAAATAAACAGGGAGTGACAAACACATACAGGGACCACAAGTGATGGACTGTTCATCAGTTTCCTTTGATCTTTATTGAAGATGTCTTACCGCTAAGTCCATCTCTTTCGCTCTCTGTCCATCTCATCCGTAGCCATCTTCACAGCAAAAACATCATACATGGCGTTGTCATGCTCCGAGCGCACCCCTGTGCCATAGGAGCGCAATTGCACTTACTTTCTTGCTTCACCTTTCACTCAGGTATGCCCTGGTGAGGAGCAGCATCTCCCAGGAATGTCAGGGCCAGTCGTTACGACTGTCAGCATCGTCGGTGCCGAGCAGTGGTGCTGGCTTGTCACTGGGACGGCTTCCACTCTCGGTGGCACATGGCAGCTACGAGGAATTGAGCGGCGGCGACGGCGTGGTGTGCCTCCTAGTGCCCCAGGGACCTGTCTACCCACGGTCCAAGGTCTACGTGCCGCTACTTGTGCGGCCCAATCCAGCCTACCCGCTCCACTCTTTCATGATCAGGTAAGCAGCCTCCTTGAAAAGGTCTGCGAAACCTGCGCCCTTTCTTCAAACCTGACATGCTTATTGAAAGGAGTACAGTGGCCTCTCTAGAATTTGCAGTTGCTGACTGCTTATTCAGTCCTGACAGGGACCACCCAACGGCGCAATCACATGAAGTGAACTTTTGGTGGCAAGCACCAGCGCAGTAAGCATAGCGCAGCGGTCAGCGATATTGACACAGGTGCAACGAAAAACAGGTGCACTGCCATGCTCATAGGCATGCACACAAGATGGTCGCACGTCCTCCCCAGTTCACCTGTATCTGGACATGCCAAATCTGAGGACGTGCCAAACCTGAGTGATACCTCTGAGTTGCACGGCGCTTTGACCAAAATGACTTCATTGGGATTGGGTTGGGGGGGAGATGGGGCCGCTGTAGTGAACTTGTGCCCCCCCCACTAGAGAACCCTGTGGCTGTGGCATGCCTGTGGCTACAGTTTCAATGTTTTGGCACACAGAAGTTGGGTGCAGTTGAGCCCTGACAGGCCTGTGGTCCTCGCCGGTGATAACCACTTGCTTTTGGCAGGCAGCAAGCAGCTGTCTGCCAGTGTTGCTGGCTGCCACTATCGCCACCAGTTTGATCCTCAGTAAACAGCCCAATTTTCGCTGCTGTCAGGTGGCTTGACACCATTTCTTTGCTGAAAGATTGCTCCATTTGATGCTTGCATAATCAGGAGGCCAAGGTAATGGATTTGTCAGAAAATATGAAATTCTCTTTATTCCACAAGTGGCTACCGAAGCTTGATATTGCGTTGCTTCATGCTTGTACACTTTGAGAGGTGGTGTTGCTTTGTATTTCCGCCACTGTTTGGGCTGTCACTGCAGATAGATGAAAGCACAAGGAATGCTTTATATACTGATTCTCAGGGGTGGCCCTGGGAACATCAGTGGACATTGACTTTCCACCAATACCCGAATGATCATGAGTTTCTTGGCTCTATGTGTTTTCCAGCACTTTACATAATGCTACCCTGGACTGTACAACAGATATTGAGGGTGGAGTGAATGCCATTAGAAGCCACTGTGAACTTATGTTACTCAGAATCACTTCTGAGCAACATAGGTAAGTTCGCAGTAGCTTTGAAAGAACTATAATCCGGGTCTACTTCAGTACTGAGCATATGAAGCAAGCAACTTCGGATGCTTGAAACTCGCTTGACAGCCTTCAAGGAAGTTAGTACAACTAAGCAGCTTGGCACAGCTTTGTCTTGTGGTTTGGGCATAGTTGTTTAGTGCAGGGCTCCTGAAGCAACTTAGTTCTAAGGAATGTTGCTATGCTCCAAGGAGTTCTAAGGAACCCAGCCAATGTTGCAGTGAATGGTAACAGTATGCGTGAACGACTTTGAAAAAGAACTGGATAAGTAGCATAGTAGGATTTGAATAATAGGAGAGTTCAAGTTATAACCGGTAAAATAGGCCATGTTTTAAAATTTACTATATCTTGTCAATGTAACCCATCGTAAGGCTTTCTTCAAAGGCATGCCCTTCAGCATAACAGTGTGGGCTTCAGAAGTGCATGAAAAAATTATATTCATGAAGGGAAGTCTAGAAGAGAACAATAGAAGGGGCCAAGAATCCATTGATAAAGACTTCAAGATAGATTCAGTTGGAGGGTAAAGAGCATCCATGTTTTGCCATGAAGTATGGCTTCGCAGCAGCGCTAATCTCTCCTGCATCTGTGGCTTCATGGCATGGCACTTTCATAATGCAGTTAAACTATCTTTTCAGGCAGGTTGAACACAGAAGGATATTCTTATCTGTGTAAAAATCTGTCTAATAACAAATATACAACCGGGGAAAACATACCGGCGGCTTGCCAATAAAGTGGAGCCTGTGCAACCGACTCTGAGAATCTGTGGCCTAAGGGATACAGCTTGCACATTAATGCAAGTAACATTGTTCATTGCTTACCTAGACTTTGTTAATTTCTTCAATTCAGTTGATATATTGGCCATGTGTGTCTACTGAGCTTTGTGAGCTGGATTTGTGAGTTGTTCTTTTGAAGGCCATCAACGTCTTGGCTTTCGGTGCAGCGGTGTGTACCGCAGCACAGATCACATGCTATCAGCTATATCTCACGGTTTCTAACCTGACCTACTACTTCAGTCTCTGAGTTTCCTCCTTAAAGGGACCCTGAAACGGTTTTGACTTTGTACAAACATGTTGCACTGATAACCTGAGTCCTTCTGATCATTAGCATAACAGTATCAGCACTATGCGTTAAGCGTGTAATTTACTACAAAGTTTAAAATACGCACATTGTGAGAGATCGACGTGACTCGACTCGAAGCGTTTTCAACCGCCCCTTCCCACGGGACATGCGATGGGGGCCAAGAAGCGCAAGCCACGGGACGTCACTAGCACCGAAGGGCCAGCCAATGGTATCGTCGCAGCGTCTGGCGGCGTACACACGAGTCGCTGGTGCACTATTACAGAGGCTAGCACTGCCGAGGCCGGCGACTTCAGTAAAGACATCGCGGCGATATGTCACGACGGAGGGCTCTGTACAGCGGCTGATGTGGGAGGCACAGTCGTAGCTAGCGCGCACTCTGCAGCTGTTCGAGTTGAGGAGGAACAGCAGTGGTGAGGAGGAAGGTGACAGAAATAAGCTCGTAGCTACCTTACCGCAGGGTGCTTCGCTTTGTTTATGGTGTGAATGACTTCATAATTGTGTTGCCTAATCAGTGACACAATGTCAAAAAAGCGTTTCAGGGACCCTTTAACAAACTCTTAATGTACACCTCGTGCAGCCAGGCTCTCTTAAAAAAAAAAGGCCTTCATTTTGTATGTTTCTCTGAAAAAGGTGTCAGGCAGCTGCACGTAACCAAGCACAGACCCAGGGTGCTTTTTTTTTTTTCTTCCTTTTTTCGGGGTTGAGATGGTTATTGATGACAGCTGTACACGAGCCGCAAGAGATATAAAATAAACTTGTTTTCATCCCTGTGACTGTTCTGAGAGTACAGTAACGGCTGGAAAGAAGAACTTGGTAACTTTGTCACGTGCGATGTGCTGGTACTGCGCATGTCAACTAGTGGGTCAGGACATCCACATATGTGACAGTGTCTGTTAAAGTAAACCACTCATCCGCTAAAGAAAAAAAAAGAAAGACCGAAACACATCTTCTCTAAATGTGCGGCATTCATCGCTGCACTTATTTCATATGCCTGAACTAGCAAGTTGCTGACAGGCCAGATGCTTTCGTCACCCCATTTCTGTCCATATTGCGTTTAAAGCAAATAAATTTAAGAAATTGAAAAAATTCTTTTTATTCTTTTTTTGTAGGGCTAAAGTTAAGCCTGGGCTGAAGATTCTGCAGGTGCAACCAACAGCCAAACAGTCTTGGAATGTTGCAGTGGACACCAACTCCAAGCAGACTTCGGCAACTGTGACCGTCACTCGCCTCAACGAGGATACTGCACTGCCTGAAAGGTCTGACAACTGTCAGAAAAAGATTGTTGTTGTTCGCTGAGTAACGTTGAGTAGTTTATGACTTCTGGTGAGGCCACGAGTATGTGAACATGAATGAGACGTTGAGTATTCAACACAAGTTGCTTCTTTAAGCTCATCTAGAAGTTTCCCAATGGCCTGACGAACACCATTGAATTATTTCATGCAAGGGCAACTTCACTTTCATTTCCACGACTTTGGCGAACATTAGGCTCCATCAAACTGCGAGAACGCATGGCATGGCCAAAATCAGAAAGATTTGGTAGTCTTAGGGCTTTTGTTTTAAAAAAGCATTTAGGATTGATCCTTCTGTGATATCATTAAAGCTGTAACATTAAAAGTATTCGAATACCCTCTTCAGGAGGAGTGTCCGCATGTATGTTGGTGCAGCCTGTTTCCACCTGTTCAGTCAATAAGGAGCCACAAAAAAGTGAGAAACACTGAGCTTTGGAAGAATTGAGCCCTTGGCACATTCACTGTGGCTTCAGTTTGCTTTAACTGTGCAGCATATTCCTGCAGACAATTAGTTTTCCGAAGACATTACCTTATTTGATGAGCATGTTGACATTCCACATTCAGGGAGCAACGTAAGGAAACATTATTTTCGTTGGTTTGTTATGAATACAGCCAGTAACAAATTGCCCACTGACTACTTCCAATTCTTATTATAGAAAAATAAAAAAACAATTGACTTCAGGATAAATTCATATTTAATCATACTCTAATTGCATATAATTACTGAACAATGCACATATCAACATATACTAACTGCATTTTCTTTGTTGCAATAGAGCATGGAGTGCCACGGAGGTAATGTTTGAAGATTTTAAGGATTTATAGGCCTGCATTGTAATTCGCACCTAAAGGTGACGTACTTAAATGTTTTGCATGGCAAGCACCGAGATTTAGCCAGCTTGTTCTGGGGCATATTCAAGTTCATGTGTATAATTAAAGCTCAAATTAAAGCCCCTGTAAGACAGTGTGGCAATACAGTAGAACCTCGTTATAACGAACCCGGACATAACGAATTATCGGATATAACGAAGCAATCGCAATTCCCCTTGAAATTTCTATAGATGAAATTGATATTGGTTATAACGAAATAATGGTTATAACGAAGTAATTACCGCTCCCCATCAACTTCGTTATAACGAGGTTTTACTGTAGATTTTCCGAGCAATTTCTGTTGGAAACTTGAGAGGTCTTCCTTGCGCTTGCTGGCACAGTGGGGAAGAGGTGCTCAATTGGCTCTTCGAAGTGGAGGAAGGGCTGGGCCACGAAGATGGGGGCCAGGTGAGCTGGCACCTGCGCTACCTGGACCTTCCAGGCTTTGACAGCACAGCCACTGTAAGCAGCACCGTCAGTGAGGTTGACGACAGCATCAAGCTCACCTCCCGGCTGGACATCCACAAGGACGACGTCCAGGCAGTGCTCCTTGTTGCTAAGGTACTTGGCCGTTTCTCGCGTGTCAGAAATTTGTTCGGAAAATGGCATTCAAAGCCAGGCTCCGTGTGTGCGAGTCGATGCAGTGGTGCTTGTGACTTCGGTAAGGCTTGTGGCACCTCGATTTTCTTTTACATTTCTGTCTGCATTGTAAACGTCAGCGTGTTTGTAACCTGCTGTCAGAGATTCAAATGAAATTTTTTGTTTTTGTTCTCGTGCCATCAACTTAAAGACGTGCTTTCTCAGTGCAGGCATACGAGTGTTGCATTAGTGAGCTGCAGGCAGACGTGCGATATGTTTTCCTTTCATTATAAGACATCTTGACTTCATGCTTTCTGCAAGACTCTTTTAAATGTCAGATGTCTGCAGAGTTCAAATGTGAAAGTTTTCTTACTTTGGGCCTGCTCGAGTGGATCAGCAGCTGTGGTGTTGTGCATGGAGGCGTGGGTTTGATCTGCAGCCATGACGGCTACATATTGATGGGTGCAAAAGGCGAAAATGCTTATATGGGTTGACTTAGGTACTTATTAAGGAAACTGGATAGTCATAAAATTAATTTGTAATCCAGCATGCCTTTTAGTTTCATGTTTCTTTTTGACACGTAAAACCACAAATTTGATCATTTTTTCCTTTGTTATCGTGCATTATTCACTGCTAACTGATGCCAATGATAACATGTGCATGGCACCGCTTGGATCACCGTTTAAAGTGCCAAAAGGTATTAGAATAAATTGTGTACATGCCCCATATAGACACATTACAGAATATTGAAGATAGGCAAACTGGATTGTTTGCAGTCGAACCAGTTGCTCAACACAGCAGTGCTGACCGGAAAACAGGTGTCGCAGCCCATGAAGGTGTTCGTGGTGAGCCAGTCGGGGCTCCTGGGTGATGTCACGCTGCAGTCCTCCTGCCATTCAGCTGACGAGTCTGTTCTCAAGGTTAGTCTCAGGCTGCAGTCTCAAGTGGGGCCGCAGTTGAACTGTGGGGCTGAAGTTGTTCATAGTGCGTGCCCTTCTAACTCCCTTGTTTTCTTCATATATTTCATAGATCCAGACATGATGAATTACCAGCGATGGTTGTAATTACAGTAGTCATTTTGCAAAAGTAGAACACTTAATTAGCAATGTAGCATGCAAGGACATTACAGGCTCCTTTGCGGTTTAACACAGGATTCATGTAGCTCAGTGTATGGTGTTGTTTTGCGACACTGGCTTCAACGTGGTAGTGGCTACGGCACTTGGCTGCTGATCCGAAGGTCGCAGGATGAAATCCCGGCCGCGGCGGCTGCATTTCGATGGAGGCGAAATGTTGAGGCCCGTGTGCTGTGCGATGTCAGTGCATGTTAAAGAACCCCAGGTGGTCAAAACTTCTGGAGCCCTCCACTTTGGCATCTCTCATAACCATATTGGGGTTTTGTGATGTGAAACCCCATAAATTATGTTTTGACACACTGATTGCCAATGTCATTTGTATTGCTCCGGTGAGGCAAATGTGTCTTTAGTTCAACAGGTTCAGCTAACAAACAATGATTGATCTGGCAAATCAGAAGCTAGGCGAGATGTACACAGGTCTGCAGAGCCATCCCTAGCAAAAATTCCCAATAGAGAAACCAATAGCCTATCAGATTATTGACACCAATAGGCCTATTAGTCTATTGGTTCTGATTCACCTATTGGGGCTACTGTATTGGTGTATTGGCTCTGTATTTGCCTCTTGGAGCTATATTAGTGTATTTGCTCCGTATATGCCTATTGGAGCTATATTAGTGTATTGGTTCTGTATTTGCCTATTGGAGCAATACAGGTGTAGTGGTTCTGTATTGGCCTGCAGGTGCCTTAATCGGCGCCCACAGTCACACAGAAGGGCCACAGTGTGGCAACACCTCTGGAACGATAAAGAGTACAGGAATGAGCGACGCACATATATTTTCGATATCACTGTCCACTTTTGTCCTCAATTTTGTCTTCAATATTGCAGGCGACTATTTTTCTGGGTCAGGTATATCTCTGCAGGACCTCTTCAGGGTTGTTAGAGTTGTGCTCCAGGTAATGCCTGAAAAATGCTTTAAAAAACATAGACATAAGGGTCACGAAAGTGGAGCATTTCTGTTTGTGTATCGAACATTGCATAGAAACTTGCATTACTACAGTATAAAAAATCTACACCTTTTGAAAACTGCGAGAGCTGTGAATTATGGCAAAACATTGCATGCAATAATATGCTGGTGGCCTGGAGCATACCTTTTAGAGCGTCATATATGGCAGGATCCACAAGTGGTTTGTCCTTGTCCTATTCAATACTGTGTCCATGATGGTTTTGTTGATGAGGCTTGCACTTGAAAATGTCTGCCCGGCAGGCTCATGGACAAAAGTTTGACATTTGTGGCACTGCATCAAATGTTCACGTGAAGATTTCTGTAGCCACATGCCATCACTTGGGAAAACCTGAAGCAAGGTAACCATAGTAATGATGTCAAAAATTCTGTTAAATTTTACTATAACAACAGGTGGTTATACTAAGCAACACTATTTACGTTTTGGTGATCAGGTTATGTAACAAATTACTAAACTGCACCCTAATGCAATGAGACAGTGAAATAATTATCTCCTTGTTTTCATTGGCCTGCAACATTCACCAAGTTACGAGAGAGAGAGAGAGCATTGGATATAAGTAAAACAGCAGTTCTAAATAGTTTGAGGTTATCACTTTGACCTATCAACACGCTCAGTAAAACAGCAGTTCTAAATAGTTTGAGGTTATCACTTTGACCTATCAACACGCCCAACTCTTCGCACTTCGCTCAAACCTTTGACGTTTGAACTACCTTAACTGAATACTATAAGGAATACATCGTCGGATGCTGCAAACTGAAAAAAAAAAAAAAACAGCCCAAGCTGCGCAGATGCATAGTCAGAGTGTGCATGTCAAATTACTGACAAACAATAATTATAGCAGGGCAACTGTTCTTTTTTTTTTTGTATTCTAATACGAATGCAATTCAAATGAAGCGCACCTTCGAAGGAACACGCATTAAATGCACATGTAAACACTGGGCATAATTGTATTACTGTTGGGTGTAATAGTATTACTGTACAGCCATGCGGTGCCAATCGTGTGTGTCACGATCTTGTATTTTTTACCAAAGGCCCGCGCTTCTGAATTCTGATAATATATCTCGAGTCGGATCCTGACCTATTTAAGGCTTGGAAAGAAAAAGTAACTGCGCTAGTCTAAAGAGCCAAATAGAAAAAGATATCATTGGCTATAATAAAGTCAACATTACTCCATCGTTACTTTCGGGGTTCTTATCGCTTACGCAACAGCATCTGCTTCACATTATATATGTTGTTCAAGACAAGTTTTGCACAGCATGCAGTGGCCTTTCTTTTTTAATGCTCCAAAAAGTCATGGCAGCTGAGATGGAAGCATTTTAGCACACACACATTCTCTTGCACATCGCCCTGAGAGAGAGAGAGAGAACACTTTATTGATGAACCGGAGATGTTAGCCTGGTTAATGGCCTGGCTTGCTACTCCAGGTACTTAGCGGTGATTATGATATTTACAGTGATCACATCTAACATAACACGTACATACGGTCACACTTACTCACACACTCATATATACATATATACACTATAACTCAGTTTACAGCGTTTCATTGAGGCATGTTGTCCGTAGAAACGCTATCAGCGCCTTGGTGCTACGTAGTGCGCAGGCGCTGTCTTGCCACGGGCCTAGGAGATGCCGCAGCTCCAAGGTCGTACCGTGTGGCAAGTGAAGCGCTGCCTTCAGAGTCTTTCTATCCGACTCGTAGCGCTGGCAGTTGCACAGGACGTGTTCAATGTCCTCTCGTGTGTTGCATGTGGAGCACAATGGAGAATCAGACTGTTGTATTTTGTGCTTATAATCTCTCATGTATGCTACATTAAGTCTTAATCGGTGAAGGCACGCTTCATCTCGCCTGGCTAAACCTTGTGGTACGTGGAAGCTGCAGGCTGGGTCAATGGCGTGTAGTGGTCCATACTGATGTCCTGGATCACACCAAAAGTGTCGCTGCTGATTCCACGCAAATGTCGATACCATAGTCGCCGCATCTTTTCTTGAAATGGGTATGGCAGTTAGTGGTGTTTTAGTTCCATGGGCTGTTCTGGCAGCACTGTCGGCCCGAACGTTTCCTTGTATTCCACAGTGGGCTGGTAACCACTGGAATACAACACGGTGATTAAGTTCATGAGCATTGTTGCCTAGCCGCTTGATGTCCAAAACTAGTTGTTCTTGGGCTCGTGGTGACTTCAGGGACTGCAGCGCCGCTCGCGAATCAGAGAAGATTACCCAGGAATCAGGTGTCTGAGCTACGATGTAAATAAGCGCTCTCCGCAGCGCAGCCAGCTCAGTAGCTGTGGCAGATGTGCGGTGACCCAAGGTGGCAGAAATTGACATGTTTGCCGACGGGATCCACAGACCTACTGCCGATGATGTATCCGTAACAGAGCTATCAGTGTAAATGTGGCGGCAGGATCTGTAGTTGGCGTTAATATGCTCCAGGGCGAAATATTTCAGTGCTGGAGCTGGCGTGTTGCTTTTACTCTTGATGCCCGGTACAGTCGTGACTATGGCCCAAGAGGGTAGTTTCCATGGCGGCGTTGTCGGAATTGATGGCTTTTCGTACATCAGCGGAAGAAGGGTCTTTACTTCGGATGTGGTGGCTGATGCAAGCGGATGGTTGTGAACCCTAGCAGCAAAACGCACACAGGCTCGAAGAAACTCTTGCTTCAGTAGCAGTGGCACCGAAAGTCGCCGGCTTTCTGTAAGGGTTCCTACGATCGAAGTCTTTTTAGGTAGGCCCAGGCATATCCTCAGCGCTTTAGCTTGCATACTGGTAAGCGCCTGGATACTAGACTTGGAAAGTCCCTGTAGCGCAGGGAAGCTGTACCGCAAGAGACCTTCGCAGAGAGCAGTGTACATTCGCAGCAGAGCAGCCACAGAGCAGCCACCAGCATTGCTGGACATCATACGAAAAATATTTGCGTACGATTCCAGTTTAGCCTGAAGAATGCCTTGTCATCAGTGCAACGATCCACGGTACCAACATTCAAGCCACTGACATCGTATTGCAGTATTTCTACGTACGGAATACAGAGCAGCTAGCACTCAAAACATAAGCGGTATAATTACCTCCAAATGGCCGCATCGTCACAGGCGAGAGCAGTGCAGATCGCACAATGGATCCAAAAATCCATGTTGTCGTGGGCGAAAACAGTTGTCACGCGGTGACTTGAAGTCATAAATTCTTCCGGGGGTGAGAATGCTGAACACATTCAGCATAAATTAAGTTACGAAGACGATTTTCCCTCGATTATACACTTAAAAACCATCAAGTGCGTAGCACATATGGCGCGCGCACGCAGCCATGATGCAGCGGCCGTGGCGGCTGCGGCTCGACTTGTTTTTGGCTTGCCAAATGTACTACCACGTGTGCCCGGAAAAACTTCACGTTTTTTTCAACACGGCTTTTCGACACTTTTGCCTATGTCCCTCAGCTTTCAAATGTATCATTTACGCGAGGTATGCACCTCTATTTTTATTTTACTTTTGTATATATGTTTATTAGTTTACTGCTTTAATGGGCCTGTTTTGAGCGTGTCGAGATTGAATACGCAACTAATGAGCCACCAAGGAGCGGTCGGGTTCACTTGGTTCGCTTGCTCGCTCGGGTGAGGAGGCGAGGAGGCTGAGGAGGCTTGTTTGGGATCGGGTAGCTCTGGGTGCCGTCGTGCTATCTTGGCTGTAGTAGTAGCCGTGGTAGCGTAGATTAACATGTATGCCAGATCTCGGCATCGTTCTTTGTCGTTTCCTTGTAAGAGAGGATCGAGTGATCGCTGTTAGGCAAACACAATATCATGAAATGGGTAATGATCGAGGCACGCTTCGCTGCGTGTTGTCGTCACCGAGGTGAACGTGAAAAAGAGTGATGTAAGTTTTTATATTAGTACAGGCGTGATGGCTTAGCGGCTAGGGGTTTGGCTTGCGAAGGTCGAAGTCGCGGCACCGAATCCCGACCACGGCGGTAGCGTATCGATGGGGACAGAATAGGTGCACGTTAAAGAACCCCGAATCATCAGAATAAAACAGGAGTTCTGCATTTAGCAAAGCAATGGCTGGCAGCTTTTATTTTTACGTTTACTGTTCTGTAGTTTGTATGCGTTATATACTCATCGTACATATTGGAATATGCAATCTTAATAACCCAAAACCCTATGCAACAATACTTTCTCGAAAAAGAAAAAGTTCGTGCAACCGTTGCTCCATTGATCCTAGGATTAAATGACCGAAAGCTGTCTGCTGCCGCACCTATATTATTGATCATGTAGGATACCCGCCTTTTGTGCTACAAATAGCCAATCAATACACCCTCTGTTGGTCAAACATCCAGCCAATAGCTCTTGGCTATTTGACCAATACATCCTCTATTTGCCTAAAGACACCAATAGCTGCCTGCTCTATTGGACTAATACACCTATTAATGGTCAAATAGGAAACCAATACCTACCTGCTATTGGACCAATACAAACGCTATTGGTCAAATAAGAGACCAATAAGGGGCAGCTATTGGTCTTTATTGGTGCCAATAAAAATCTGATACAACCTATAGAACTCTAATAGATTTCCAATATAACCTATAGAAATTTTGTATTGGACCAATAAAAATTTCTATTGGAATTTTTGCTAGGGATGAGAGAGGCATATACACAGACACCATATGCCAATGATGATGATGATGGTGATCTTGGCAGTGGTAATGGCATTTGTGGCTTTGTAGCTGGCAGCAAGCAGCCAGAGACCAGTGGATGTTAGCCTTTGAGACCAGTGGATGTTAGCAAAAGTTATGGGGTCTTAAGTCTCTGAAGCCGTATCTTTGTGGACAGCATATCTTACGTAACGACATTCATCACAATACACGCATCATGTGGATGCAAGTTAAGGCCACTGGAGCAGGCTACTGCTGTATTACAGTAGGTTTGTTTTCGTATCATTCGGTACCTTTGGCTGTCAGCCTACTTGAATTACATTGTTGCCGCACATTGCAAGTGCAGCAGACAAGCAGGTGCACTCATAACCGCCAGGAGACCTGACAAAGCTACGGAAAAGTACTGCCTTTTCACTACCTGCAGAAGCGAAGAGGGATTGCAGGCCATTGTAACAGTGCCAAAAGTCAATCAGCATTTATAAGAAACGCACCTGTATGGCATTGGCACACAGCAGCGTTCGATACATTGAGTGCTTCTGGGTTCATTTTCACCAGCCCTGTACTATAACGTCAGATGTTCAAGGAAATTTTCTAACCGTTTGATGTAGCCAGTAATTTGATACATATGAGTATGATATAACCGGGATCAGCTGTGCAGCTTGCCAACGCTTCATGTCCAGCTAAGGAAAAGAACGTAGGAAACTCTGCATGTGTCTTCGTATACAACTAAACTTTTCGATCACGGTATCGATTACATGTCCTGGCCCTACCTATGCAGGTCTCACCATCGTGCACATCTGTGTACCTTGACGGCTCAGAGGTGCGGGGCTCGCAGAATGCAACCGTGCTGGTCAAGTATGGCACATACACGGGGCAGGCTGCCTTTCTGGTGTGGATGCCTGAGCTTCCCTTGGACTTGAGGCTGTCAGACACCAAGCTGAGCCAGATTCGTGCCTGGCGCACCCCGTACAGGCACAAGCGGTAAGGGCAGACTTCTCACCACGACTGTTATACAGTAAAACCTCGTTATAACGAAGTTGATGGGGAGCGGTAATTACTTCATTATAACCATTAGTTTGTTATAACCAATATCAATTTCATCTATAGGAACTTCAAGGGGAATTGCGATTACTTCGTTATATCCAATAGTTCGTTATAACGAGGTTCTACTGTATATCAAAGGGGCCCTGGAACGCTTTTCCAAGTACTCCTCAAGTGACATTAGTTAAGGAGCTCATTGCCTCGTAAATTGCCCGTCACAAAAGTGTTTCAAATCTGTTAGGTACTAGCAGAGTTACAGCGTCAAGTTTGAGGGGAATCCTGCTGCCCGAGTATGTTCACTCTCCTTAACCCGCGACGAGTGCACTGGAAGCTGCATACATGGTGTGAAAAACGGGCAAGCAGCCATGCAATCGCACGTCATGACCTTAAAAATTTTCTCTTCTCTTTTCCTCTGAACATATTTGCGCTTCTGCAGCGATGACAAGCCTTGTGGCAAAAGTCACTGCGGGCACGTGGCGCAACACCACGGCATCCACGGTAGCTGCCGCTGGGAATCAGCCAATGGTGGTTCTTAAACCTATTTCTAGTACATATAACTCATGACGTGTTTTGTTGAAAGAAGACCAGATGCTTTCCTGGTGTATTCTGAAATTAAATTGCGAATTCCCTGCTGCATGCTGGGCAATATTATTTGGCTAAACATGTTCCGAGGAGCCTCCACGACTAAGTGGCAACATATTCTGGCCATGTTCAAAAAGTGATGTTCAAGAAGTGTTCAAAAAGGCCCCATACAGGTGTTCTTGTTGCTTATGATTCTATTGGCACATACTTGGTGAGCACCTGACAATACAGTAAATATAGGAAGGGTTACAGAATGGCACCTACCGTATTTATGCACTCTTATTACCTGCAATAATAATGTATTTCAACAGGGGCAAATTACCGGCTTGATGCTCATCCATGCCTTGGGGCTGCTGCGCAGCTTCCTCTGGAATGGGAATGTTGTTAATACAGTTAAACCTCAATATAAAGAAATTCTTGATATGACAAAGTATTTAATTTTTACAACGTGGTCATAGAACACCATGCATTTCTTGACTGTGCCCCATTTGCTACTCAGCACTGGGGAAGGAAATGTCTGAGAAGAAAGAGAGAGAGAAGAACACAGCTTAATGCGGTACCACCGTCGTCGCAAACGTTCCTTGCCCATTTTGAAAAGCATTCACGAGTCCAGTAGCTTTCAGAAATCATAGCGACATTTTTGTTGCTTGTCGTGTCTGAGATCCACAGTGCCATGGTGCCAAGGTTTTGGCAACATTGAAAGCATTGCTGTCTAGCTGTTGTAGTGCTGTAGGGAGTCTTTATTCTTTAATTTAAGGAAATCTCGATCTTTGTTCCCCTCACCAGGTGCCGGAACCCACTCCTCCAAGGGACTGTGGATTGTCGCAACAATTGGTTGCGCAACAAGAGGCGCATCCTTGACAAGTGGGATGATGTACGTAGGCTATTTCCTTTCCTTAATGTTTACGTTTTTTAAAAAGGCATTTCAAGTCCTTGAGTGAATACTGCACTGTCTTGCTCTGCCTAGTGGAGCGAGGCATAACTTCGAAAGTGAATGTTTTATGCGTTGAACAGAATGAGCATGAAGGTATTTGTGCAATGACTGTTTGTCATTTGATGAGGCTGCTGCTTTGCCAGGCTTTGAAAGATCTTAAAAGTTTCCTGGCAGAAGCATACACTCTGTGGTGGCTTGGCAGCCTCTGCTGTTAAAAATGAAATTAGTCATTGAGTACACCAAGTGTACTGCATGGATCCTCTTTCAATGGAACCAGGAGGGGTTGGGAAAATAGATTACGACTAACAGGAATCTTGTCTAAGCTTCTTATCTGGGGAAAGGTGTAACATCCAGATGCAAAATTTGCAAAACTAGAGGTAGCTTCTCTGTTTAAACAGCAGTTCTGTCTGTCAACTGAAATTCTCTTGTATGTTGCTAGTTAAATACAGAATATAAGTTCATTCATGTTTTGTGGCTTCTCTACATATTTCAAGAGTGCCTTTAGTATCACTTGATAGAAGCCACTTATTCAGATATTTTAGCCTCGTTCTTTTATTGCAAACACGTGTATACATATACCGTATTTGCTTGATTCTACCGCGCCCTCGATTGTAACGCCCACCCATCTCCCGCGACGAAAAAAAAAAGTGAAACATCGATTGTAACGCACACCCATTTTTCGTGACACAAAAAAAAAAAAAAAGGCCTTAGTAATAACCTTCTAACATTCATAAAACAAAATGCCGTCCTCGCGTAATGAACGCACTCGCATAATAAACGCACCGCTACCTTTGAACCCCTGCAGTCCCACGAACGTCCGCGCTGTGGCTTTCCCACTTCACTTGATCCCAGCGTCTCGAAGACATTCGGCGCGCCGATTCATAACTCGCTGTTCCCTCACACCTGCTGCCATGCGTTCCGCACAGGTTGGTGCAGCTAAGCTTAAGCATGGTCGGGGCATGGTCTCCGAGATTGCCGCAATGCAGTCTCGGACGTCATGCAGCGCTCACAACTGTGAGGCTCAGGCTCAGCACAGATATGAGGGACAAATGCAATGATGAGCTGTTTTGCGTGCGGTGATGGGAAACATCTATTCTCCCGTTATGGCCACCCACAAACACTGCCGAAAGCTGGTGCAGCTGGGCATCTCGGAGATTGCATCGGTGATGTAGCGACTTTGGTTGGCCACAAGATGGCCCAGCCAGCACAGCGAGTATCATGCACATTCATCATCATCATCATCATCATCATCAGCCTATTTAGGTCCACTGCAGGACGAAGGCCTCTCCCATCGATTTCCACTCCACCCTCTCCTGAGCGAGTTGGTTCCATTTTACGCCCGCAAACTTTTTAATTTCATCGCTCCATCTAACCCTTTGCCTGCCTCTGTTGCGTTTTCCCTCTCTTGGTATCCATTCCGTCGCTCTTACTGTCCATCTGTTATCTGTTCTCCTCATGACATGTCCTGCCCAGGTCCACTTCTTTCTTTTAATTGATATAATAATATCGGCTACTCCTGTCTGTTCTCTGATCCATTCCACTCGTTTTTTATCTCTTAGCGTTACCCCTATCATTTTTCTTTCCATTGCACGTTGCGCGCTCCTTAGTTTCATCTCTAGTCTTTTAGTTATCCTCCACGTTTCTGCACCGTACGTTAGTACTGGGAGGATACAGTGATTGAATACTTTGCGCTTTAGTGAGAGCGGTAAGTTTCCAGTCATGATTTCGTAGTTCCTTCCGAATGCGCTCCAGCCCATCCTTATTCTACGGAGAATTTCTTTTTCGTGGTTGGGAGTTCCTGTTATTAACTGTCCCAGGTATACATATTCGTTTACACATTGTAAGGGTTCATTGTCGATTGTAAATTCCTGTTCCTTAGCTAGGCTATTGAGCATAACTTTGGTCTTTTGCCTATTCATTCTTAATCCAGTTTTAATAGTTTCCCTGTTTAGGTCATCAATCATGTTTTGTAGTTCGTCTCCATCATTGCTAAAGAGTACAATGTCGTCTGCAAATCTTAAATTGCTGAGATATTCTCCATCTATTCGAATGCCCTTTTCTTCCCAGTCTAGACGTTTAAAGATTTCCTCTAAACATGCAGTGAATAGCATCGGGGATATCGTATCTCCCTGTCTCACACCTCTCTCGATCGGGATTTCTCTGCTTTTCTCATGTAGGAGTAGTGTGGCTGTGCAATCTTTGTATATGTTGTTTATGATTTTCACGTATACGCCAGGTACCCCTTGTCGCCGTAGAGCTTCTATAACTGCTTGTATTTCTATGGAGTCAAATGCTTTCTCTTAGTCGATAAACGCCATATAAAGAGGTTTGTTATATTCGGCGTACTTCTCAATTACTAGGTTGATAGCGTGGCTGTGGTCCATTGTCGAGTAACCTTTCCTAAAACCAGCTTGTTCTCTCGGTTGGTTAAACTCGAGGGTTTCTCTTATCCTTGTAGAAATTACTTTTGTAAATAGCTTGTATGTTACTTGGAGTAGGCTAATTGGTCTGTAATTCTTTAACTCCTTTATGTCACCTTTCTTGTGGATAAGGATTATATTAGCATTTTTCCAACTGCGCGGTATACTACATGTCTTGACACATTTCGTGAAGAGCGATGCAAGTTTTTCAAGTACAACATCTCCTCCGTCTTTGATCAAGTCGGCTGTTATACCATCTTCACCGTCTGCTTTACCATGCACATTGTGGCGTCATTACTCGCGGGACCGGCAGCGACATAGAAACTAGATAAACTGTGCGCACCAAGGCTGCCGTGCCGCTAGTTCACTTCTTTCACAGTGACCGTTCAACAGCGCCTGAAGCGCGTAGGAAGTAGTCCCTAAAGAAAAAAAAGGGACTTTAGTAGGAGGCAGTCATTTTGGTGCCGACAGTGATATGGTAACAGTGTCATTCGTTTGCACTTGTTTCTAACATGCATGCATTTTTGGACCCATTTTATTGGAAAAAAAGGTACACGTCAGATTCGAGTAAATACGGTATATTCCTGTTGTTTATTCCTGGGAGCAAGAAAGAACGGGAGGGGTCGAGGGCTCATTTATTTGCTATAAACAACCTAGTGAAGCCAGCAGACAATTAACCCAAGGAAAGCATGGGGTAAATTACTATTGTAGTTTTTAACTGTGGCATAGTAATTATGGAATAAATGGAAAGGAATTAAAGTGGATGAAGAAACACATCTGGCTTTGGTAGGGAGCAAACCTATGACCTTCGGATAAAGCTTCCTATGCTATGCCAATTGCACTATGAAGGCGGCCGCTCTCCCATCCACATTATTTGGTATTTGTCTGCATGTAATCCTGGGAGTCTTAGACAGTGCCACTCGTACCCATGGCAGCAAGTGCGGAACACTCCTTTTGCCATAAGGTGTCTTGTAGAATGGGATCTTATGACGAGATGGCCGCTGCCCAGTAAACCATTGCATGCTACCAAGGACACCAAGTCTGCTGGAACAAGGCCGAAGCTATTATAAAGGCTCAAGGGTATTTTATAGTCTCAAAAGACTGCCATGGTACCCCTTGGCTCAAGGCTGCTATAAACTGGGCCTCCTTTGGTGTGCCTGTGTGATTGTGTGCCTCTTCCTTCGAAGCAGGGTTATTCACTTCCTGGGATTCTTGGAAGTGCTCTTGTGGCAGGGGTATAACTCTTGCAATCATCTGCATTGACAACTCTTAATTCATGTAGGGCGAGGGACCATCGTCGGGTGGTTCCCCGGGCTCCTGCCGGCTGCGTTTTCAACAGGCACGAGTCGAGGTGCTGACACGCTTCCAGAGTGTGGACCACAACTCGGGCAGGGAGGCCTACCTCCTGGGGCGGCGCACCCAGGTCGCGGTCACGAGGCTTGTGGCACCGTTCCTCAGGGTGGCCGACGTACACCTTGCGTCACTGAGGGGCACCACTGTCCGAGGACTGCGGGCAGGGCGCACTGAGGTGCAGGTGAGTGCTTTGAGTTTTATCCATCCCTTGTACTACTGGGGGTGGTCTTGGAACAGGTTCATCACACTGCCATTCATGTGCCTAATTTTTTTTTCATCAGGGAATGTTAAGGGAATCATCAGGGAACCAGGGAATGTTATTCATCAGAGAATGTTAACACAGAAATGTTATGAACATCAGGCAGCCCAATACAATGAGGGCATGGAGAAATCTCACTATTTTATCAAAATGTTCTAGGTGGAAATAGTTAAGGACGAAGTATCATACCTGTGAAGCTTTGCCTATGCATCATTGAAGTGGTCGTGGAAGGAATCATTAATAAAAAACTTCAGCGGATCCAACACATTGTGGGAATTGATGTCTTGCGAAGTAGTTGGCAAAGAATTCGCCCATTCCAAACTGTATAGCCTTAAGCCAGGTGTTACAAGTAGGATCAACGTCTGTGTGGATACTGAGTACGAACACTACCACCATAACTAATGATGCAATAGGTTTATTTACAATATATGCTGCGCGGGAAGAGCTGCCATAAACGAGTGGTAGCCCGCTCACTTGGAAACTTGGTGGCCGGGCTTCAATCCCTATCTCCCCAACACAGGGTAAGCTTACGCTTGTCCGCGTCTGTCCACTTGTTATGTCTACGTTTAAGACTCGAGCTAGAACAGATGGTTTTCCTTTCTCTTGGTTAGTCCATGGAATGTGTCTTCTTAGAACTCTGCAATGTCCATTTTTGTTGGTCCTCGATAACACAGGCCTGTTGTGCCTGCAGGTGCTGTCGCCAATCACAAACAAGGTTCTGGGTGCGAGCGAGTTGCGGGTGAGCACGGACAAGGAGAGCCTGGTGCGCCTCGAAGTGCAGCTTGTCACTGGCCTCTCGCTCGAGGTGCTTCCTGACGATGCTGCCTCTGGCGTCTTCGTGGCCAGGACATCCACCAGCCATGCACTCACCTCGCTATACCAGGCAAGGAAGCCGCACACTGTGTGCCATTGACGTTGTTTGACCACTCACTGCACTTCAATGGCCCCAGCATGAGGCGGCATGCATCATACTTCATGGTGTTTGTAGTGTCACCTTTGGTTGCGACACTACAAAGGGAGTGGTTAAGGCAATGGGTTGCTAGTCCATTCGGCTATGCCCATGTGGGTTTCGATGATGGGACTAGGAGACTTACCTACATATTGGGCAGGGTGAGCTTACGGAAATACAGTCGAGCCCGACTATATCGAACCCGTTTATATCGAATTATCCTGTATATCGAACAATTTCTAAAGACGGTAAGTTTACATTGACAATATATAGCAAAAGGTACGGTACATCGAACGAAAATAGCAACGACAACGGATATATCAAACTCCATGTGCCTCAAAAGTGCCCCCGTGAGCTGGCTTTCCCTCGCGATGAAGGAGAAGAGTGGTGGTAACACCCTAGAAAAAGTGGTTCATGCAGAAGTAAGGCTGAAACAGAAGAACATCCAGGACTATTTCGTGCGAAAATAGGGCACGCAACTCAGCCATTATATTAATAAAGTGCTTTTAGTAATATGGTGCCTTTACGTCGTCAAATCTTATAGCGAGTCTATATCGAATTATGCCATATATCGAACTGAAAAACGTTTTCTGGCGAGTTCGATATATCCGGGTTTGACTGTATAGCCTGGAACGACCTTCATCCAGCCTGTAAGTAGTATGATCATGATGAGTATTCAACTAAAGCAATGGGTGCAGTCACAGAGTGAATTTCAAAAATGGAGACCGTGTTCAGTAGACCTGAGCCTACAAAATAAAAAACCATTTAGCAGCAGTGGCATAACCAGGGTGCCATGTTGAGCATGCATATGCGAGGTTAGGTCTAAGTAATGTAGAAGTTGTGTTTAGTTTTGGTGGAGCTAAAGAAAGATATGAAAGAAAGCTTATGGATGACTGGAAATTGTTATTGCTTTGCATTTTGAAGTGTTTGGTTGCAATAGCCAAAGCAGGCACCATGCTGTAGTGTTATAGAAGTCATGATGAATAGCTATCATTGCAGCTTCAAATCTTACGGTACATAATGCGATCATTCACAAAAAGTGGAACTTGTGATCCTGGGTTGGACTTGGAACTTGCTTTCACTCGTCAACTACTGCTGTCACTGTTTTTAATGCTCAGTTTTCTATTTCCTCTGCGGATTAACCAGCGTTGCATGCCAGCCCATGGCATTCAAGATCGCTGTTACTGCAAAGCAGGGTTCTTCGCAGGTTCTTGAGCAGTGGACATTTTGGGACAAAAGATGGAGGGGGCATTGGGATCGAGATGAGATTAGTTTCAGAATTTCAAAAGGTATGTGTCACAAAAATTCGCTAGCCAAACCAAGGGACGTCATTAAAAGTGGACATTGCTGCGCAAAATAAAAAAATGCTATTAGCATTTGTGGTCATGCATTTCTAGCGGCTCTGACATATCCGTCACCCGCATTACATAGGCATGGACTCATAAAGGATATTTGCACACATAATATAGGAACAAAGGTGCTTGTGTGTAAGCTCTTGCACTGGAGTTGGGTATGTTTTAAGTGGCGTGGCCTGCCAGCATTGTGCACGCACGGTGGCCATATTTACAGTAAAACCTCGTTATAACGAAGTTGAAGGGGGAGCCGTAATTACTTTGTTATAACCATTAGTTCGTTATAGCCAATATCGATTTAATCTAGGGGGATTTCAAGGGGAATTGCGATTGCTTCGTTGTATCTGGTAGTTCGTTATATCCTGGTTCTTTATAATGAGGTTCTACTGTAGTTCTCTAGGTGCACGGTTATGATTTCAAGGGTGTCAGACAAAGGGGTAGGCATCCAATTGAAAGTGGTGGGTGGCAAAGCAGAGCAGTGGTCATCATCTTTACTGCCACCCACTGTATGGAGAACCCTGCTTCAAAGCCTTTAACAATTTGTAGCTGGAATTCGTCGGTTGAAACATAGGCCACTATTCGTAGTACATCGGTTGGAATTTTTGTAAGTCTTAGTTCAGTGTTTTATTTCTTTCTTTTTCTCACATTTTGGGTTGCCAAGTTGGGTGTGCGGCCTTTACATGGACCCAGCTCGCACACCAATTCACATGGCATGTCTCCCGTCACGAGCAGGAAGGCCTGCTGGATGTGACCCTGAGGTTCTCGGATGGTACGTGGACTCCACTGATAGACGTGCCAGAGTCCGACTTCAGCCTCGTCACGGAGAGCATGGATCCAGGGGTGATTGCTCTGGCGCCAGTGGCGCCCTCGTCAGGAGGCCTGACAGCACGACCACGCATCGTGGCCGTTGGCGAAGGACAGGGAAGCTTATTGCAGGTACCATGCCAAACCATCGTTTGAGAAAGAACAATAGCCATTTTTGCAAATTCGATTTAGGAGCACTTCGACTTTGGCATGTTAACATGACGTAACTGCAGGATAACGGGCACAAAAGACTGCTACACATAAAGACACTGCACAGGTCTCTGTGTTAGTGTTCTTTGTGCAGTCAAAACGTTGTTATTTCGGATTTCATGGGGATTTCATTGGAATTAACTGAATGTCTGAATAATCAAGAACACCAAGGAAACAACAAACGGATGTATGCTACATTCATGCACATTTATGGATGAATAAGTAAATCCTGTTCTTATTTTGTATAAGGGCTGTGTATAAGATGCCAATCTTTGTAATCTTCCGGCTCGTGGGGACAGTGGCACAAGGCTTCCGCGTTTAACTCAACTGAAAAGTGCTATTCAGTACTAAGCCACTATGCCCTGTGGTGCAAACTTCTTGCTGGGAAACTGATCACCAGTGTTCATCCATCGCAACTTTAGCAGGTAAGTTTGACATGCCAGCATGCAGACCGTGGTGCAGGATCGCTCTTTATTGTCAACAGCTGACGTCATCGTCAAGGTTTGTGGCATTGTACACCAAGTCAGAGCGAAACTACCTACTTAGCATGGCTCCTGCCGCGGACTAAACTGCGGTCGCTAGTGATTTCATAAGTACTGCCGTCCACGCAGCTGCAAAGGCATGTAAGGCCTACACAGAGTCAAAAGGGAACTACTGAACACCAAATGTGCACCGTGTATGGTGATATACATAAAGGTGTGCGAATATTCGAAATTTTGAGCAACTTTCGAATAGCACTTGCTGTTTGGATTCGATTCGCATTTAATTTTTACTATTCGAATGAGTAGTTCAAATAGTAAGTTGGTAATTAAGGGGAAGGAATTATACTATGTCTCATGACAAGTGGCCCATTGCTGCAAGTACTAGTGCACTTCGCCGCAGAACCCTGGTGTGTTCAAATAGTAAGTTGGTAATTAAGGGGCAAAGAATATACTATGTCTCATGACAAGTGGCCCATTGCTGCAAGTACTAGTGCACTTCGCCGCATAACACTGGTGTACTGCAGCAAACACTCACGTACTGTGGTGAAGCTACCTCAGCTTTCTGTTGCACAGTTCAATGTTGGACTGTTCTTCAGGACTTTGGAATGACACTGTGGGCACACAAGTCATGCATTAAATCTTTTGCGCATGTTTAACAGTACATTTCTCTATAATTAGATATTGTATTATTCAAAAATTTTCAAAAATTATTAGAAAAATATTCGATTCGATTTGCACTTGAACATAATATTCGAATTCTCTTTGCACTCAAAATTTTGCTATTCGCACAGCTCTAGATTTACGTGGCCCACTTTGTCCCGTATGTAGGCCCTGTACGTGACTGCGGTCACTTGCATGCTTCGTAGCTTCGACACATTTCACAGGGCTAAACACTGATCTACAGTGATCCACATCTTCGTGACCTGAGGTTGTACCTGTCAATTTGTCTCTTTTTTTAAAACTTTTGATATAATAATAAATGAGAATCTATTTGCATTGTCCAAGTGGTTAGGTTATTTATGTACAGCTGAACCCCTTTATAAGCGACATCCACCTGGTAGCAGTTTCTGTCATATGAGGCACCCTGCTCGTAAGCAGGGTCTCGGATTTTCATTTACTTATCAACCCTCATTTGATACTGGCACACTACAACTAAGCTGACCACAAAAGAATGCCACAGCCGGCTGCAAGTTTTACCACTTCCCCCAATGTTAGGCAGTTTGCTTGGTGGACTGTGTCACACAGAACACAATTCATGTTTTCCCCACCACAACTTTCTTGCATTACTTGGCCGTCATTTCCCCCTGTTTCCACAGTGAAACAACTGCAGTTAGCAGCCAACAGCGTTGCATTCAGAGTTAAAATATCTCTTGCAAGGAAAACTGTTGACCATAATTTAAGATTATTTTGTCCTTTATTGTCCAATTGTCCTCAGGACTGTGCCTGTTACAAAAGAGGTCCAACTAATGGGAGAGACAGGGCAGCCAAGGCAGTGGGTGAATGATGTCTCTTATGTCGGTATCACTCATGGATTCAGTTGCAGTCACTTATAATGTGCTCACGCCTGTAACGAGTAAGTCAAGCTAATCAAGTCAATATGGCAATAATGTGCTGTTTTTCAAAGTTCTCTGTTGCATCATTTACACATCTGTGCACTCCCTGCTCTCGTCATCAGCTGAGCCTGGAGCTGGGCGAAGCTTGTCAACGGCGGCGTCGAGGTGCGCCTCTGGCCTGGGCACGTGCTAGGGTCAATGCCCGGTTCAATTCGGCCGGTGCCGGTGGTAGCCTGGATGCAGTGCCCTACCAGGATGGTGCACGACACCTGGAGCCGTCGGTGCAGGCACACCAGAATCGGGCCGCCCTCTCGGCCGACGGATCCCGTTCGCTCATGGCATCGCCGTTGGAGCTTGGCCTGTATGCCCTCCTCGGCGTGCTGGGACTGGCCGCTGCTGTCATGGTCACGGGCTGCACGGTGCTCGCAGTGAAATACCAGAAGCATGCAGTAAGTGTGCCATTATGTCGCCTGCTGTAGTATCAGCTGTTCAGGGGGTTGTTCGTCTTCAAAACTTCAGAGTGCATGCTAAGCAAGGCCTATATTAATTCATGAGCTACAGGTACACATGCTTTAATTGCCACAAAGCCAAGACACCTTTTCACATCAAGACAAGTGGGCACAACCTGGCCACCATTGTTTCTTGCCAAGAGTGCATGTTATGAACAAAGAAAAGCTTGCAATAGTGTTTCACTTCAAAGTTAAGTAAATTAAGTAGTAATTGTGTTCCTCAATTATCCGCTACCAAAACTTCCCAGCAGCAAAACAGAAACATTTTTCCAAGTGTATATAAGAATTTTCGCACAACAATTTTATTTTATTGAAGACAGTCGATCCCGAATATATCAAACTCGAATAGCATATTGAATTCTTGTCTCTATCGAACAGTTGAAAAATCCCCTTCAAAATCCAACGCAAAAGTATAACTCTAGCATGCACTTTATATCGAACACCTGTGGACCGGCACATTTGATATAGCTGACTTTGACCTGTGCCAAAGCCCTCAAGTGCGCTCCACCTTACGTATTGTCACGTGGTCGAGACACATGCAGCACTCGAGACGAAGCACACAGGACTCAAGGGATGTCAGGCAAACTGTTTATGGGGCGAACTTGTGCCCAGCAAAACAAAGCCAAGGACAATGCACAGCAATAGCGTTGTGGACAGTCGTCGGTTGACGGAAAGACTGACAAGCGGCGCAATGCATCGGCTTTTATACACGTGTCATAGCGAGTTCTCGCATTATCTCTGAAGTTCTAGAAGTCACTGAAATGTGCACGTCAAGCATGCAACGCTTCAAGAATGGTTGACATGGTTCCAGAAGTGGCATGCAAGATAAACGCGGCCTGCGTTGCGCGTAACAGAAAGTGATAACAGCGCTCCCCCCATAAACAATCGAAACGAGCGCGCGTGTCACTGGGAAGTGATAAACGGCTTTCCACTTAAACCAAAACAACCGCACGTGTCAGTATGTTGATCATGTTTCAACCATGTTTTAATGTGTTGTGATCCCGCACAATGGTGTCGAAAACACAGAGTCGTTGCATTTCTTATGCAGGTTGCACTAACTTGTTTGCTGCACCAATTTTGGGTTGAAATGTGCAGCAGCAACATTTTTTAGAAACACCGACAGGCAAAGGCGCCAAATTACATGGATACAAAGCAGCTGTAGCTCCGGCAGTAGACTGCACCGGTGGTCTTGAGTTTCATTGACGCAATGCGCACAGTTATGCCATGTGGACAGCAAATGCATAGCCTCCTAGATTTTCAACCTCATGGCATCATTCTTTTTCTACCGATCTCGAAACCTATGCTTCTGCTGGTTGCTGTATCTCTCAAAGTCGCAAATACCACCGTCAGCCTTCTCGTTTGTTTTGGCCGTTTCGTGCTTTGCAGACTTGCGTATGTCCCCTTTTGCTTGTGATAAACCTGTTGAATCCATTCAACTAAAGATTGACCTTCGAACAAGATGTGTGATGACTGGTGCTTGAAGATTAGTCAAGCTAGGCTCTGTTTGGACTGTTTTAAGAGCGCTTAGCAGCGCGAAAGGTGCATCCGGACACAGGATCACATCAAGATTTTTCAGGCCGGACAGTGTGTCATGTGACTGTACATCACTGAGTCGCTTCATCAGCGCCTCATCCATGACCCGCGTGGACAGATAATGCCAACTTGTCTTTCACATCCGGTTTCTTATGGGGGACAGCTGCCGCTTAAACTTCTCAACACAAAGTGACTGGGAACCAGTACCCCTCTCTCCTGCCAAGGATGAGGTGGACCTCCTGAAAGTCATCTGCTGGCCGGTGGAGGAAGAAAATCTCAAACCATTCTTCTGGCAGCCACCGGGGGGATAGGCTGTGCTAGAGAGTACTCCGGTTCTCCCATTCTGTCGTGTGCTGTCGTTCTGTCGTGTCGTGTGTCGTGTTCTGTCGTGTGCTGTCGTGTTCTGTCGTCTGCCATATGGGTGCACTCGCTGCTCGGCGATCCACAGAGTACCCGTCTTCTTCGGTGAAAAATCCGGATTCGGTATGCCATCTGGATGCACCACAAGTGACGACATCACATGGGTCATCACTGCTGACAACACGTTAGATGCCTTAATGAAGTCGATGAGTTATCAGTGTTCCCAGACACCCTCTCAAACGGGCTTACAGCAGGCAATCTCATTAGCGCACGTGATGATGTGGGAGCCGTTTCTGACCACACTTACGTCGAGATCGTCGCTGATGTTGCTGGTGCTGACAGATCAGACCTGAGCAGTTGTGAGCATTTACATTGCTGCTTAATGACTTTGCACAACGCTCGAAGAGCTTGTGCCCGTGTTCACTGTCATCTGTTGCTGTTGTGGCGCAATGGAAAGCATTGGATTTGCTGGTTCATAAGTTCTCAACGATATTGAAAATGACTTGAGCAACTTGATGGCCCACAAGAAGATGAAGGTCATGCTTATAGACGTCTTTCATAAGAAATAAAATGTGATTGTTCTCACGTTGTTCTTTTGCATATTGTGGTTGAATTGGTGAGCTTCCGCTCGTTTCTCTTTAGGAACACCATTCTGAGTGCGTTGTTTTAAGACGAGCTTCAAGTAGGCGTATCTTGTATTTCGAATTATCGATATTTGAACTATTTAGCGATCCCTTTCCAGTTTGATATATTCAGGATCAGCTGTATCGTGTTGAGCTCTCATCGGCATGAGCTATTTGTATTGAGAAGGCTACATAGTACTAGCTCTTATTCACACATTAAGCACTCCTAAGGTGAGGCATATTGTTTAATTGTGAAGGGAAAAATTAGCACCCGCCTACTGGTAGCACAAAGTTTCAAGGAAAGTTTCAAGATTATTTTTCATCAACTAAAGATTTTCCCTTACACAGTCATTATTCCACTTTTCTGTCATTGTTTGCCGTTGCCATTACTTGCTTTGCTTTCCTCTTTACCATTAGTGCCTGCGTTTTGATTTCATATCTTCTTATGAAGCCCTTAAAAACGTGTGCTAGTTGATCTAAAGGCTGTCTCAAATTCTCAAGTGAACTTTTTTAGCGTGCACTGCTTTGTCACTGCCGCTTCACGGTTAATGCCTGTGATGTGTTTGTTGCATCAGCAGGACATCAACAGCACCACCGTCTCAGTGCAACCTGCTGCCACTGCTGCTCCCCCCACGCACCCTCGCCGCCCAGTGTCAAGCGCCCACGACTGGGTCTGGCTGGGGCGGGCCACGCTCGAACGCAGCTCCGTCAACACGCGCTGCTCCCAAGCGCTGGTGGCCCCCGAGGACCACTCCAAGAGCCCTCCCACCTCCCTGCCTTATCCCGCCACCACAGGCCGCATCACCATCGTCGACAACAACAATCCGACGCAGAGCAACGCCGAGGACCTTGCTGGTGCTAAGAAAGGCGGAGCCCAACCTCGCATTCGTACCAACCCCATGCTCACAGTTCACTCGACCACCTCCGGTGCCCCCGCACCGAACCACGTCACGCACCAGTCCCGCCACCGACTCGCTGCAGAATGCGCCACTGCTAGGTCACGGTAACGGCAACGGGCACCACCAGAGGGCGTTGTCTCCCCACGTTCGAATTCAGTCACCCAAGATGGCTTCTTCGGGATCGAAGACCGCTTCACCAGACTCGAAGACGACGTCTCCTGGCTCGCGGACGTCACCGGACACAAAGTCCACATCACCGGGAGGATCTAAGACAACCTCGCCTGAATCCAAGTCTGCGTCTCCCAGCAACAGGAGTGTTCTGCCACCCATCTGCAAGGTTGTGAAAGCAAGGGCCAACGGAAAGGCAGTAGCAGGGAACACCCTGGAGTGGGAGGATGTCACCAAAGGCATGAACTATGACCAGCTAGTTGAATACTTTGACTCGCTGAAGGAGTCGAGTGCCTGAAAGGCAACGGCGGATGCCAGAGTTGCCACTGGCGAGTGTGATGAATGCACCAGTTGCAATTGATATGCAACCTCACAAGAGCTAGCAAAGGTTGCCCCTCAACGCAGTGCCCGCGTGAACTCTGAGCAGTGACTTACTTCTGCATGCTTTGGAGACGGGTCAGTGTTCCTCTTCTTGCTGCCGCACTTCCACCAGCCTGTTGCATGGAGCTACAATCAACCATCCTTTGCCTCCTGTATTGTTCCTCATTTATTTAATTTGGCCGACTATCAGTGCTTCTTACGCAGCCTGCTTGTAGCGGCAGGCTCACTGATCATTGAAGACGCAGGGTGAAGTTCTTGCAGGTCTTTTCTGGTGGACTTGTCTGGGCAAGCCCCTTTTGTGACAGCTGCCTTGTTTGTGCCTGAGGGTGGGGAAGTGTGTTGCTGTGTGACAGGGGCGTTGTCGGCTTCCTCCATCGAGCACATGCAGTCGCAAATGGGTGAGTGAAGCCTGCAGTGCCCCGTGTGTCTTCTCGCTCCTCGTTTATGTACAACAGATTCCTCTCGTGTGCCCTGCCACATTGATTTTTGTGCTGTGTCTGTTTTGCGTACGTTCTATATGCTGCTTGTTATGCTAGCCGTGTCTGACAGCGATGGCTGTATTGTGGTGCCACTGTGTTTGCGGCATTGTGACATTGCTAGTTTATTGATTCAAAGTGTTCTGCCAGTACGCCTCCTGCTTCGTGATTTATGCTGCTGCTGCGTGAAAACTATTTACAAGATAAGTGCATACATGGCAATTGAAACTTACTACACGGATGGTATTCAGTTGCATAAAAGCCTAGCATTTTGATGCGGGGGAAGGTATATAATTCCTGGAAGTGCTTTTGTCGTGACCCAACGTTACAGTGGCAACTAGAAAGGTGTGAAAGTTTTCCTCATGGTTTAAAAACATCTCTTTATTGTATCACAAAAATGTAAACATCATACGCTGTTGTCAAGCTTTACATGTGTAAAGAGCTAAGACATTACATGTGCTTTCTGGCATGTTCGAGCTTACGCCTGCAAACACCTGCATCAGTAAAATATCATTTATGTGCCATCTTGCTTTGCCATACACCATAAGCCATATGACCCATACCGGCTGTTTTGAAAACACTGCAGCATTGTGGCCAGCATGGCCCAGATAAAAATAACATGCAAATTTCCAGCTGGAAAAAGATATTCCAGCTGGATTATCAGCTGGAATTAGTGTTTCCTGCTGGATTATCAGCTGGAATTAGTGTTTCCTGCTGGAACATTTCCATTTCCAGCTGGAAATGGAAGTGTCCAGCTTGGCCAGTTTGCCGGCTACGTCGCAGTACGGACCTGCTTAGTGCTTTATGAGCTGAAATAGGCGATATGAAGAAGCACTCTTTAGCATTCGTTTGTCAACTAAGAAGAGAAACTGGTAAATTAAGTTCAACTTGATCGGAAGCATTTCAAAGCACTGTCAACGTAACTTTGAACTGGCTTGTATCAAGGTGTCTAGTGGGCTTGAATTCTTTGTTGATTCTAACTACAACTTCTCACAAGACGTGGCTGGAGTGCTGCTGTGTAGAAGTGTGAGCTGGTGCACACGAAGAATTGTACATGGCGTTGGGGGCTTGAGTTGGGTCAGTATGCTGTCTCCAGCACCAGCTTTTTGTTCAAGTCATAACGCTTCGACTTGGAGGATTGCATTTTTGCTCATTCTGCTTATCAAGGGTGTGAGTACAACTAGCTTCATCCTCAAGAATGTTTTTTTCTTTACTTGTGTGCTGTGTCCACATTCTTAAATGTTTATCTTTTTGTTTTTTGTATGTATAATCAGAAGGCCACTGCATATCATGTTATGTGTCATATATGTTTCTCTTGCAGTTGACTATAGTCAGTCTTGTGTACTATACTAATTTTATTTGGAAATTTTAAAAAAATATTTTACACTTATTTACACCTGCGCACCAAAGATCTCAGGAAGGCACCATATGCATTTGCGCATCCCTTTACAGTGCAAGCTGATAAAGAGCTTCAGCCCTGCCATCTGGTTGGCTGGAAGGAGTGGGAGGGGGGGGGGGGGGTGGAGGGTCAGAGGGTATATTGGGGTCAGGTGTGCAGTCACTTCATTCCAGCATGCATCCCGATTGAATGTCTGCATGCTGTGGTACAGCTAAGCACCAGTCTACAAATGCAGGGAAAGACCAGCCAAGATAACGCCATTCCACACTAAAAAAACTGAAGCACCTTGTACAACTTTGTGCATGTTGCAAGAACTAGCATATGTTCTGAAAAAGAAAGTGCTTTTTTGAAAGTTAAGTAACTAATGAGCTACAAAATGACTTTTTAGCATATTAAATATATGAGTATATATTGGTTTTTTATTATGTTTGTACATCTAAATAAGCTTATTGGGATATTGTACTTCATGTCTCAGCAGTGATAAGTGAAGGTTTCCTGGTCTGGAAGGTTTCCTGTTACCAGTTATGTTTATAACGAATTACCAGATATAACAAAGCTATTTCAGTGTCATGTTGAATTTATTATAGCAAAGTCTGACTGCACTCTCACCCCCTCCCCAAACCTCTTCCTTTCAATGCCACTGTGGCTGCTGCTTGATTGTTGCTTTGCGCGTTTTGCAGAGCACTGTCGCAGCTTTGTAGTCATTGCAATTTTGGAAGTCATGACCTGGGGACACTGCGTCTCACATCGTGTGCAATTTTTTACGAACAGCCCTACCTTTTTGAATGGCGCGTTTCTTTTTTTTCTTAATCATACTATTGAATGCATACTGTCTGCCATCTTTCAAGGGGAATTTTCCTTTCTGGACCAAGGTTGTACTTTGAGAATTCCAAGCAGAACAACATTTTTGCTGCATACATGTCACTTTCACAAGTAAACGGCTGCATCCTGAAAAATGTTCACTATTTGAGAGAAGCCAGAACCAGATTGTACAGTAAAGATATATATATATATACATATTTATTGCTGCTTACAATGTTTCTTGAGCTGTATATACAGTGTGGGTGAACCTCTGGGTTGCACTCTGCTGGTTTCTGTCAAGCGATGCTTGAGCTGCTGCTTTTATAGCTCAACAAAGTTTCCAATGGCTGCGCAAATATCATTCATAAAACTCTGCTTGTCAGTACAAGTAAGCAAAAAGATACAGTAGCTGTGTTTTTATTGTCCTTTTGCTTGTGCTCTAACCTGACCACCGGAAACACAGGCACGCACTTGCTGTTTGTCTGTTCCACAACAGTTTTGGCCTGCAGTTTTTGTTTGGGATGTAGTTACTAAATGATTCATTATACCAAATGAAGTTGTTACACCTTATCCAAGGAATATCTTGATTGCCTGAGTAGTAGTGAGATGTGCTACTTATTCTTTGTGTTTGTAATTGAGTATGAGAACGATTGATCAAACGATTGATCTAAGCAGCAGCAGTGACCATGTAATGCGCGCTCAATGTTCTCATCACGAAAGGCTGTGAACACTGCTAAAGCTGCCCGCGACTTCAGCGCCTGGTCACTTCACCAGTTATAACTAAATAAAACCATTCTCTCTGTCTTTTTTTTTTTTTTTGTTGACGAGTACTTAAGATCTTGCATTATCGTCAGGCACCCTCTGCTTTCTACTGCCATTTCTGAATTCTACAAAAAACATTGAACAAATATATTGAGGTGTGAGACTTTTCTTTAACTCTGACCTCGCATATCTGTGAACCTTACTATTTCACGCAAGCAGCATCCTTGAAGGCAGTCTGCTCTATAGGCAGATGCAATTGCCACATTGAAAACAACAGGCTTCAAACACGTGATATGCACCAAAGAAGTGCGTGTGTCTGATGTTCCACCAACTGCCATTTGTAGAACCATCTAAGGCGAACTCATGTCACAAGAAAAACTGTTACAATCTGTTAGCGGTCTTGGATTGACAGCGCTATGCTGTGCCAGGAGGTGTCGAGATTTTCTTGCTTCTTTGGAATACTAAAATTGTCGCTTTGTTTTGTGTCCACCTTCAGATCTCTCAGTGAGGTGAATTGAGTTTTCGAAAGGTGTAAGTACAAAGACTAGTAATAACAAAGCCACATGATGTCTTTTGCATGTGCTGGCACCATGCCAGCACATGAGTGTAGTGCCACTGTACCATTACAGCCTACTGGAAATTCTCGCGCCTTGTTTTCTTACAAAACATGTTGCAGGCTGCCCAGCAAAACTAAAAACAACATGGCTATCATCATCAGTTCTTTTCTAATTTTATGCTGTAGTCTTGCAATGTTTCTTCTGCTCACTTGAAGTTTGCTCACTTGTTTCATGATGAGGTGTTTGTCTACGTAAGATTCTGCATTATGCGCTCATACCAGTACAGTGTTGTGGTGCATATCACAGATAATGTTCTTGAATGTAATATTTATTGAACTGTTGTTTCTTGTTCAAGGAACTTCCATGCTCTTCTATTTTTTTTCCTCTTCCACCATTTCAGGCTAGCCTGCAAAGTTGCAAGAGCAGTGTTCAAATCGTACGAGTATGTCTCATGCAATTTGTTAAAAAGCAGCTGCTTCTTGGTTTGCTTGGTTCCCCATCCAGCGCAAGTGCTAATTTTATAAAACATGCACTCTGTTTTACGTTGCCATGCATTTGTTGGAAGCACACGATAGACATCCCTAAAAAGCATGCCACTGTATCTTGCCTAATATTTCTTGCCTGCTTAAAAGATAGATCTGTCATATCATTGATTGCTTGGTTGTGGAGGCAAAGTATTGAGTACTGTGCATCTTTACTTAGACATAAGTTTCTCATTATTTGATAACTTAGTTCATAGTGCACTTCTCTATAGCTTAGCATGACCAGCACAAATACTCGTCCTGTATATTTTCTCATCACTACAAGATCCTTCTTAACGAGCCAAGCCATTTTGCAGTGAAGAGACTACTGCGCTGTATCACACATGTGAGATGTGCTGGCACATGGGTGCGCATGCAGAGTGGGGGAGGAGGGGGGGGGTGTGAAGGTTAACTCCAGCACCCCCCTTTCCCTCACACTGAGGCCATTTCAGTCAATACTCTGACAGATTTGGCCCTTTCCCCTTCCCTCTCTGCCCATACTTTGTGCACACCTATGTGCCTGCATACTTAGTGAAAGACTGTACTGTATGTGAGGTATTCAAATTCGATTCACCATCCTCCCGTGCATCTATCTCCTTGCACTGTTAGCTTTCGTTACCACTTGTGCACATGACAAAGCACACATATTTACTCGCCGCTTATTGTCACTGGCAGCGTTTATCAGTCAAACACCAAGACAGTCGAGCCCGGATACGTGTCACACTCAGATACAACAGATTAGTGTGCGTATGGACCAGCTGTAAAAGCTTGTGGAAAAATTTTGCATCAAATTTTTATTCCACCTGTATTTCAAGCTCTTTTCTTGTGATCCCCTCAGATTCGATGTATCTGGGTTTTACTGTGCATCGTTTCAGGTAGTTCAGCAGTTTTTTCAATTCAGTGAGGCCATGCACACTGAACCATCATTGTTAAACGGGGTGTACTTTCAGTATGATTGCTCTGGAATATGAAGAGCTTAGTGGCAAGCCTGTCAAGACTCTCTCAGAGGTGGTCCTTGTATTCCTTTGTTACATTAGCACAAAACAGACAGAGCTGCAATTATTGCTTATGTGAAGTACTGTGAGGAATACCTTTAAGGGATTAAAACGAAATTACTGGTGCTGCACTTCGAAGAAAAGTAATTGCAGTGTCGAGTAAAGTACGAAATCATGTAGATGTTCTCTCTGAGGTTGTTCTACATTTGAACTGACCTTTAAAGCTGTCGGAATAGAAACACTGCAAGAGCACAAGGGGATGGATGATCGGTCATCACCAAGATATGTGTGAAACATCCTTTTTATGCAAAATGTTGTGAGTGCTTGTAGTGTTCTGAAAGTTGTATGCTTTGTTGGCTTTGTGAGCACTTCTGCATCCTTCGTTCATTGTTTAAAAAAAGCTCGTTTACTCAGTGATCTCACGTGTTGTTGCTTGACTGAATTTCTTTCAACTATCCATTCAAGGACAAAGCATTTTTGCTGGACAGTTCAGGTTCAAGGTCTGCCATACACTTTCTGTTGAGTTTAAAATCAGTGACACATGGCACATAGCATTTTAACGTGAATATATTTTGTGTAGGCACAGTTTGTGCAGGATTAAAGTCAAGAAATATTTATTGAAAAAGTATACAGAGCCACTAGGAAATGCCTGGTATGGAATATGTAACTAGAACCTCATTCTTTTACTGTCTTATTTGGAGCACGCAGCGATTCCGTCTTGTTTTACTTGGGAAGCGTGATTGTTCCGTGCCTGCAAATGTTACCTCAATCTTTCCTGTAGCAGCAAGTGCACACTTAGGAAGTGAGAAATAACGAGCAGCCTTTATCATCATGTTGTCATCTGCACAATGGATATGCTGGTGCACTGACTTAAATGCGACTGTCATTGATAATTTGACGCTTGCTTTGTGTTCAGAATGTAACTGTGAGTGGCAGTCACTCATACGAACAGTGAGGTCACACAGTGCACTGTACTATACATGCCTAGAATTTGTGGCAACAACACAATATAACACGTGCGCACTTCTTCTTCGGATTTCTGTTTTTGGTAGTGTCTGTTCTGACATTCGTGCATATATCCATACTTAGATGTACAGGCGTGGATAATTTTGCTGGCAGCCTCGAATCAGAGAGGGCAAATCTTTCAAAATTCTCTCTCTTTCTTTTTTTACTTCGAGTATCATTCACTGTGCACATGAATGCTCCTTGGCATAAAGTCTTTCCCATTTCAGCCACATTTCATACGCCAGCATTTTTGCTCTGCATCTAACGCAGTTGCCTTTTATTGCTCTCTTCCACCCCCTTCTTCCTGTTTCAGTATCAAACGACGTTAATTTATTTTACATGTTTGTACAGGTACAGTCTCTGCATAATGCAAAAATTTGTACATATATATGCATTACTTAACGGCGTTGTTGTGTGATTGTGCCGGTGGTACACATATACTATACATGACAACTGCGGCAGCAACTGCAGTGCATATATAGATGATGACCTTGATGCTGTATAGATAGGAATGAGCTCTTGTGTAGGCACCTCTAGTCACGAGGGGAAACATTAATGCCCTCGGTGTTTCTTTTGTACTTGTTTTGAGCAAGCCAATAAACGTGAAGCCCCTTGAGTTCTTGGTGTGTAAATTTTGTTACCTCCGCATTTGCCAGCAAACCTGGAAGTTTTCCCCTGCTCGAAACTTCCTTCTGTTAGCTTCTGACCTCAATTCCTGTTTGTGGTCCTTAAAAAGGGATGCTAAAGCGAAAAACTATTGTTCTCATATTAGCAAATTGCATTTTCACATTACCAAAAGCAGCACTGTCATGTTGGAAAGATACTTAGTAAGCTAAGAAATGCACAAAAAAGAAAATACATAGTGTGCACACGCATCACCGATAGTGGCTTCATCACTTCCAGAATTTGCCACCGACGTGCCTGGTTGTCTGCAGCACGCGAACTGCGTCGGCTAGGTACCCAGGGAGGCACCCAGCAATGGCGTTCATGAATGGTGAATGACGGCGAGAATGGCAGATGTGACAACATGTGAACACTATGTATACAAGAGGGGACATTTTTGGGAGGATCCTGGAGTAATATGTTTATCGTATTCATATTTGACAACACCTAATAATACCTGTACATAATTGTTTGCGGGTAAAAAAAGGTGCATTGCATTCTAAATAGGCCAGAGACCTTACGTGGCACATTTCAGACAATTCGACCTATCCAATGAGGCAAAAACACCAAAAAAAGAAGAGCAAGAAGGGGGATGTTGTTTGTGGCATCATCTCCAAAAAGTTGTGGCATGGAATTCAAGGATGAACAGCTGGCCTTTGGTTTCTATTCTGTTATTGAACATAAAATGACGAAATTAGTGAAAGTATACTTCCCGAACAATACCTTGTCACTCTAAATCACTTTAGGTGTCCGTTTAAATGAGCGCCAAATCTATCTGGGCATGCTATTTCACTGCACGTGATTTTAGTGTTGGCTTTCTTGTGTTCGTCCTAGTGAGTCGTAAGTAGACCTAAATATGCCGCAACATTGGCACACTATGTTGTGACCATACAAAGCCTATAGCACGCCCCAGTAGCTAATGCATAGAAATTTTATATCCGGAGGCTGGAGCTATACAAGACTGATCAAGTGTTCAGCTCACTGGTCAAAAGCATGATGTATGCTTACAGCCTTACTTTCAGAGCTCGCTTTTTCAGGGGTCCTAGCAACGTGACAATGATATATGCACTTTGGTGCCAGAATAGTATTATGTAGATGGATGCTGTAACACTTAAGCTGCGGAAGAATAAGAAAGTTAAAAGCTCTAGAAAACTAAAATCCTACAAAAACATTTAGGGCGCTTGAGCCTCGCCTTTGAGTGGAACACTATAGCACCATTGGGCCCTGCTGGAATTGCCTTCTCATAAAGCACTCATTAAGTTTAGTGCACGCCTTCTCTTACAGGGGTCCAGAGCTACTACCAGGGCTTGGTGAAAAAGCACATTCTATGGCTAGTGTACACTGCAAAGAACACCTCAGCCAAATTCTGTAGTCGTCCGCGATGCGTAGCGTTCAAAAGCGGAGCGTAAAGTCGTCACTTCCTCAAGAGCCCTCTCCTCAAGAAGAGGCTTCTCCTCGTTATCTTTGTAGCTGCTCTAGCGTGCCTCAGAGCAGATGGCTGGTTTTGGCTGATGGCACACATAACTCATTCATTCCCGCCCATGTGTGGGCCCTTCGCAGTGCGCGTTTCTTTTTAACCGAAAGCGTGCGCATGCCGGGCGCTCGCTTTCCGTTGTGAGCGCGTAGGCAAAATATTTGCTGGAGATATGTCAAAAATGTATTTGTTAATGCCCAAGCCTCATAAATGCCATTGGAAGGTGTCCATGAACTACCTCGGCATCGACACGAACGACACGAGGCAAAATTCACCATAAATATCATTTCTCAAGGGCCCAACAAATGCGTGCGAACAGTCTGTAAGAAACGATAAATGATTACGGTAGTTTCATTGATCAGTGATTGTAGATGGGTTTACACACTATGGGACGAGTGCGCGATCTTCTAGGACTCTAACTCTAGAACCTTACAGGACTCGAACCCAAAATCCTTCTTAGATAAGGTGGATTAAGGAACTGCAATGCATTAGAGCTGATTAAAGTGGACTAAGAAAGATTAAGGTGCATTAAGATAGACTGTGGCATATTAGGGCAGATTTGGGTAGATTAGGGTGGATTATGCCAGATTAAAGTGGGTTAGGTGAATTAGAGTCTTATAGCAGGTTGAAGTGGATCAGTGTGCATTAAGAATGATTAGGGCCAATTAGGTAAGGACAGGACTTGTTAGGGTGGATGTGGTCAGATTACGATAGATTAAGGCATACGAAGGTAGATAATGTCAGACTATAAGGTGTCTTGGCCGTGGATTTAAGACGGGTTACGGCGGGAGAAGGTGGATTAATAAGAGCTAAGGCAGATTAGGGTGCATTAAGAAAGGTTACGACCAATTAAGGGGATTAGAACGGTTTACGGCAGATTACGGTGCGTTGAAGGGAATCGAGTCTGATTAGGGCACATTGGGTAGTTTAACGGATTAGCACGTACTGAGGCATATTAGGGTGTATTATGAGGGGTTACACGAGATCAGAGTGGGGATAAAAGCAGCTTAAAGTGGATTAGGAAAAAGTGGCGAAGCTTGCACTAAGTTGCACATGGCTCAACACAACCAACCTGGACGGAACAGTGCCGCACGTCGGCTGATATGCAGCTTACGCCATGGCTTTGGCAACCTATTTAGTTTTAGCTCTATTAGGCTTTGTTCAGTCTGAGCTTAATAGGCCTGGCTTAATTATATTTGTCTTTATTGTGCTTGGCTGACTTAGCTTTAGCCGAAACAGTCATTGCTTTATTAGTCATGACTTTATACTTGTCTTAATTAGTCTTACCTTGTGCTTGGCTTAATAAGCTCAGGTGAAGTACACTGAGCCTAATTAGGGTCAGCCCTGTTAGGTTTGACCTAATTAGCTCTGTCTTAATTAGTTAGCCTAATTAGGATTGAATCATATACCCTGACTTAATTATGTTTCACTTAAGTCTTAATTAGGCTAGACAGTTTAACTAGGCCTGACCAAAGTGGTCTTAGCAAGCTTAAATTAGCTAGCTTGTCTTTACTAGCTTGTCTTGGCATGATTTACTAGCGTTACATAGCCTAGCAGCTTGCAGATTTCCCAGTGTCACCAACATATTAAACAGCTTGGCTGTCAGAATTGTAGTACGGATTAGGGTTTATTCCCACTTTAAACTAAACTAATCGATCCGCATTGCCGCAGCTGAATGCATCTTGTTCGCCACTGAACTCCATTAAATCCCCTCAATCAATATTAATTCTTCCTAAAGAGACTATCTACCACTTGGAAAAATTTTTTAGATTGTGGTAAAAATGGGAATATCGTGCGTCACTTTAACGGGAATGAGCACGCTTTTACCGCACAAAAGGAAATTGCTCCGGAAATGGTACAAAAACGCTGCTAGCGTCACCTAAAGCGTGTTTGTCAATTTTCAAGTGAAACGGAACAAACCCAAGCAGGTATACATATTCTGCTGGCAAATTGTTATTTATGACTTACAAGCATACTTCACCTCATAAGACACCTTTTTATAGCATGCAAGAGCAATTCGTTCTTCTTTTCAGGGCTTTCTGGTTAGAGCTGGTGGCGCTCCCTTCTAATTGGTCTGCCTGTACTGGGCCTTGTTTTCACGATGTCCGATGCGCACCCCACCATGCCGACTTTCCCTCGCCTCTCCTCATGAATTCTGGGATGTCGTACTTGGAACTGGTTCATATTGGGAAGAGACCGCCCGCGCCCGAAAGGGTTGCTCGGGGAAACGCGCCCTGTAACCATTGTTGTCGGCGTCTTTACGTGTAGAAAACGAGCGAGTGTGCATATGAAAAAATTCTTCTCGATAATTTCAACTAAGTTTCTGAAGAAACCACTGCAGGCTGGGACATTTCGAAAGGTACGCTTTCTATTGAGCCAAAAAACGGGAGAACGATGAAGGACGATGGACAGTTCCTTTAATGCGCCGCAATCTCTGTTAATATATTTTAATATGCCTTAATCAGTATTAATCCACAATCAGCCATCTTACTCTGTCTTAATTCGTCATAATCTGCCTTACGCCATCTCAACGACCTTTCTTTGCCTTAAATCCACTTGAATTATATACAGTGGCGCACAGACCGGGGGGGGGGGGGGTTCGGGGGTTGTAACCCCCCCCCCCCTGAAGCCGACCTAACCTCCCTCCCACTCCGTAACTGCTCCTATGTCCTAGAAGAATGTGGAGCTAATGTCTGCAAAACGCAGAAAAAAATAATAAAAATCATCATCATCATTGATGTCACTATTATTTGGCATTTTATTTACTTTTTTTTACACACGCAACAACTGCATAATCGCTTGCCCGGCCCTTTGTCCTGGGTGCGCTACTGATATACCTTAATTGATCTCAATCTGCCAGAGTCAATCCACTTTGATCAATGCAATGTGCCTTAATTCATCTCACTCTGCCGTAAGCCTCGCTAATCCGCCTTAATCAATATTAATTTTCCTTAATCTGCGTTAATGCACATTGATATGCCTTAGTCCATTATTATCTGCCTGCGTCGATCTTAATGCATCCACGTTACCCATCTTATTGTTTTAAACCATCGTAATCTATGAAATATGATATCTAAGGTATGCCTTTTGTCTAAGGGCATGTCAGCCACGCAAGTGTGGAGAAAAGGCACCGCTTGGTGCAATGGCGGCCTCTGGTGAGAAGCGTCCACGTCTGGCAGATGTATGAGGTGTATACTGCTTCTTTTCCAGATTGCGGCTAACGTTTTAGGAACAGCTTTCAGGGGCGAAGCTCCTTATGCCGTGGGTCGTTCCATCCTATGTTGTCCCTCGTAGCCACCTCGTCTAGTTCGTGAAAGTGCTCACTAGATGGCGTGATGGCGCTGCGGTGCTCGCTTCACTCAGATGTATGGGAACTGCATAGTATAGGAGCGCATGGCGCACGAGACCGCTAGGTCTTGTGCTCGCTCTTGAATGATCTCAGAATGATCACGAGATGGCGCTGCGGTGCTGCTTAGCTAGTACGTGAATTGATCAATAGATGGCGCTGCGGCGCTCGCTGTTTCGTTGTCGCGTCGTAGCCACCCTCGCGCTCGCCGTCGGCGCGTGCCTCCCGGCGGGCGCGAGAGCTCTCTCACTCTTCCATCTGCTGTCTTGTGAGAGAGTGAGAGCGAAAGGCGCGCATTGACTATGGAAACGCTCTTTCTTCGATGAATGCTCTACCAGCTCGCAAAGGAGGAGAACGCGCCCTCACCCGCGAGAGACAACGTTGGCGCAGGCAGCGTCTTCTAGCGAGTTTCTTGATTGAAAAATACCGACTGCTCGCGCTGGAGAACCATTCACCGGCCACCCATATATATATATATATATATATATATATATATATATATATATATATATATATATATATATATATATATATATATATAGGCACTGGATCTTGACTTGCAATGAAGTGTCGGTGGGAGATTTCACTTGTGCGTAGTTGAACCATAAGGATTCGTAGCGTGCGCGTTAACTAAATTAATCCGGAACTCGGCACGATCTACGATGAACCTCCGGAGCTTCGCCCACTCATCATCATTCACTACGTGGATATGCGTGGATTTTTTTTTTTTATGACGTCTTCGGTAAGTCATTAAACGGATTCAGAAATCCCGGAAATGGAATTTTTGGAGTCTCCCCTAAGCCGTCTTAAAGACTAGCTTTTCGATGGCGTTTCGAAGACGTTAACGAAACGTCTCTTTTATGTGCAACATGCCGGGCATTAGACGAGATGTACGACTCATCCTAGACTAACGCTTCTTACGCGTGCCGTTTCTGCGATGTCAACGTCTCGGACATCCGTTTCGAAGACGTCATAAATACTTTGTGTGCTAGCTGGGTAGAAGAGGATAATAGTAGTTTAAGCATTGCACAGGTAGCGTACTATTATAATAGCAGTAGCTATAACTAAGCTGACCATGCAATAATTACTTTGACTAATGATGACAAGCAAAAGTGCACGTGAGTGCGTATGATTGAGTATCATATATAGCGGTAGAGCATCGGGCGCATTATCCGAACGTCTTGGGTTCGGTTCCTACCGAAGGCAAGTTTGTCTTTTCGTCCACTTCATTTCCTTTCTACTTACTCCGAAATAACAATACCACAATTATCAACTTGAATAACCTCCCCTATGCTTCCCTAGGCTACTACACACTGGCACCGTTGTTTCATTGTCGCCTTCGCCATGAGACGTGTAAGGCTCTAGCTTTAAATAAATTTTACCATCTACTCGTGCTACATCTATTGTGCTTGCGTTACTTACCAGTGAACTAGATTATGGCTGCTGCACAAAAACGCCTGTTAACGCGACAACGGCCCTCATACCGTCCCACATGTAGTTAACGATCCGCGACATGGTGTAGATACGCCCTACAGTCATTACTCGTGCAAACGCAAATGACGCACGCTGCAAGCGAATTAGCGCTCGCGACGTGCATTAGCGTTGGCGGCTCGGCCTTCTGTAAACTACGCGAGATTAATCGACCGGCGGCGCGACGCAGAGATGTGCACGCCAGGGTGAGCTCAATTTACCGAGGGCGCGACGCAGACAGCTCGACACGCATTTTAAAGGGCTCCTAAAGTGAGAAGGTACGTGTAGCTGTTCAGAATAATAACTTATGTTTCGAGAACTCGATTGACGTTAACTCCTACTTGTTACGTTCAATATTAGCAAAGATAATGAATGTCAAGGTTTCAGTTTTGATATTCGAGCCGGAACTTCGGAACCTGATGACGTCAGAAGTTGGATTTTTTTTTTTTCGTATTCTCGCCAAATTCGCTTAATCAGATGTTCTGAAACTCCCTGTGTTAAAGGCTTCCTTGTAACACAATGCAGGTCTTTCTTACTGATAAATAGCGATGTAGGCCTTAGGAGACGCCGACGAACTTGAGTGGCGTCACTCGAAACCCGCATTTCTCTTCGCGCGTTTCCTGTAGCTTACAGAGGGTCCTCTCCCCGCAAGATTGGTGTTTCCAGTATTGTGAAAAGCTGACTATACTAATCGGAAAGAGAGAGAAAGAGAGAGAGAGAGCACTTTATTTGCACCTGTCAGAGAGTATTCATGAGTGATCGGGGTGAGACGCAGCTCCCCCTCAGGTCTCTCCTCAATCTTGTGCGAACTAACCTTTCGCCTTTGTTTTTCATTTAAAAATTGTTTTTCATTTAAATGTGCAGCCTAGCCACATGCCAGCTAGCTTTCGAGGGGTCGTCGAGTTTTGATATACACAGCGATTAGGTGTCACATCTTTCCTAGTTTTCCGTAAACGACGCTGCGCTCCCAGCTTCTAGTGCGTGAGCATTCTGAGGCTATAATACCTCACTGGAGAAATCGAAGCGCACGTCTCGTAAGAGTGCCCTACAACGATACACACCCCTTTGGTATCTTGTGCACCGTGCTGCATATGCCTCCATCTCATGCATTTTCTGAAAATAGGAAGCTAATATCTATCACATTTTGTAGGAGTGTGCTCGGCACCCCCTCCCGGCTTCCGGATTTTTTACCATTAATAGCGAGGGCAGTGGGAGGCTGCTATGTGCAGCTCGACATCCAAGGTCCAGGACCAGATCCTGTATTGGGCCAGGAACGTAGCGAACACTCATCCCGGGTAAGCTGGCTGATGGGCATGTATTGACAGTTCAAGCCCGGCCACGGCGGCCGGGCTTGAACCACGTGGAGGTTGTTACTGCGTGAACCTGCATGGAGGCTAAATGCTGGAGGCCCGTGCACCGTGCTATGTCAGTGCAGGCACGAACCCCAGATGGCAGAAATCTCCAGAGCTCTACACTACGGCTTTTCTCTCCTTCCCGCCGTTTCATTCTCTTTCCTACACCCACTGCGGCGCTGGGCCTCTATCGCGACAAGGGTGACCTTGTCGTTAGAGCGTCCGCTTCCGGTGCGGGAAGTAAGTACTGGGTTCGATTCCCACCCGTGGTGCGGTTGTCAGTGCCGCCAGGCACCCACTGGGGCTTTTCTAATTGTGGAAGAGGTGCCCTGAACTGGCGCTCGGCGGTGTGGTTAAACACGAGCAGGTGCTCCACCCCACCCCCCTCCCCTTCATTCTCCCACTCTCTTCGTTCAGTCACCTTCCTTTGTGAATGGTTCGGTTGAGGTGCCCGAAGGTCGAGAGACAGTTACCGTGCACTCCGAACTGAATTTACTCCCTAAAAATCATTACTACAACCCTCCACACCCCTCCCCTGCCACCCTGCATGGACTGCCGAAATTGGAGTCGTTTTCCTAACCGAATCAGAATTGTTAATGTCTTCCGTCTAGCCAGGCCGCGAATTGCTCGCTGTGAGAAGCGACCGCGCTGCAAATATGGTGGGTATGTATTGACAGTTTTTTCACAGGAGGTATAAATCCCCGCCATACTCGGCTCTTTTTTTTTTTTTTCTTCGTGTGTGCGCTCTTTGATAATGAAGTTCTTTCAAGTCGCCCAAATTGCTACCTCACAGCCTCTGCTTTTCTTAAGGGCATCGCGCATACTGGGCTTAGCCCAGGCGGTGTTATGGCATGGCCCCCGGTGAAAAGGTGTGCGTGGCTTTCTATTTCCGTTGCACACGCGTGTGGTAATACAGCTAGCCGGGGGTGAAAGTGGCGTTGCATTTGCGATGAAGCGCTACAGCGTTGCGTCGCGATTAGTCGCAACCGGTCGCGTGTCCTTTTCACGTGCATACGTCAGCGCGTTCCTGGATATACACACATATATGTCTTTGCAGTACGTATACTCCAAACTACACCCTTTCTCCGTCTCACGCTTTTATAATTAAGGAAGACGTTTTGCAACGATGAATGTCGGTTCATATTTATAAATCACGTGACCTTCTTCCGTATCTATAAAGTTACCTTCTTAACGAAATGAAATTGTAAAGCGGTGGCGACTTGGCATAGCCACACGTGTTCGCTATTGCCTTTGAACACCTAGGCCAGCGCGTTTGCATTTTCTACATTATCCGACAGTGCTATGTTTTCGAACGTCTAAATTTGTGTTCACAAACATAACTTAATTATGCTGAGGCACATATATTCCCAACGCTTTTGTGTTGACAACTGATGATGATACTTAAATTTCAAGAAAAAAAAACCGGGCCTGCACGGAATCGCAGTGACAGCCTAAGCTGGAGAAGCGACCTTCTTGCAGGCCATTGTAAACGCTTGGGGATCTAGCCAAGTGATCGGGCCATCAGATATATCGGAGCGCCAAGTCAGGTTGCTGTCGGGGCTGCGCACGTCGCCTGTCGTGTGACGCATGGCACGATACGACAAAACTGCTTCACGAGGCAGCGCTTCGTAATAATGATGACGGAAAAGTTGAAGATCTTTTCATAATGATGATGTTGATGATGCCTCTGTAATGAGTGCAGAGCTACAAATGCTGCACCCCTATGTTCTTTCTAATGATTCCTCGCACTCGTTATGCAATCCACTTTCCTCGACGCGTAGCGGCGTGTTGCTATTCTGCAACGTAACATCACATTCTTTAATGCGATTCCTCGACAGATTTTAGCGATGATTTTTCAACCACAGGCCTAGTTCAGTCAATAAAGAAAAAAAAAATTGACGGCAGATCCACGAGGTGAATGATGATGAGATTGGGCGAAGCTCCTGGAAGTAATCATCGGTTAAACCGTGAAATTTCTTCCGTTAATGCGCCCGGTAAAAATGACGTGAAACGATTGATTAAATGTTTTATCAAACTTTTATTGCTGGTTTCCGTTGTCCTTTCATTATGACCGCTTTGTGGTCGGTGAAATGTAAGCTAAGTGGTTCTTGCACTGGTTGCAGATGAAAACCATTGCTTTACCTGGCGTCTTTCGTTAAGCAGCTGGCGTCCTTTCGTTTTGCTTTAGAAACATCTGGCGTCTTTCGTTAAGCAGCTGGCGTCTTTTCGTTTTGCTTTAGAAACATCTGGCGTCTTTTCGTTTTGCTTTTAGAAAACATCTGGCGTCTTTCGTTGGTTTATTTCATCAATCAACGGCGTTTTGAACAAAATTTTTATTGTTTAATCACGCACAGGAGAAATCTCACCAGGCACTACCTCGGAGGTAAACAATGGCTGCTACTGGGAATGAGAGACAGCAGAAGTCGGCTTTTAACACTTCTACTTCTACTAACGTTTCCTACTGGAACATGCCAATGGCTGCTAATGGGGAATGAGAGACAGAAGAATTCGGCTTTTAGTTAACGCGCACGCTGCGAATTTTTTTTTATTGTTCAACAACGCACAGGAGAAATCTCCCACCGGCACCACCTTGGAGGTCAAAGCGTAAGACTGGTTACGCACTACGACTACGACGAGGGACGAACGGGTGCTGCTTTAAGGAGCTTCGCCCCTAAAAAATTGGCCGCGTATCTCCGTGCTTCGCTGCAAATGTCGTCGAAAGACGATAGCCTTCTACCGGCCGTACTACATGAGTCCCGGTTCGCGTGTTTCTATTTCCCCGAGGAGTTGCGCAAGCGAGAGGGAAAACGAAGAGACGCGAGGAGAGAAAGGGACCGGCCGGAGTGGCGGGCGGCCGTTCCGCTGCCTTGCGCTACCCGTTCGGCACGAGCGTTAAAGCCCCTAATTGATGTAACGAGCGTTAAAGTCCCTTAATAGAGAAAGTAGCGACACTCTCCTCCATATCCTCTCCAAAGTGTCCAACCCTCCTCTCCCAAGTGTCCAAACCTTATCTATATCCTCTCCCAAACGGCCACCGTGCGGGCGCCGGCCCTATAACCCGGCCCGCGCCACTTTCCTATCAAGAATGCCATGTCACGCACAGCACGTTCGTTATCAGTGTGACATGGCATTCTTGATAGGATAGTGGCGAGAGCCGGGTACGGCGAAAAAAGAAAACATAAAAAAAGAAAGAGGTTCGCGCGTATTTCCCGGGCGACGGCCCGTGTAGCGGAGAGGTGGAAGGTGGGAGAGGAGGGTGCTCGGCGTGGCGGCTCCAGTTAAAAGAAAGACGGTACTTTCCCAAGAATATCCAGGGGCTTTAACGTGCGTGAGATAAGGGCGCCATCTGGCCATGGTTTCGGGAAACGCAAGAAGCTTGCCTAGTACGCAGAACTGCGTAGGAAACGTCCGCTTTTGCGCATCCTAACAAGCACTAGGGTCTTTAGAATTACGCATCTATGTATTTTCTACTAAAGGAACACACCGTCTAATACTTACGTATTGATGCTGCGCCTCAGATATGCGTAATATTTGCTTTTTGGCCGACTGTGTTCAGAAGTATGAAAGTAGCCACCAGTTCAAGCTGGGTGGTCGTTGAGGAAGGGGTTCACCTTTCGCAGCAGGACACACACACACATACGCATAGACACAGACAGACAGACAGACAGACCAAAATTTGGCCTATCGATTTGCTGCCCGTCTGAACCGACATCTGCGTTGCCCTGGGGTCTCGTCTTCGTGACGTGCGCCCCCGGGTCGCTTTTCACGTCAACCGCGTCCTGCTGTGGTTGCCGCCCCTCCCGGCCGCGCCACTGCGCCGACCCCGTGAATCGGGGACCATTCTGCTGCGCCGGTGATGTTCTTGGAGGCCTCCCGACCTTCCAGAGCCATCTGCCGAGCACCAACAGACCAGAACCTTGGAGAAGAAGCAGCGCCTGCGGCTGAGCCCGGCGGTCCTGCTGATACGAGGGTGCAGCGAGAGCTGCACGTGACCAGTTTCACCAGACACGCCCCCCGTCTCGGTGGCTTCACCGCCAACGAGCAGCGCGGCGACGCCCTCCAGTACGGCCTCACATTTTGAAACCCCGGTGAGGGAGAACTGTTTTTTGTTTAACGCGCCTGACGGCGATGTGTCAATTGACGACCTTATCGACGCGATAGAGGTGACAGCTGGGGATGACAGTGTACTTGTTTTGCAACATATGGGGGGACCCAAGTTCCTCGTTTGCACTAGGAACGCGAGTCAGGCCACGAAGCTCATGGTAGCTGAAGGCTTTAGGCTTAACCATGAAAGAGTGGCGGTAGAAGCTGTCGGACCGCCTGTCACGTGAATGTATACCGCCTGCCGGCGTACGTGCCAGACGACACCCTAACCCACGCCCTCCAACAGTACGGCAAGGTTAGGAGCGTCAACTTCGCCACAGTTGCGAATAGACTAAACAAGTTGAACGGTGTTCGCGTCGTGAAAATGGAGATGAATATACTGGTGCCCAACTTTGCCACAATACAGGGACACCGCGTTATGTTTGAATATCGCGGCATGCGCCGTGTGTGTGCCCGTTGCGGCGAAGACGGCCACGTGGCCACCGCATGCTCGTCTTCATATTGCAAACGTTGCGGCACCTTCGGCCACGAAACCGAAGGGTGCGAGGAAGAGTGCAAAAGGTGTGGTGGCAGGCACGGAACACGCGAGTGTTTCCGTAGACGGTCCTACGTCGCAGCAGCTCGTGGTTTCCCGCCCATTAATGACAACGCCCCAAACCGCGAGCAGGTCAGGGAACCCTCGTCGCCGGAGGCGGTGGCATCAACTTCTGGCCTCCAGGTTTTGAAACCTAGGAGCACACCCGCAGCTAAGAGGGCGCCCAGTTACTGGGACGGCGAAGGCGCCGACGAGAGCGACGCTACTGGTACTGCAGCGGTGCTCGCCGCATCCAGGGAGGACACGCGTGAGAGCGAAGGGGACACGCCAAGCGCGGCCACCGACAGCGAAAATACAGGGAGCAGCGAATCCGAGACTAGCTCTGCCCAGTCGTCGTCCAACACATCGGCCACACCACACCTATAGTGCTGAAGAGCAGCAGGTCCCCACATTTGGAGAGACTTTAGAGCAAGATGTGCGAAAGCCACGGAAGGGGCAAGCGAGCATAAATAGTGAGCAACCGGGCGAGAGCAACCCCGTGACCGGCCATGACGACAGCAGACCAATTGTCAGCTGTGGCCGATACGTAATTCCAGAACAAGAATACGGTCCGCCACGGACGTGCCCTGACGTCATTCTGCAACCGACAATGAGGAATGAGGCTGATTGCGCGTCCCCGACCGCGAGTACGTCACAGCCTGGCCACGTGCGCCGGCATCGATCTCGTTCACGCAGAAGATCGGCCGACACAGATGATAACGCGGCGACGAGCAGGGCAGGGAGCGCGGAAAACAAACTGCGTCGCTCTAAAGCAAACGTGCCCAGTAGCGACAGTGACGCGCCCCAGCGCGCCCAAACAAAAAAAGCTCGCAAAGGCTCTTCGGGAGGAAGGACCTCGCAGCCGAGCGAAAGCGAAATGGACAACTGATGCAGACGCTTCACCTCGCTCGCCGAAGCCACCTACGCACAGGTGTTTCGCCCCATTATTCATGCCGTAGTGTGACCCGCCCCCCTGTTACCTTTCACCTTGGTTTCTTTACCCCACTTACCGAGGCCCACGGTATAATGACCACCCTTAAGTTCGCGACGTGGAGCGTCCGAGGGTTCCGAGACAAGAAAAAACAAAATGACATTTTATGTTTCGCCAGAGAGCAAGGAATTGACATCCTCTTCATACAGGAGGCGAACATTCGGACCCCTCTGGAGGTTGCCCAATTCCGGCGCGATTTCCAAACCGACGCCTTTTTTTTTCTTTAACGCACTCGCGAGCGTGCGGTGTTGGGGTGATATTTGCGACGGGGCGGTTCCGCGAGAAAGCGCACTGCGCCTTTGGGGCTAATGGTCGGATGATCATGGTCGACGTCTACGTGAACCAAAAGAAGATACGCTTTGTCAACGTCTACGCCCCCGTGCAGAGATCCGATACAAATGGGTTCTTTAAAGATCTCCATCCTCTACTGCTCGAGCCACTACCGCACGTTCTGGTTGGAGATTTTAATTGCGTCGTGGATTCCCGCAGAGACAGAAGGGGTCCGGGCCAGTGCGGCTCAACGTATCAAGCAAAAGAATTAATTAAGGTTTTGCGCAACCTTAACCTAGCCGACGCGTGGGTGCACGTGCACAATGACCTTTTCGAGCCCACTCGCACGTAGAAAACGACGGCTAGCAGGATCGACCGCATTTACCTGCCGGAGTTTTTGGTCCCCCCGCTCGAAACGTGCACAGTCATTAAATTGCCGAACCACTTAGAGGGCAGAACTGACCATTTGCCTGTGGCCGTAACCATCAGAGGGAGTCCAGGCCCCAGACCGCGCAACAGCAACTGGAGACTTGACCCAGCTCTGTTGGAAGACGAAGCAAGCGTCGAGAAGCTCCAGGAACAGATTCGGCAATCAATGCAGAATGTGTCTGTTGTCAACCCGGATGAATGGGATAGGCTCAAATCAACTTGGAAAGCGCTCCTGCAGGAGGAAGGCAGAGCCAGGCAGAGGCGGTACACTGCGGAGATGAATGAAGTACTCCGCCGAATGCAGATTGTCAAAAGGGCTGACCTGCTGACCTCTTGCACAAGCGATTATTTGGAAACGCTACGTGCGAAGCATGATCGCCTTCTCCTGAAAAAGGTGCGAAGGCCGGCGAGATCCACCGACTCAGTAACGCACATAACAGAAGATATAAACGCGGTCAATGGGAACGGCACAAGGCGAATAACCGAAGTGAAACGTTCGGACGGCTCGATTTCCACTGACCCGGCAGAAATAGAAGTCATCTTCCGAAGCCATTTTAAACAACAGTTTGAACGGGCATGTACCTCTGACGATGACTTCTCCGCGGATAGGATCAAAGAGTTATGCCAACACCTTCAGCGGCCAGAGGAGGAGGACGTCACGGGCGTATGCGACGACGTCACAATGGAAGAGCTCTACAGCGCCATCAGGAGTATGAGCCAGAACACAGCCCCGGGAAGCGACGGCCTAACAACGTCTTTTTACGCCACCTTCCTGGACATCCTAGGGGAAGCATTGGTCACACTAATTAACAGCGTATTCCGGCAACATAAGAAACCAAGCTCCTTCTCTGAGGGGCGCATTGCGCTTCTCCTCAAGGAAGGAGCGCCGCAGAATGACCCCGCGTCATGGCGCCCCCACTTTGTTGAACACTGACTATAAGATAATGGCGACCGTCATCAACACACGCATGAAAACGATCCTCCCGAAGATCATATCCCCGCACCAGGGCTGCGCCGTGCCGGGCCGATCCATATTTACGAATTTGACCATTACCCGGGACGTCTTTGAATATGCATCCAAAAAGGGCCTGAGCGGCGCCTTCCTTTCCCTGGACCAGGCGAAAGCCTTCGACCGGGTGAAGCACCGGTACTTGCTCGGCGTCTTAGAGGAGTTTGGCTTCCCGCCAGAATTTGTTAAGGTCGTGGAGCTCCTGTACAGCGACCTTAAGTGTAGCGTTGTTGTCAACGGAGCAACGTCGCCTAGTTTCAGATACGAGAAGGGCATAAGGCAAGGATGCCCACTAGGGCCGACCTTCTTCGTTATATCGATTGAACCGTTGATCACAAGGCTTGCAAGCCACGCAAACATCCGCGGTTTTCCGCTGGTAGGGCGGGAAGAGGTGAAAGTGTTGGCTTATGCCGACAACTTTTCCCTGTTTGTGAGGGACGCAAGGAGCTTGCGGGAGTTCCAGACAACGTTTGCTGCGTATGCCGAGGTTTCTGGGGCGGCAATCAATGAAGAGAAAAGCAAGGCACTGATTTTCGGTTCCTTCCCGGCAGACACCATAGGCAGCATCCCGACAGTCAGCGTAGTCAAAGTCCTCGGGGTGTACTTCTCGTGCGCCGGAGTGGCGGCAACTACGTGGCAAAAGTCACTTGAGAGGGCTAACCAGGCAGTCGAACGTCTACAACAGCTCGACCTCACGCTACGTGAGAAAGCCCTGGCGGTTAAAACCACCGTGTGCGCCTTTGCCAACTACGCCAGTAGAGCCGCCGTTATCCCCAGGAAAACTGCCAACCAGTTGAACAAGCTGATAAACGCGCTTCTTTGGGACGGTAAGCCCGCTCCCGTAAAAAGGAACTTGTTGAAACTCCCCGAGTGTAACGGAGGCCTCGGTCTCCCGCACGTTTTGACGACCTCTAAATTGCTAGCCTTGAAAACGGCACGGCACCTCCACCAAGCAACCGACTATACATCGGGAAGAGTCTCCTGCTATTGGGCGCGAGGGCCACCACTGGAGATGCTGGCGCTGCGGTCGTTCTGACGTGCAAAGTTGGATCACGTGACCCCACGGTCCCACCTCGCGCCGAGCCGGCCGAGCCTCCGGCGCAGGGGACGGTTCACACGCGTTTTCAACAGCCATTCTTCAGCGTTTTTATCTAGAAACATCGTTGCTTCGCGTTTATTTCACGTTTGCGGACACCCAGGGACCACAAAAGTTGAAAAGTGCGCTCGGAGTTATTGGAAGCGTGGTATTTTCTAAAGGACGACGTCTGCAAAATGAGCCTAGCCAATTTACACTGCAGACGACGACGTGGCCAGCTTCAAACACAGATTCTGCTTCTGTCTTGGTGCTTGGTGCAGCTGCTGCTGGTGCAGCTGCACCAAGCACCAAGACAGAAGATACGGCTTGGTGCAGATGCTGGACACTAATAGTTTCACTGAAGCATTTAGACCACAATGAGTAACACCTTGCTGCGCATTTCAAATGCGTAAACTAATACGCCCGGGTCTTACGCTGTATTTTCAACTGCTATAGGCCACCTTGTGCAAAATACGGGCGGGAGTCATTCGTCGAAAAATTCAGTCATGAGCTGGATCGATCGCGATCGAACATTGCCATGTGACGACAGTCTTACATACGCGAGAAAAATAAGCAACAGAAAGGAGAAGCAACGGACAACTGTGCCCCAGGCAGAAGTGTCCTTGGGGTTATACTGGCGAGAATTTAAAATGTGATCAAGCCACATCGTCCTAAGGTGACTCCCTGTCCGAAAATAACAAGCTTAAATGAGAGGCGCACCTGTGTATGTCGTGTGTACACCTTGAATCATGTGAGAAAGGTCGCGATCGAATGCAGCTCTATGCCTGCTACTTTGCTTTCTACAAAACGAAGGAACCACTCGAATCGCGCTCCATAGGGGTATGTGCGTTGAGCATGAATGCAGACTTGCTAATGCCATTTCTTTGAGTCAACGGTGGTACCTTTGTTGATGCAAACATACAATGAATTAATTGCACGAGGAACACGTCGCACGCCTTTCTTGCGGCCAAAAAGTGTGTACTTACCGCAAACACGCGCTAAAACCACCTCGATGCCTACTTTTCATTCATTTTCATTCATCAAAATGCTATCTCACCTAAAAAAAACCCTGCGGACTCCGCACGCGCAGTGTCCTCGCCGGTGAACATAGCAGACAACAGCAGTCGACGCGATGCCTAAAGCTTGGTAATGAAGCTATTCTTTTTCCGGAAGAGTCAATTACCTTGTAGTACAATCAATAACGTGGCCACAACAGTATTTTACAATATCGTCTAGATGAAATGAAACGACAATAAAAAGGCGACGCGCAGAGCAGCTCCGTGCTGAGCAAGGCAGTGCTGGCGGAGCAATCCAACTTTGCGCGTCACACTGATTGTTCCACATGGTGGCGCCACGGTATGTCCTCGCTCCCAATACTGGTGCAGTACCAGCACCGACTGCCTCGGTGCTGACAGGCATCCGGGACCAAAGGCGGAATCCCCCTCTCCCTTTTACAAGGCGGTATGCAACACCAAGAGAATGCTCGACAAGGAAGCTCCTTCCTGCGATATCGATAAAGACCCGCCGGCACGCATAGTGGAAGTGTTGACGCTCAACCAGCTATCAATGGAGGAAAAACGGAGAATTGATGACCTGAAGCTGGGAAAAATGAAGCAGAGACGGAGCCACCCGCGGGAGGTTCACGACTTCGAGTGGAAGAGGAAGTGGAGGGTTCTGCCAACGAAGCAACGCCTGCACCACCTAGGCATCGTTCCGAATGCCCGCTGCCCGAATTGCAGCTCAGAAGAATCGTTACCGCACATGCTCTTCGAGTGCGGTGCGGCAAAATCTGTTTGGCGCCTTGTGGCAAGAAACTTCGGCATTCGCGCACCGCCGGCACACAACCGCAACAAAGGCGCGTTTGCCAAATTGGTAGTCACTTGCACTCTGTTCATTATCTGGAGAAGGAGATGCCTCGCTGCGGCAAAGAACGCCCCGGTAAGGGCAGCGTACCCAGCCGTCAAAAAGATCACGCGGCTCCTGTGGAGCCACCTGTCAAAGGAGCTCGAAGTAGGTGGGGAGGAAAAGTTCCTCCGCCGCTGGCACACCGGGTTTTTCTTTATTCGGGATGGCGAGTTAGCCTACCCAATTACCCCGTATTAATACTTCCTTTCCTGGTCTCCTCCCTCCCCCCCCCCCCCTTTTTTTTTTTTGTTTTTCCCCCGAATATGTAGTGTAGAAGACGCTAACGCAACCTTTTCATTCAAGATTGTACATTTGCTCATATGTGCCACACGTCACGGGGTAGAATTGTGTAACGCCATGAGTTGGACTTTGTATGTACTATTTCCACACGGTGCATGTTCTGATCTTGTGTTTTGTATACTTATACCAAGTGTGTTACGGATTTGTCCATGTTGGACGATGTATATATGAGTCTCTGATACAGTGCAAACCAGTGCTTTGTCATGAGTTGAATAAACTTCCCTTTGACCAAAATTTCTGCGTTGAAGTATCCCAAGAAAGACTATCGTCTTCAAAAACAGGCTAGCTCAGTGGTAGAAAGCTCGGCTGCCACGCGGAAGGACGTGGGTTCGAAACCTCCTCAGTCCTGGTTATTCTTTTCTAAAATTTGCGCGATAGTGGTTACGGACACCGGCGGTGGCGGACAACTACGGCGCCAAAAACGGCCCTTGTTGTGGTTTCATGACAGCCTCCGTTCGGCCCTGTGAAAGTGAATGCGTACAGCAAAGCACTTAGACCAGCACCACTACGAAAATTGACGTTGGACAAGCACCGCCACCGACGCTACACAACGAGCTCCACAAATGGTAACGCAGTGCCTTTATTAATAACCTGTAATCACAGCAAGCGACCGCGCGCTCGGTTTCGCTGCGGGCCATTGCAGCACCTGCAGAGTTAAAAATTGTCCCCTATACGAACGACACAAAGCACTACGGTTTGTCTGCTTTTGTGATGCCTAAATTTAAGTCTCCAACTATGACAAGTGATATATACGACTGTCGCTTATTTATCCCACCCATCTGTGGGCCGTCATAATATTTTCAATGTCTAATTTGGCTGTTCTTGGGCCGGTATAAACTAAAAATATCAACGTTCCATCACCGGTGACGCGTTGCTGAGATGTCTAAATTAAAATTGCCAACTATATTATAGTTGGCAACCAGTCTGCCCTCTCGTATAACCAACCCAAGATGTGTTCTAATAAAATTTTCGATGTCTAATTTGGCTGTTCTTGGCCTCGTATAAACTAAAAAGAACCTACGTTCCATCACCGCTGGCGCGTGCTCGAAGTGCCTAAATTAAAATTGCCAAGAACCAGTACGTCCTTCTCTTGCACAACCAACGCGAAGTGTGTCCTCATAAAGTTTTCAATGTCTAGTTTGGCTCTCTCTTTCGGTTGATCTAAACCATAAGGATTAATTAAGATTCCATTATTGATGGCACAGGCCCGGGGCATGCTGCTATGCGAACCGGAGTGGGTGGGGGAGGTGCATTCTGTAGCGTAAGAGGTTATTAATGGGCTCATCCCAATAGCCGACATTGGTGGCGTTGTGGAGCGCCGCCGCAGCCGCCAGTGTCGCGTGCCATGTGAAGAAAACAAAAATCTCATCGCCTTGCAATATCGAACCCAGTTCAGTTTTCTATAATCGAGCCACGTCAGTACTCGAAGCTGCTCCTGAGAAAGGTCATGTATATGTGTAAGCATTTTTGGGAGGGGAGTCGCGTGTGAAGCAATGCGAAGCGTTTCCTGGCTGGTGTGCGAACAGTGAATCTTGTAAGCGACACGAACACGAATCCAGTACTATTCAAATGGTTTTCGAATATAGTGTGGAAAAAGCTTTGCAAGCCGGCCTGAACATTCCGCGACATGTTATACGGAAAGAAATATTCACAAACAGTCACAAAGGAACATTATGATTAGATTTAGCCGACAACAAAATACAGTTATGTCAACTGAGGTAGGCTTGCATGCGGTAGTGACTAGAGGTAGGTGGAGCTTGACCGTATACACTAATCTTCCACTTGCCTATCACGTGACCTAGTCCTATTTGCCATGATTCTCTCTTTTAAATTTTTTCAAGAGTGTCACCTTCAAGAGTGTCACCTGACTCCTAGTTTTATTCCCCCCTCCGTGCGGTTGAGCATGCTAGAGAGGGCACCGACGTATCTCCAAGAGCTCGCAGCGAACATAACTACTGATATCGTGATGATGACAATAGGCTGACGACACTTTCGTTTCCGCGACACTGAAATTTTAAGAGTTGATGAACGAATGTGACCCTTATCGAGAGGGAAAGGACGGCTCTTGGCCGCTATTGGGAATAGGTGGGTGTGAGCAAAAATTTCTATAGAGCTGGGGATCAGCACAGCCTCCACATTCCCGTAAAAGGCTGGGATACATGCTTCGTAGTCGTCCAAGGATGTTAAAAAAGAAAATGCAATTTTGCCGTTTCCTTCCTTTGATTCTTTTTCTCTCGTAAATTCTGACTATTCATTAACTATTCGAAAAATATTCGGTGTATTTCGAATATGCACCGTATTCGTTTCGAGTACCTAATCGAGTAGAGCGCTATTCGATTCGCTATTCGAATGCCAGATCGAATGCCATCCGGCAGTACTATTTTTCTGACGTCTCAATTTATGTTCAATAGAAGTGACTTAATTATGCTAACGCCCATATGCGTCAAGCTTTTGTATTGAAAACCGATAACGATATTTACATTTCAAGAGAATCTCGGCCTCCGTTCCGCCCTGTGAAAGTGAATGTATATTGGTGTGTCACATTCGTTGTTCGAATCGAATAACTTGTACGAATATCCGAAATTTTCGAATACTCGTGCACTTCTAGTATTACACCATGCGTTGAGAAGGTGCTTTAAAGGAAGCTAGCAATTACTAACAATTACAGGAATCCCGACCACTTTCTTAATCGAAATATAAACGCGCAGAGGAAGAGCTACACGCACACGAGGGCACACAGGCCCGTCTGCGTTTCCGCGTGTTTAGCCGTGTGTGTGACAGCGTGTCCAAAGCTTACGTTAGTATTTTTAATTGCCATAAGCCACAGAATGAGCGTCTTGTGCAGCCGCGCAGGTTCGTATGCAACAGCATACGAACCCCTACATAATGGACATGCCTCAAGGAGCACTTTCTGTCCCTTACCTGAGTGGTCTCCTATAAGTAGGGTGTTATGTTTCCATTTTCTGATCAGCCCTTCTTTCGATGTGGGCACACTACAACCAAACTGACCACGAAGGAAGGCTACAGTATGTTGCAAAGGGTTTATTATATGCCATTTGCCTTCATGTTAGGAGATTCCTTTGGTGGTCTGTGCGACTCGAAACAAAATTCGTTTCTTTTTTTTTTCACCACAACCTTGTCTCTAGTGGCGTGAATCCAGCAAAATAACGTAAGGGGGGGGGGGGGCGAATTTTTCCATGGCATCAATCTTGATTATTAGAAATATGCCCATTATTTTACACAATGACAAAAACTGTACACTCAAACAAAAAAAAATACACAAATATTCACATCTAGCGTTATTTCAATGCTGCTCACGATCTGCGGTGCGCGACGAATGATTCTCATACAACGTTGCGAACTATATAATTATATATTTCCTACAGCAGAGTTCCAAGCAGCCGATGAGTACTCAATGAATCTACACACTACATACGAAAGAAGCGTTAAAAAAACTGAAGTGAAAATAAAACTGTAATGAAAATAAAAGAAACTTGCGAGCAAGCCAGGACTCTAAAATATGCATTCCAAATGTGCTTATAAGTTTCCCGGTTTAGAACCTTTGTGGGGGGTCCGAAAACGAGAGCGCGGTCACTGCATGCGCTGACAAAATTGCTCATCAGCTTCGGCCAAGAGCTTTGGTCTACAATGTTCAGGATGGATGTGAGCAGTGCCATGCAGGTTAAGCGCGTTTCGCCTATCGTGCTCCGCAGCCATGTCTTTAACCTTCTGAGGGCGCTGGACAATCATTCCGCTTCACAGGAAGACACTGCAGCATTACCAGGATGACCCGAAGAACTGCGGCGATTTTTCATGGTCCACTGATCTCAGTCAAAGTTCCAGTATACGTTCTCCTCGGTACTACGATAATTTATGCCAAGCCAGACGGTTGCAAGTCATTTAGTTTTCCTGAAAATATTTTTTTTTAAATCTTTAGCGGGTTCCTACGCGAGCCCCCCTGTGGTTTTGACGTCATTACCAGCAGCGCTGCCTGCCCGAGCAGGCGGGCCGTCTAAAGCAAAGCGGCGATACTTCAGCGCTCAAATCGTCGCTGTCACGCTCAGAAGAGCTCCATACGTCATTGGATGACATGGCCACCTTCATTTTTCTGGCAGCAGCTCCATATTTCTGATGTCGGGGAGGCTGTGGCGTCATCGCATACGCTGCATGAAGCGCCTACACCGTTTCGGTTAACTTTTCTTCTGTTATTTAAAATTATTGGTGCGCTTCTGAGCAAATTTAATGACCCTGGCTGCTTCGGGGCTAGCAATACTATTGGAAAACAGCGATATCAGAATATGGTGGAAAAACCGCCGGAGTTGCCCTTTAATGTACTGGCGAGTGGCCTCGGGCATATTGCGAATTGTTGCCGCCACGTCGTCGACAGAACTGAGGTCGGGGTGCTCCTTGTGCAACAAGTGCACGCGAGACGTGACTTTGTTGAAATCAGTATCTTTGTAGCGTCGCATCACCCCCATATTTGCATCCGATGGCGATTCAAAAGAAATCTTTGCACAGCCTTATAGGTCACGATTCCTTCCTAGTCGCGATTAAAGTGCCTTTCTGTGCCCGACAGTGCTGCATCCACGGTTGAAAAAAATACACGCCGAAAGTGTACTTTCGCTTCAATTGGAACGTCACTGCAGGGTGCTCCCTTTCTCATACCTGGCGGGACGCTGTCTGTATCTCGCTGGTTTCACCGGATGCTCTTTGCCATCCTCCGCCGCAGCATGTTAAAACAGTTCATCGAACATTTCTTGAAGAGCGCAGATTTCGTAACTCACGCTTGGCAGACTCCACCATCTGGAACATTCCCTCAGCTGTCGAGGAACGTCCTTGTAGGTATGTGTTCATGTCATCAAGCACGGAGAACACCCTCAAAGCAAGTTCCACCAGCAGGCGGGTGTTTCCCCATTCCACGGAGAGCGGGATACCACCAGTCCTTGCAGGTTGCTCGGCCAGTGCTTCTTTCATAACTTCTTCTAGGGAAGAAATTACAGCCTCTTGCTCGTCTAGAGAGGCAGATGTCGCTGTCCATCTGCATATGAAGCGCGTTGGGCACAGGATTTTGATGTTCTTGCTCAACTTTTCTTTTTCGCGAAAGATCTGCTTGAATTTCCCCGAACGTGCTGAGAGCGCACCCAATTCCCTAACAGCCACGAGGTCTTCACGAAGTTCTGGACAGCAGTCAGAGACGTCACCAGCTGCAAGGTTCGAACTTTGAGCTCCACAGTGGAAGTATATGGCAAGCGCGTCTAACGATTTCATAATGGCTTGACAGCCATTGAACTCCCCGCTCATATTGGCAGCCCTATCGTAAGTCGGCAATCGGTAACCAGAGTGGGAGCCCAACCGTAGTAAAAAAAATACGTTACAGCTTCCTCAATCGTGGCTCTCTTTGTATTTGGCGGTGTACAGAGCCATAGAAAAACCTCGTTTGGTCTGAGGTGTTCGTCAACATAGTGTACACATATGCTCTGCTGCTCAACACCAGCAACATCACGCGTGCCATCTACAATAATGGCGTAGTTAGTTGTTGGAATGGCGCTGCTCAGTGTTTTTTGGACAGCTTTTCCAAAGAGCTCAATCATTGACAATGGGGTGCTTTGATTCGATATCGTTTTCGTTATGATATGTTTTATGCTCGTACAACCTGTCGTTTAAGGGTGCTTCACGCAGTTGCGTTCATGTATGTCTTCCAGCGCGCAGGGGATTGTGAACCGGTTGTAAAAGTATAATCGTAACCCGCTCACAATAGACGTTTGTTGTTACATTGCGCCTGCTTTTTTCGTTGTATCTGAAGGCTGCAACTCTGAGGTGCATTTGAATGGCACGTCTTTAAATTAAATTTAAATCAGATCACAACGGAAGATGTTCGAACGCAAAGTGGGGGGGTGGGGGACCCATGCAAGGGGCGTCGCCCCCCCCCCCCCCGTATAAACACAGGGGTGGTCAGGACCACCCTGTGTTTATACTCGGTTATCATTTCCCTTGCTTCCTCCGAGAGTTAACTGCAGTTAGCAGCCAAGAGGACTGCATTTAAAGTCAGGATATCTGCTTGCTCCAAGACTACAGACCAAAATTTAGTGATATTTTGTCCTTCATAAGCAACTGCCCTCGGGAGCGTGCCTGTTACAAAACAGGTCCGTATAATGGGAGACATGGGCACCCATCCATGTGACTAAACGTCGTCTCTTATACCGAATTGTCTATTATATCAGTACCTCTTATAAAGGGATTCAACTGTATTGCATTATAGTTGCATATAGTAACGCTCCATCTGTCACGCCTGCGATGGTTCGGAAGCTTGAAGCTGTCTAATTCATTGCTAAAGGTCTACGCCACAATCCAGAATTGTCAGTAACGGCAGCGGCACCACCAGCAGTGGCCTTCCATCTCGAGCGAATCCACGCACGTTGCTGTTGCGTATAGTTCTGCGCCAATTGTCAGACCAGGTCATGTGCGTAACGGAAGTGCGCATAGAACCTTCCCAGCTGTTGCAGAGAGCTGTGCCACAATTCCTCATCATCAACAGCAAATATCACGAGGAATTCGATTGATGGTACAGTCGTATACGTGCACCCACGTCGAAAGCAACTTGTGTGTTACATGTGTAATACTGCATAAGGCGTATACGTTATGTGAATTGAACAACGAGTGGATAAACCATGATTGGTTTATCCAGATTGGTTAACCATGATTGCTCATTCATCCGTGTCGAGGCTCAGGATACCAATCGTCTACTCCGGTGATGGTGGTTCGTTGCGGTGAGGATCTTGAAGTGGCTCCTCACAGAGCAACAGTGCAACTCAGACTTCACAGGCTATGACGGAAAACATGTTCACCATTAGGCCTGGCAGCAGCTTTCTTTATATGGCCCAGCTAGAACACAGCTACTTGCACAGGGTGGCGTCATACATACATACATACATACATACATACATACATACATACATACATACATACATACATACATACATACATACATACATACATACATACATACATACATACATACATACATACATACATACATACATACATACATACAAGCGTTATCCTGAGGAGCGAGCTACTGTCAGGACCCCCTAAAGGAAGGCCTTTGTAACAGCTGGCCCCGCCCACGTAGAGGACAGAGATAACACGTTTATTGAAATCATGGACAACCACAGGTTCCATCGGCGGGCCTTGGATGTCTGTGGAGTCCTCAGTAGAGAACCCCATGAGCCGCGGCTGCACTAGCTGCTCTCGCGACCAGATAGAGCTGCTCCCAATAGGTGGCGCATGGACGGCGAGGCTCCCCACTGTTTTACGGTAGGTTGTCTCTCGTGAGATGACACGCCCAGGTGGCGTTGTAGCGCGTAGCTAGGGAATCGCAATCTGGACATTGTGGCTACAGTGTTGTGTGGAGTACACATAGACTCCAATGACCCTTGATTGCCACGACCTTGTTAAGAACGGTGATCGAACCGTTAGGAATATTCCTCCCGGGCCTGTAGCATACTGCTAGAATGGAACTTGATCGCAAAAAAGAAACAACATCTTGAGCATAACAACATCGTGTGCTTCCCTCAAAGATACCTATACCTCGGCTGACTTCCCACCAACTGCACTTACGAGAAGATGGCGAACTTGCGCCTTATTTTCCGTAAGCATGAAGTATGTGTGACCGCGTACAACATGTTTACAAATCCTTCTTGTGCGCTGTTTAGTGTTAAGATTACCGAAATCGTTGCCAACAAGCACGCTACACCGGGTTTCATTCTTTCTTTCTGCGGTTTATCGGGAACAACTTAGACCACTACCATTCGGGCCAAGAATTCCACATAGGCTCGTATTGATAAACATGCCTTTTCCTTATCGCTTGTTTTCCTTATCGCCCCTGTGCCATTAAAGTGCGTTAAGGGCACTAAAATGGTAATCAGTGCGAAAAACTATCATAAGGCTTGCTTGTAGACACTGGACTAATATGTTCTTGAAGCATGATAAAGGCCACTGGGAAGACAAGCGATAAGGATGAGGTGTAGTTTATGAATTAGGTCCTTAGTGTAAGTAAATAAATAAGGAAACGTTATGTTACTAAACGAGGTAGAGGGGGCACTAGTTCCAAAACCGCCGAACAGCGACGCTGTCGGTCGCCCCTTCCAGCGGGAACGTTCTGTATGGGTCCAATATTGTCCTATTTATTTATTTATTTATTTATTTATTTATTTATTTATTTTGCTGATTCCTCCATTCTTCATTTCTATGCCCGCGAAGCGAGTATCGACGGAGTAGGACTGGTTTTCCACTGCGTTTACCTCTGGCATCCTCCTCCTCGCAAGTACGGCAAGCCAAGCGTGCGTTCTCTTATCTGCACGGCCCCCTTCGCAAGCCCAGGTGCGTTGTCTTGATCTATTGCAATTAACGTAAGCCCATAAGAAAAGTGCGAAATTCCTTTCAGGTATCGTGTGCCTAAAGTACTGCTACATTTATGCGTGTGTTACACTTATGCCATTTATCCCGTAACAAGTGGTTTGCTTTTCAACCATTTCACAGTCGGCGCAAAGCGCTCTTATGTGTCCCATAAGTTCATGTTGTGCAGCTCATATCTACAACAACTTTGAGAATAAGAGAAAAGTCTCCTAAGCCTGCTCCCCCCCGCTCCCCTTTGCATGGTGTAGACTGAGGCCACAATCTGCCGGATCGTGAAGTTGATTCAGTAACTCAACAACAACAAAACGCGGCTTCGGTCCCGGCCGCGGCGGTCGCATTTCCGATGGAGGCGAGAATGCCGGAGGCCCGTCCTTTCCTTAATCGAAACACAATCATAAATCAAGCGTAGACGCATAGCCTAGTGGTTATGACACTGCTCTGCGGACTGAGGGCGCAGGTACAAATCCTTCTTCTCCAAGACAGTTACTACTACTACTACTACTACTACTACTACTACTACTACTACTACTACTACTACTACTACTACTACGACGACGACGACGACGACGACGACGGCTAAGGCGGCGGCGGCGGTCTAGAGAAAAGTAAAACAGCCTCACAAATACCACGTTTGTCTTTTTTTTTTGTTCATTCATGTAGAGCGCAGCACAGCTGCATCATAATACGAGAGTACCTCCGCGCCTTGTTTTGCTACGTAATGAGCAGCGTTCCATCTTCTTGGACAGCTGCCACGTCTGACTCAAGGTAAACGCCCAGCTCATATAAACGGATTCTTGTTTCCCGAGCTGACATGAGTCCCCCAGCAGCTGTCAAGGAAAACTCAATTATTTTGCCAGTACTTTGTTACAATCATTCCCGAGCGTTACACTGTTTTGCGAACATTTTTCATCGGTATACCTTGATAGCTTCTCGAACAAGCAGATGCGTCATCAAAACACAGGGTGACGCCGCGAGATAGGACACGCCGTAAACGCGTATGGGCAATTTCGATCACGGTTTCGCGGTATACGGACACATACTGCAATGATAATACACGTGTAGCTTTGCTCTGCTTTTCACATTAATATAATAAAAAAGAACCCTTAAACACAAATACTACAGCACAAGTAGTACGCGTACGCCGTGAAGATACATCGCACGCGTGAGTCTTCTAATTACATTGAGTCGCAAGACAATGACTAATGACCAAATGTTCTTCTTAAAGCGTGAAGCAGTGGCATTAAATGACTGCAGCGTGTTTACTTACTAGACACGTTTAACAGCGCTGCTGGTCAGGGGCGCCTGTTAGGTTTTATTTATTTATTTATTTGTGATACCCTCAGGGTACATTAGTACATTATAGAGGGGAGGGGCGGAAATACAGTTGAACAGAAATAAATGCAGGAAAGTAAGCACAGGATTATGTAAACACATTACAGAAAAGATAATGATGCTACATAATAGTAAATATTACACGCATAGAATACACTGTATTAACAGACATTGGAAATCAAAAAAAAAAAACCAAGAAGGAAACAGCCAATCAACACCAATAATAGTTATACCCGTTGGAATAATTCACGATTTCAAGTTTACTGTTAGTGCATTCTTAAAACGAGTGGGGTCAATGATTGTTACCAATGATGCAGGTAGGTTATTCCAATCGATTGAGGTCTTAGGAAGGAATGATTGTGAACATGCTATAGTGTTGTGACGAGGTACATTGACTTTATGCACGTGATCATGGCGAGCTGAATGGTACGGTGCCGGGTGGATCCAGAGTGCTTATATAAATGTCAAGAGACGTGCAATTTGGTCTGACGGTGCACTGTAATAAGATTTCATTTTTTCTCCCGCAAGTAAAGTTCAGTAAATTAGTTTCTTATTTTTTCATTGATTTTTGACATTTCCGACCTCCCCAAGTGGAACGTGCGTTGTTCCGCACTGTCATCTTCTGACGTCATTCTGGAGTGGTCACACGTATCAATCATGCGAGGTGTATGTACGTACTCCGTCAAACCAAGAACATCCGGTCCCCTACTGTTAACAAGAAAAAAAATTATGATTGTTTCACGAACGTGCATGCTGTCAGAGGTTCCACCGTCTATGCAATTTCCAGTTCAATGGAAAGATTAAAGCCATAATACGTACGGCTGGCCGACTCTGCTGTGTGTGTATATATATACGCCGCGGTTGTGAACGCCTTGCGAGAAGTGTTCCTCGAGCTGCAGGGCAAACTACTCGCTTCCGCCATGCCTGTTCACTCGACGCTCTACGCCTTGCTGCTCATCGGCCTGTTATCGTTATCAGCTAGCCAGCAGATGCTCGACCTGAATCCTGACCTTGCCCCTTTCCAGGACGATTCCGAGGTGATTTTGGTCATTGTAGAGAAACTTTTAGTGGCGAACGTAGGCTAATTAACTCGATGATATTGTTGTTGTTGTTGTCGCATCGCTCTTTGAAAGTGGGGTATGAGATGGGTGTCCTGAATTATGTTTTAGTACTTATGGCACAGACGCGTCACTCTTTCTCTTATGTATTTTTATTATTATTTTTGAGGGAAGAAAGACCTAAGAAAAAGGAAGTTGCAACGAAAAAATCGACAGTTATGTTTGTGATGACGTTTGCTTTTCGTCATATAAGGCGTGTGAATGGTCACTAGCGGTGACATTAAAGGGACATTAAAGAGCAAAGCGATTTTTCGTTTATTATAAGCTGCCTGTACACAGTACTAAAAGCACCAGTCTTGACGCAAGGGAACTCTTAGCCAGAAGACGCACACGCAGGCTTACAAAAAAGACAGAGATGACGACGCCACCTTGCTGTGACGTCATATACTTTGAAGGGGCCTGCCTTCAGGGTTGCCACCTTTCCCCGAAGAGAAAACTGGCCGACGAGGATAGCGGGAGAGGGGATGTGGTTACTAATGCAGGAGCGGATTTCCCCGACCAATTTTGGCCGAGGAGGAGGGAGGCGAGGAAGAGGGTTACTAATGCAGGAGCTTTAGTTTATACTGACGAAAAGACACCATCTAGTAGTCGACATCAAATTTCATTTATTTTAATATGATTTTTTTCTTAGAGAGAAATCAGAATAATATACAGGTATATATGCGTGCAAGGACACAAATCGGAGCTAACCAATGTGGCGGTCGGAATAAAAATACCAGCGAACTGAATAAGAATTGTACTAAACGGGACCGAGGTTTTTGGCTAGTACTCCGGACGTCCTACCCCAAAACGTAAACGAACACGGCCCCTGCATGAACTCTTCTTTGCGTCTGAATCCACCAGACCAGTGACATAGTATGAAAAAGTAAACATTGAAGATGTGTATATCGAACGTACGGTCTTAGGTGCGGACTCTGTCACAAACAACAAACAAACCAACAAACAAACAAACAACAAACAACACGTAGAACCGATGTGGACAAAATACGAAGAAAACATTGGAATCCGCAACGCCACCCTTACGTTCAGGTGCAGAAGTTTCAGCGCGAAATTAAAGAATGAGACCTCGGCCTTCATCTTCCTTTAGCACTGAACCTAGGGTCGCGAAATTGACAACATTGCAGTGCTCAAGTGCTGGCCCGTTAGTCTAAACTGATTTAGTGTTTAACTTAAGTGTCCCTTTAAGCAACACGTCAAACCGTTCTCTTGTCATTGCTGTCGTGCCTGTGTGTTTGTGTTCTAGTGCTTCCCATTGGAGCAATCGTGGCACCAGATATACAGAGACTTCGAGGAAGACCCTTACTTGGGAGGCAAGGCGAAATGCGTCAAAGGCCTTCAAACGGGAGACTTTGTCGGTGACTCGGCTTTGGTCGTATTTGAATTCCCACCGGACGGAGTCATGTAAGTCGGCAATGCTCAGTTTCGAGAACGCCTTCTGAGCACATTCTATGCTCTTTTTTTTTTACCGGATTGGTCACTTAGTTGTTGCTCGGCGCATCAAGGAAATTACCTGACTGCCACCTGAAGCGAGCTGCAGGGATTATTCGGTGCTTCGAATGCGTGATGACGTACACTAAATGCTAGAAAGCATGATCCATTGTGGTGCAGCACTTGTACAGCACAGGAAAACCAAAGCAGCTCTCTGATCAACCTAAACTTGCGAACTTGAGGATTTAAGGGAACAGCCGCTGACCGCGCTCTTGGTTAACTGTATATGATCCAAAGCGTCAGTCCAGTACACAACCACTGTTCCCCGCACGTTCATTCGCAGGACCAGGACCAATTTTCCAGACCAAGCTAAGAAGCCTTTGTTTCTCATAAATCCGTTTGGATGACATTGTAGCTTCTCGCTTGAAATGAGTGCATTTAAGTTTTCTCTCTCTCGTAACTGTGCCTCCACCGTGCATATTTCGCAGAACTGACCTGCCACATACTGAAGAACGACTCGAACTTACGAGTTTCCGAGTGTGTGTTAGATTCCTCGACCTCTTCAGTATGTAGCCTATCGAACTTTTGATGTATGAGGCATATATATATATATTATATATATAATATATATATATATAATATATATATATATATATATATATATATATACAAAACTTTTTATGCCCAACGTTTCGGCCGTGCCACGGCCGAAACGTTGGGCATAAAAGTATTGCTTCTTCGTGCGTGTACCCGCTTCTTTTCTTATATATATATATATATATATATATATATATATATATATATATATATATATATATATATATATATACAGGGACCATAAAACCGAACACCGAATCTGGAAAAACGAATTTTCAAGTTAAAGAACACCAGTCGGTCGAAATTTTCAGAGCCCTCCATACGGCGTATTTCATAACCATATCGTGGTTTTGGGGCATAAAATCCCAGAAATCAGTCAATCGAATCTCGCAAATCTTATTGCTAAAAAAAAAGGAAGAAAATCGCGTGGTTACCTGCATTAAATGGGCTACGAAGCTTTCGTACGCTTGATTATGAAATTAGCTAGCATTTAAATAGCCGGTCAAATCCTATTTGCGGCTTACCTGCAGAAAAAAGAAGGAATATGGAATGAAACTGCTCTGCGAGCGTCCATAACCTACCCACGCCCTATTTTCTTTTTTAAATAGTTGAATCAATAGTAAATTCCGCAGTCACGCTTGCTCAAAAAATATGTTAGCCGTTAAAGACATTCGCTCTTCAGTCTCGATTGTACAATCTTGGCAGCGTTTAATTGGGAACAAATAGTTGACACTCTCGACATTCTTGTTTTCACAAAAACCACGTCACGTAAAGCGTATTCGTTTACATTTGACGCAAGCTCCTGAAGAATGACGTGTTTTCTTGTTCCAGAAACACAACGTTCAAGCTCATGTCGTCGCCTGGCTACACTGCGAAAAATGTTCTGAACGTGCAGCCCGTTGAGAGTAAGCAAAAAGAATTTTTCTTACCTCCTCCTAACACTGCAAGAAAAAAAAATATAGGCGAGTATCGTGATACCTAAAGATGTCATTATGGAATCACCCATGCGGCTTTCGACTCACTTATTTGCTACGTACGCTACCAGAGTCTTCCTTGCAGTAGCATATTCATGGAGAAAGGGTTCGGATGTCTTGAGCCCCCTCTCAATTTTCGAAGGTTCATCCCCAAGGATAGAAGTCATCTCACAAACATCTTTGTAAGAGAACCTGTAATACAGTGTACCCGCCTCGGTGGTCTAGTGACTATGGAACTTGACTGCAATGTTTGGGCAAGTGCAAGTTAAAGGCACACCAATGGGAAGCCGTAAAGTGGTTTAGACTGATAGATTATTGATGAGAAACTTCACTGTCGTTAATTTCTCCAGTTTAAGTTTCATACTAGAACAGAAAGTCAAAGCTTCATCTTTTAGTTTCGTCTTCGAATCCCGCGCCGAAACTATGACGAGATGACGTCGCGAACACCATTCCTTTTCTTGCGTTTTCTCGCCACAATGGCTCAGTGGAATTTTCTGAAGTGCGCCATGTGAAGTCTCTGGCTTCTTTAGAACACACAATGTCTCTATCGCCCACAAAATAGTCAAGTAGGACATAGTAGATGCCGTCAAAATATGTATGACGTCACGCATATGAGTGCGGAAACCGCCGCGAAGGCATCTCCACTTGCATTTCTCTTTCGCTCATTTTATAGCTTACCAAGCGCCTCCTCCTCACGAGCGCGGGGCTTTTGGTAATGAATAATAATAATAATAATAATAATAATAATAATAATAATAATAATAATAATAATAATAATAATAATAATAATAATAATCAAAAGTTTCTTTAACCTGCCCAGGAACAACCATAAGGTCTTTGTACTGGCGCACGGAAAAATAAATAACAAAAAACAATACAATAAGGACTCTACAGAAAAAAATGCTAATAAAAAACAACAAAGGCCAACATTTGTAATAAAATATCAGGGATCAAAACGCTATAAAATTGCACATATACAACTATGCGCAGGCAAAACAAGAAAATAATTAAGAAATAAAAAAAAATTAAAAAGAAATTTAAGAAGTATCAGCATTGTACGACACTATGTTAGTACAGTGCAAAGCTCGGAGCAGAACAGCGACTGGGAGCTGTGAAAAACATCGAGCTCTAAAAAATAAGCATTGCAAAGACGTTGTATCCTGTCGACGGTCGAATGTTCACAGAGGCAGGCGGTTACATGAAAAGGTCTATTCTCTCTGGTCAGCTTACGTGGAATTCGGAAATTAAGACAGTTGAGCAGTACATGGCAGGATATGATACCATGCACAAGCTTGAAAAGAAATAACAGATCAGCGCGTTTTCTCTGGCAGTGTAGTGCTGGCAGTGACAGTGATCCAACAGTACCAATGCAAGAATCAGGGCCATTTCTAGCGAACCTATGGTTATAGATGTTCAGGAACTTTTTCTGTACTCGCTCAATGGCGTTGCTGCTGGAATTAGAAATGCCATTCCAGATCGCAGATGCATACTCAAGTTGAGGAAGACATATCGCGGTGTACAATTTGCGGAAGGGCATGGGAGAATGGAATTCTCTAGACATTCTGCAAACACAGCCTAGGGTGCGAAGACCCCGCAAAGCAACACGCTTAGCGTGAGCAGAAAAGTGTAAGGTGCTGTCAAAAAGAACACCTAGATCATTGATTTCAGGAACCTTAGACAAGGACACAGAATTGACAGAATATAAAAATGGCACACTAGATGTTTTTCGAGTGAAACTGATTACCTTGGTTTTTGAAATATTTAGGGAGAGGTTATTGCTCCTGCACCATTCAGAAAAAGAACACAAATCGGATTGCGGCAAGCGACAATCGACGACTGAATGAATTTCCTTAAATATCTTTATGTCATCGGCATACAAAAGGAAAGAAGAATTCTGAATGACCGAAGAAACATCATTAACATAAATTAAAAACAGGAGTGGGCCCAATACCGACCCTTGCGGAACCCCACAAGTAGCTTTGTAGAAAGAAGACTTTTTGGCCATTTACGGCAACATAACATGGTCTATCAAGAAGATAGCTATGCAGGAGATTCATAATTGAAGAATCAACATCGTAGTGCGCAAGTTTATCCACAAGCAGCGAATGGCTGATAACGTTAAAAGCTTTGCTAAGGTCACAGTGAATAGCGTCAACCTGTCCTCTCTGCGATTTAGGCGTGGACACTTGCATCATGAAACTGGCAAGATTAGTGACAGTTGAGCGGCCAGCGAGAAACCCATGCTGATTCGCAATCAATAAATTTTTTACTTCAAAAGACAATATTTTGTGGAGAGCAAGCTCAAAGATTTTTGATGCGGCACAAAGAAGGGAAATAGGGCGGTAGTTCGAGACGTCACTTTTACAGCCAGACTTAAATACTGGGAAAACACGAGCAGTTTTCCACTTCCTAGAAAAAGTTGAAGCATGCAGACACTTATTAAATATGGACGTCAATACTGGTGCAAGTATACTGCCATAGGCTTTTAGTATGGCGGAGGGGATGCCATCTGGGCCAGCTGAAAAGGATGGTTTCAAGCGCTTAATACATTCTGAAATTGAATCTTCATCTAGCGACACAGCATCAGCTGTGCCAACTGCCTTAACCCGTCGACCGTTACTATCTACAGAGGCTGGGGACCTATAAACAGATGAGAAATGCATGGCAAAACAGTCAGCGACGTCTTGAACTTCTACTCCATTAGGGTCCAGTATCCTGAAGGACTCGCCACTTTTGCTCGACCGTTTGCGCACATACTTCCAAAACTCAGCTGGCCTGTCAGACACGCTTTTTTCTAAAAATGAAATATATACACTGTGATCCCGTTTATATAGGCGCTTACAAAGAGTACGAAAACGACACAATTCTTCCTTCAAATGAGCTGATGGAGAAAATTTATACTTCCTGTGTGCGTGGTCTTTATGTTTTAGTGCACTTGTATAAGTTCTGATGAGAACCAGGAGGGATATTTACAAGGTTTAGGTGTATATTGGGGAATGAACTTGCGCATGCTGGTCAAGATAAGTTCCGTAAACTGATCGACTTGATCATCAACATTGGGTTTGTCAGTTACCAGTGACCAATCTGTGGAGGACAAGCCATGGTACAAGCCAACGTATAGTCGCCTCGCTTGAAGGCAAATCTGGGCGTTTTGTCGATTTTTCTAGGAAAACTTGGTTTTTCTGGTGAAATACAGAGTGTTAGTATGAGTGGTGGGTGAAATTCGTCAGGACGAACAAGAGAGATGTGAGAGAGTGATACTTCGATGGGTTGATTATTATAAATACACAGATCTAAGACGTTACCACAGGAATTGGCGATACTATTGTGCTGCTGTAGGGAATTAAAAGCGAGAAAATCCAACAATACGCTACATTTGTTCTCTAAAAAATGATGATAATGAGAAAAGTTATGTGTGGTCCAGTCAATTCCAGCAGTGTTAAAATCGCCATGTACAAGAATTTTTTGCTTATGTGAAATTACCACATTTTCAATAGAAGAGATGATCTGATTAAAAGCGACTGGTGAAACGCTGGGTGATACATAGAAACATCCAATCAACAATTTTTCACAGCGCTCAAGACTAACTTCGACCCAAATCGATTCAGAAATTGTTTCTATGTCCTTGCGTCTAACAAATCTTAGAGAACTGTCTATAGCCATCAATACACCACCACCTTTTTGCTTAGTTGCACAGAAGTCCCGATCACTGCGGAAGGTGGTGTAGTTCGACGGAAGATAGTCACACGGAAGAATTTCACTGCACAGCCACATTTCAGAAATCACAATAAGGTCAAATGAAGACGAAACAACATCAGCAAAGAATTCACGCGCCTTAGTGCGAAGACCACGAGCGTTCTGATAAAATATATCCAAATTACACGGCACCGTTGCTTGCGAGTGTGCACTCTGAGGGATGGAGCATGTCTTCGTGGAGAATCCCACGGAACGGCTTGAAAATGTAACCGCATGGCCACATTGACGGGTCATCCAGACGTTTCAGTGTATCTTCGTCAACTGTAACGTAGAACGAGGAGTAAGATGGATATTTCGTTTTGAGCCGCCGGCAGGAAATGGCAGAAAGGTCAACAGACTCAATGTGTTTCTTGAGGTCAGCAGATGTAGTGTCAGGGCACAACTTGGACACAAATATAGCCTTCTGCCGCTGGGGTCGTTGAGCCACTAACAAAGTGGACGACTCCATGGCTCCAGTAGATGCATGTGTTTTTCTTTTCCTTTCGGTCTTTGCACTCACTGTGACATTGGCCGAAGAGGTTTCCGCACGATCCACAACGCGTAGCTTCCATTCACGCTGAAAACCTGGTGGTGGGTAAAAGGTGGGAGCGTTATAATAATAATAATAATAATAATAATAATAATAATAATAATAATAATAATAATAATAATAATAATAATAATAATAATAATAATAATAATAATAATAATTCGCTTACAGGAAGCAAATCGTAGTCCGCGTCAGTGTCCCGTTAAAAGAACCCCAGGTGGTCGCTATACCTGAAGTCCCCCACTACGGCGTACCTCATAATGATATTGTGGCTTTGGCACGTAAATCCCCAAAATTATTATTATTATTATTATTATTATTATTATTATTATTATTATTATTATTATTATTATTATTATCGTTGTTGTTGTTGTTGTTGTTTAAAGCATCGCAGCAGTGAAGTCGTGTTTTTCGCAACACTCGCACGACGAGACGAAAAGCTCGCGCAACTTCCTTCGTGCACGTGCTATTGCATCATAGGTCGGCAGTGTGGGAGAACACTCACTCACACTCACTCACCATAATTTTTCTAGGACGCGCACTCACTCGCACTCACACTCACTTCCACTCACACTCACTGGCACTCGCACTCACGTCTATGAAATGAGTGCGAGTGTGTGTGAGTGAGTGCGCCGACCTATAGGTCGGCAGTGTGGGAGAACACTCACTCACACTCACTCAGCATAATGTTTCCAGGACCCGCACTCACTCGCACTCGCTCACTTCCACTCACACTCGCTGGCACTCACCCGCACTCCCACTCACGTCTATGAAATGAGTGCGAGTGAGTGTGAGTGAGTGCGCCGACCTATGGCTATGCTGTAAAATACCCGGCTGGAGTGTTCTCTACGTTTTGAGCCTACATTTTATGGCTCTCGTTCTTTGCCTTTCAGATCCTGGATCCAGCGTAAACCTTACAATAGCCTACCGAGACTGTCACTCGTGTAAAGTGATTCGTCACAGCTACATCAATGAAGGCGAGTGTACTCTATGCACGTTTATAGTGGAGCTTTTCTCCACACACTTCTTGCTTTTCGCGTGCTGATACATTTAAAGACCGACCGAATCGAACGGACCGCATTGCACCAGGATGACTTGGTTCAGTGGACTGACTGACTGACTGACTGACTGACTGACTGACTGACTGACTGACTGACTGACTGACTGACTGACTGACTGACTGACTGACTGACTGACTGACTGAATGAATGGATGAATGAATGAATGAATGAATGAATGAATGCATACACAGTGGTCAGACGGATTACAGCGGATGCAGTCCCTAAAAATATTTCTATGTACTGGCGTACGAAATTTCTGTGCGATACGTCCGTTATCAACATTATCATTCGTTGCGCAATTCATTGCGTTATCATTCATTTCGTCATTCAGCATACACGGGCTATTCACCATACTGTCTTTTGTATGGCAGAGAACCCGCTTTACCCACTGGTGCCTTATTGGCCTCGTCCGCGCGTTGTGCCGGTGAGTACGCCCACGATCCCACAGTGCGCGTATAGAAAAGGTGCGGCACCCTACTCACACTCGCGTATCTGTGAGCGCCACCACTGAAGGACGCGCGCTTTTCTCCGCGTTATCTGGTGCTTCCCCGGTCGCCCACGCATCCTTGTGAGCCTTTCCAGAAAGCAAAAGCTCTTATCGCTTTACTCTGGTCCACGCCCTGTAGGAGGACAAGTGATTGATGTGTATATGAGACCATCCCCACCGGTCGTTTAGACGGTGACAATACCCTCGTTAAAAGGGACCTTGCAACACTTTGTGCAGAAAACGGCGCTAATCAGTCGTGGACGTTCCCGTGAAGGCGTGAGTTAGATATTATTGCGCTGCGCGCATCTGGGAATTCGTAGTTCGATTTCACGCACAGCTGGAAAGTGCCCGCTCTTCTCTCAACATATGGCGTCACATGTGTGGCGCCAAGTCACTTGGCTTTATTTTTTTAATTGCGAAGCATTTCTTAGCGAACTTCGGCGAGTTTGAATCTATCTATCTATCTATCTATCTATCTATCTATCTATCTATCTATCTATCTATCTATCTATCTATCTATCTAGCCGCCTACGATTTTGTGCTCTCCTGGCCGTTTCGCTAATGGGATGTTTACGAAAATTGGTATGCCACATCATGACTACATGACCAACATAAACGACAGGTCATAACATGAAAATCGTGATATGCATGTCATGAGCGGCATTATTTACATGCCATGGTCTTAGTGCACTCCTGGCCGTTTCGCTAATCGGGAGTATGCGAAAATTGGTATGGCAAAACATGACTGCCTGACGAACATAAATGGCAGGTCATAACATGAAAATCATGACATGCATGTCATGAGCGGTATGACTTACATGCCATGGTCTTAGTGCACTCCTGGCCGTTTCGCCAATGGGATGTATGCGAAAATTGGTATGGCAAAACATGACTGCCTGACGAACATAAATGGCAGGTCATAAGATGAAAAGCATGACATGCATGTCATGAGCGGCATGATTTACATGTCACGGTCTTGGTGCTCTCCTGGTCGTTTCGTTAATGGGATGTATACGAAAATTGGTATGGCACAACATGACTGCCTGACGAACATAAATGGCAGGTCATAACATAAGAATCATGATATGCATGTCATGAGTGGCATGATTTACATGCCACGGTCTTGGGGCTCTCCTGGTCGTTTCGTTAATGGGATGTATACGAAAATTGGTATGCCACAGCATGACTGCATGAGGAACATAAGTGACAGATCATAACATGAAAATCATGACATGCATGTCATGAGCGGCATGATTTGCATGCCATGGCCTTGGTGCTCTCCTGGCCGTTTCGTTAATGGGATGTTTACGAAAATTGGTATGGCAAAACATGACTGCCTGACGAACATAAATGGCAGGTCATAACATGAAAAGCATGACATGCATGTCATGAGCGGCATGATTTACATGTCACGGTCTTGGTGCTCTCCTGGTCGTTTCGTTAATGGGATGTATACGAAAATTGGTATGCCACAGCATGACTGCATGACGAACATAAGTGACAGATCATAACATGAACATCATGACATGCATGTCATGGGCGGCATGACTTACATGCCATGGTCTTAGTGCACTCCTGGCCGTTTCGCCAATAGGATGTATGCAAAAATTGGTATGGCAAAACATGACTGCCTGACGAACATAAATGGCAGGTCATAACATGAAAAGCATGACATGCATGTCTGAGCGGCATGATTTACATGTCACGGTCTTGGTGCTCTCCTGGTCGTTTCGTTAATGGATGTATACGAAAATGGTATGCCACAGCATGACTGCATGACGAACATAAGTGACAGATCATAACATGAACATCATGACATGCATGTCATGGGCGGCATGACTTACATGCCATGGTCTTAGTGCACTCCTGGCCGTTTCGCCAATAGGATGTATGCGAAAATTGGTATGGCAAAACATGACTGCCTGACGAACATAAATGGCAGGTCATAACATGAGAATCACGATATGCATGTCATGAGCGGCATGATTTACATGTCACGGTCTTGGTGCTCTCCTGGTCGTTTCGTTAATGGGATGTATACGAAAATTGGTATGCCACAGCATGACTGCATGACGAACATAAGTGACAGATCATAACATGAACATCATGACATGCATGTCATGGGCGGCATGACTTACATGCCATGGTCTTAGTGCACTCCTGGCCGTTTCGCCAATAGGATGTATGCAAAAATTGGTATGGCAAAACATGACTGCCTGACGAACATAAATGGCAGGTCATAAGATGAAAAGCATGACATGCATGTCATGAGCGGCATGATTTACATGTCACGGTCTTGGTGCTCTCCTGGTCGTTTCGTTAATGGATGTATACGAAAATGGTATGCCACAGCATGACTGCATGACGAACATAAGTGACAGATCATAACATGAACATCATGACATGCATGTCATGGGCGGCATGACTTACATGCCATGGTCTTAGTGCACTCCTGGCCGTTTCGCCAATAGGATGTATGCGAAAATTGGTATGGCAAAACATGACTGCCTGACGAACATAAATGGCAGGTCATAACATGAGAATCACGATATGCATGTCATGAGCGGCATGATTTACATGTCACGGTCTTGGTGCTCTCCTGGTCGTTTCGTTAATGGGATGTATACGAAAATTGGTATGGCACAACATGACGAACATAAATGGCAGGTCATAACATGAGAATCACGATATGCATGTCATGAGCGGCATGATTTGCATGCCACGGTCTTGGTGCTCTCCTGGCCGTTTCGCTAATGAGAAGTATGCGAAAATTAGTATGCCAAATCATGACTACATGACGAACATAAATCACATGTAATAACATGAAAATCATGATATGCATGTCAAGAGCAGCATGATTTACATGCCATGGTCTTAGGGCTCTCCTGGTCGTTTCGTTAATGGGATGTATACGAAAATTGGTATGCCACAGCATGACTGCATGACGAACATAAGTGACAGACATAACATGAAAATCATGACATGCATGTCATGAGCGGCATGATTTGCATGCCACGGTCTTGGTGCTCTCCTGGTCGTTTCGTTAATGGGATGTATACGAAAATTGGTATGCCACAGCATGACTGCATGAGGAACATAAGTGACCGATCATAACATGAAAATCATGACATGCATGTCATGAGCGGCATGATTTGCATGCCACGGTCTTGGTGCTCTCCTGGTCGTTTCGTTAATGGGATTATACGAAAATTGTATGGCACAACATGACTGCCTGACGAACATAAATGGCAGGTCATAACATGAAAATCATGACATGCATGTCATGAGCGGCATGATTGCATGCCATGGCTTGTGCTCTCCTGGCCAGTTTCGTTAATGGGATGTTTACGAAAATTGGTATGGCAAAACATGACTGCATGACGAACATAAATGGCAGGTCATAACATGAAAAGCATGACAGCATGTCATGAGCGGCATGATTACATGTCACGGTCTTGGTGCTCTCCTGGTCGTTTCGTTAATGGATGTATACGAAAATTGGTAGCCACAGCATGACTGCATGACGACATAAGTGACAGATCATAACATGAACATCATGACATGCATGTCATGGGCGGCATGATTAATGCCATGGTCTTAGTGCACTCCTGGCCGTTTCGCCAACTAGGATGTATGCAAAAATTGGTATGGCAAAACATGACTGCCTGACGAACATAAATGGCAGGTCATAACATGAAAAGCATGACATGATCGTCATGAGCGGCATGATTTACATGTCCCGGTCTTGGCTGCTCTCCTGGTCGTTTCGTTAATGGGATGTATACGAAAATTGGTATGCACAGCATGACTGCATGACGAACATAAGTGACAGATCATAACATGAACATCATGACATGCATGTCATGGGCGGCATGACTTACATGCCATGGTCTTAGTGCACTCCTGGCCGTTTCGCCAATAGGATGTATGCGAAATTGGTATGGCAAAACATGACTGCCTGACGAACATAAATGGCAGGTCATAACATGAGAATCACGATATGCATGTCATGAGCGGCATGATTTACATGTCACGGTCTTGGTGCTCTCCTGGTCGTTTCGTTAATGGATGTATACGAAAATTGGTATGGCACAACATGACGAACATAAATGGCAGGTCATAACATGAGAATCACGATATGCATGTCATGAGCGGCATGATTGCATGCCACGGTCTTGGTGCTCTCCTGGCCGTTTCGCTAATGGGAAGTATGCGAAAATTAGTATGCCAAATCATGACTACATGACGAACATAAATCACATGTCATAACATGAAAATCATGATATGCATGTCAAGAGCAGCATGATTTACATGCCATGGTCTTAGGGCTCTCCTGGTCGTTTCGTTAATGGATGTATACGAAAATTGGTATGCCACAGCATGACTGCATGACGAACATAAGTGACAGACATAACATGAAAATCATGACATGCATGTCATGAGCGGCATGATTTGCATGCCACGGTCTTGGTGCTCTCCTGGTCGTTTCGTTAATGGGATGTATACGAAAATTGGTATGCCACAGCATGACTGCATGAGGAACATAAGTGGCCGATCATAACATGAAAATCATGACATGCATGTCATGAGCGGCATGATTTGCATGCCACGGTCTTGGTGCTCTCCTGGTCGTTTCGTTAATAGGATGTATACGAAAATTGGTATGCCACAACATGACTGCATGACGAACATAAGTGACGGATCATAACATGAAAAGCATGACATGCATGTCATGAGTGACATGATTTACATGCCACGCGTTTCTTTAACGGGATGTATACGAAATTGGCATGCCACAACATGACTGCATCACAAACGTAAATGACAGGTCATAACATGAAAAGCATGACATGCATGTCATGGGCGGCATGATTTACATGCCACTCGTTTCGTTAATGGGATGTATACCAAAATTGCTATGGCACAACAAGACTGCAGGACGAACCGAAATGACAGGGCATAACGTTAGAATCATGAAATGCGTGTATGAGCGGCATGGTTTATATACCACAGTCGTGGTGCTGTTTAGGCCGTTTCGTTAACTTCATATGTACCAAACTCGGTATAGCGAGACAACAATGCAAATCCATTTTACGTTCGTGATGCGTGGTTCGCATTTCCTTGATTCCCACTGCACGTGGGATGTGCCAATTTTTTTTAGTTGCTCTTTAAAAGAGATGCGCACATTTTTATACGTAGAATTCAGAACGAATAGACGAAGCTTAGCGGATGACCTTTCCGCGATCATCAAATCATAGAGCATGCTATTTCTGTCTCAAGTGACGTGGTCGGCCCCACGTGTGACGTAATATGTTGAAAGAAGAGTAGGCTCTCTCCGGCCATGACTGAAACCTAATTTGCGAATTCCCTGCTACGTGCAGTGCAACAATATTTGACTCGCACGTTCAAAGAAGCTTCCACGAGTGATCGGCACGCCTTTCTGTCTATATTCAAAAAATGTTGCACGGCGCCTCCCATGGTGACAGGGTTTCGTGAACCGTCAACAGCGTACGCTTTGAGCGCCAGAGAAGTTTGGCAGGTAAGACGAGGCCACGCAAGAACTAACGCAACTTTAATGCGTGTCTCTATGCGGGCGAGTGGTGCAGCTTCCGAAAAACGTGACAAGAACGTTCATCGTGCGTCCGTGCACGCCAGTGCAGAGAGCCAATGCTTGCCGGCGGAACCCTGCCTCCCTTTATACCTCTTTCTGTAGTCTGTTTCAGAAGTTCCGTGCAGCACTGTGGAAGCTACAGCCCTCCTCGGCCAATCGGGAGGGCGAACACATGTTAAACGCGTCCTTCCGCGGCTTGCCATCTGCCAATGGCGGGCGCTGCCGCCCCGGAAGGAGGAAGATGAAGCGGGATGTACGTACGTGTCCGAACAATGACACTTCGTCTCGCCTTGGAAGAATTCGGCGCTCGATGGCCCTGTAGCCTTGGCTCTGCTGCACAGAACTCCTGAAACAGGCTATACATCCTGGACATTTCGCCTCCCAGCGTCTTTCACGATAGTCTTCTTACAGCATGCAATGGAGCTACGTAGACACGACGAAACACTCGGAGTTCGCTGTCGGCGGAGATGCTTCGGGTGTCTGAAGGAGGACGGTACAACTGGCGCGTACCGCACACACATCACACGCTCGCAATCGAACCGTGCGTCGTACTGGTCCGTTCACGTTAGCGCGTTAGCTTGACTCGACGGATTATCTCAGCGCTCCGAGGCCGTTTTACGCCGCGGTCGTGCCACGTAAATAATAACAACCTGCATTGGTGCGGGTAATGTGGCCTGGAATTGGCCTTGAAATTATTCTGCCAGTATTTTAAATTACGCCTTATTTGTCGGTGCATTTCTGAAAAAATAAAATAAAAAAATAAAGAGAGATTGAGAGAGTATGACATAAGTTACGGCGTCGTACAACATTTTAATAGGAAAAACCGTTCTCAAAGTCATCGTAAAAAAAGAAAAGCAAGGCGATGAGCACGTCTTCGTAATTTGTCTTTTTGAAGATAACTTTAGCAGTGGCAAGCTACTCCCACCCCTCTCCCCCCTCCCCCTCGGCGTAAAGTTCGTCTGCGGAGGCGACAGGAAGCACGCTTTCACGCTTGCGTCATATCGCAAATGAGCACTGAGTATGCTGTCGCCATGTTCACTTCTGCGTCTGATTATTGCATTGATTCTAATCTATGTACCATCCTTGTGTTGTGGCGTCAAATGTTATTTACCAATACCTATTCCGCAGGCAAAGGTTGCAGCTTGTGGGTGACCCAAGCTGAGCTGGGGATGCCTCACCCGTGCTGCGAGTTTGTCTTCGAGCTGCTGTGCGGATTCAATCCCACCTACCAGATCTACGACGAAAGCTGCCAGTAAAGAATGCCTGCTGCGACGCGAGCGGAAATTGCTGCGTAATATACTGCATCTTCCGGCAGCCCACACCAAGGATTCTGGATAGAAGGAGCTCCACATTTCTGAACACTCGGAACACGCCGATTGCTTCTGCTAGAAAAATAAAACGCAATTCGTCTTGCATTCGAGAGTTATTGGGACATAATAGCAATAGCGGAAAAGAGTGTTATAGTGCAATACTGAACCCGTTTATACATTGTGCTTATGCATGGACGACGCGCATCCATTGATTTATATGACAATACATGATGATGATGATGATTGTGGTTCGGATAGGAAAGGACGCTAATTCCTGCAGCCCATGTAGGGAGCACGGCTAAGCGTCCGTGGGGGTGGGGGAAAGGGAGTGAAAGAGATAGAGAGGAGAGAAAGGCCGTAGTGGAGGACTCCGGAAATTTAGACCACCTGGGGTTCTTTAACGTGCACTGACAACGCACAGTACACGGGCCTCTGGCATTTTCGCCTCCATCGAAAATGCGACCGCCGCGGCCGGGATCGAACCAGCGTATTTTGGGTGGCAGCCGAGTACCGTAACCACTACACCACCGCGGCGGACAATACATTTCTCAGAGAACTCAATGACGCACCTGGCAACGAAGGAGCTACACTTGCAATTAAATTTATAAAACACCAGTAGTGTAGACAAGTCATTCAGCCAAAAAAAAAAAAAGGAGAAAGAGAGAGTACAGAGCTCACACAACGAAACGTGCGTATGTATAGCAGAGAAGGAAAAATAGAGGTGAGGGAGGGGGGCTATAAGGACAATCACAAGTATAGTAGCTCCACGATGATGGAACGAAGAGACACAGAGTCACTATTCTCCGTGTCCTATGGGGGATGGCGTCCGCTGATGATTGACGAGAATTCTTGGCTGCGTAACAAACATTCGTGAAATTGTCCCCGAAAAAAATTCACAGCATATCCACGGAGTGAATGATGATGAGTGGGCGATCGTAGATCGTGCCATCATCGTAGATCGTGCGTAGATCATCGTAGATCGTAGAGTTCCGTAGATCGTGCCGAGATCCGGATTAATTTAGTTAACGCGCACGCTACGAATCCTTATGGTTCAACTACGCACAAGTGAAATCTCCCACCGGCACTTCATTGGAAGTCAAGATCCAGTGCCTATATATATATATGGGTGGCCGGTGAACGGTTCTCCAGCGCGAGCAGTCGGTATTTTTCAATCAAGAAACTCGCTAGAAGACGCTGCCTGCGCCAACATTGTCTCTCGCGGGTGAGGGCGCGTTCTCCTTCTTTGCGAGCTGGTACAGCGTTCATCGAAGAAAGAGCGTTTCCATAGTCAACGCGCACCTTTCGCTCTCTCCGCCGCGGTGGTGTAGTGGTTACGGTACTCGGCTGCCACCCAAAATACGCGGGTTCGATCCCGGCCGCGGCGGTCGCATTTTCGATGGAGGCGAAAATGCCAGAGGCCCGTGTACTGTGCGTTGTCAGTGCACGTTAAAGAACCCCAGGTGGTATAAATTTCCGGAGCCCTCCACTACGGCCTTTCTCTCCTCTCTATCTCTTTCACTCCCTTTCCCCCACCCCGACGGACGCTTAGCCGTGCTCCCTACATGGGCTGCAGAAATTAGCGTCCTTTCCTAACCGAACCACCACCACCCCTCTCTCACAAGACAGCAGATGGAAGAGTGAGAGAGCTCGCGCGCCAGGAGGCACGCGCCGAGGGCGAGCGCGAGCCTCCCGGCGGCGCGAGGTGGCTACACACATACATACTACTACTACTACAGAGGAGGGAGCGACCCACACCCTAAGAAGCTTCGCCCCTAAAGAACTGTCGATGGCGCATCTATATATGCCTATAGATGTGCCAACGCCTCCTCTATTTTTGAGGAGGCGTTGGATGTGCGAATGGCCATTCCGAAACACCATCGATCACATGCTCATTCTCTAGAGCCAGAAGCGAGTCGTACTGAATACGGAATGCTTTTCGAATATTGAAGAGTCGCGTTTACTATTACTGTAAAATTTATGTTAACATTTTCTGCAACTCCTAACTGTATTCTTTATTAACGCGATAGCGTTAGAGAGCTCGTTCCGCAGAAATACCGCCGTCGGTGTCGGCATCTCCACGCGTCTCTTGTGAGCGAAAAATCAGCCGTGAGCGAAAAATAACAGCTCCAAAAATGGACAACTATGTCTGTCTAGCGGAAGACATATCAAGCAATGTCTCGACTACAATGGCCTCCGAGACGGCGAACGCGCCCGCCATCTCGGAGGCCATGCAACTACAGCAGAGCCTATATGCGGTCTCGTCGGATGCTCTGCATCCACTTTTTTTAGCATTAAAATAAACGAGAGAAGGTGTAGGAAGAGATAGTCATATTCTTGAAACGCGCACAACTGTACCCTGCCAAACCTTTCGATAGCGTCGCTTGTCGACCTCTACAGCCCGCTTCTATTGACGCTTGACGAAAATTGGGGGATCGCAGAAGGTGCTGACCATAAGACACACTATACCGCATGGCGCTGTAGCGCCAAGTGCTACGGCGCGATGCGTAGCGCCTTTCATCCCTTGTACTGTCATTGTTCGACACGACGCACCCCGAGGTGCCCTTAGCAGTCGAACTCGCGCCGTCCTCCTCAAATCTGTCGAAGCTCTGCTTTCGGAATGCCACGTTATTATTCAAACGAGCGCGGGGTATCACCCGTAGAAGGACGTGTTCACAACACGATTTCAGCGCATTCTTGATGATGCGCTCGCTATGTACGTGGCACTCGATCATCGAAACTGGGCCTACATTCTCCCTTTTCAAGCGGTGCTTACCGGCTGACTTGTGAAGCTGTCGGTGCCGTACAAAAAGAGAGAGAGATAGAAAGCAATTATCATAGTGAAAACAGTGTGCGTGCACTTATGTCTTCTCTTTCCCTTCGAGTAATCAGGGTCCGAAGGAAGGAAGGAAGGAAGGAAATAGTAGAGTGGGAAAGGCAAGGAGGTTAATAAGTGTAGCACAACCGGTATGCTACCCTGCACAAGGGGAGGGGGATGTAGGAGACTGAAAGTTGAGAGAAAAGAGAGAATGGCCCACATATAGCACATTGTCAGAGTCAGTGGCTCCTGCATGGTATGCTGCATCGCATGTTAAAGTCGCTTGTGCAAAGCTATCGTCTTCAAGAACTTCAGCAGCGCCTTTGTCGCCTTCAGCTGCGATGGCTTGTGTGGTCGACATTCCAGAATGGCATCGACCAACATCCGTCGCAGGTCAGGGTGATTAAGAGCGGACGCCGGCGATTTCCTCTGCATGTTACATCGAGGAGAGTCGCATACGATGTGCTGCAGCGTCTCTCCACGACGACAGGTGTCACAAAAAGCTCTGTCGGCCATTTCGATTATAAAAGAATGAGAGTTCGTAAAAGCCACTCTCAGCCACAAACGATAAAGCAGGGTGACCTCTGCTCGGCGGAGTCCTGTTGGCAGTCGAAAATGCCGTAAAGATGACAGGTGGTGTTGTCGACTGTTCTGAATGGTATGGCTGCTTGAGGCACCCCGCAGCGAGAGTGTAATTTCCTGCGCTATCACTTGAAGTTTCCTAGCAGCGTCGGACTTTAAGAATGGTATTGTCTCAACTCTTGTGTCTTGAAGTGCAGACCTGGCGGTATTGTCGGCGTTCTCGTTTCCACTGACGCCGCAGTGACTGGGCAGCCACTGAAACGTCACGTGGTGTCCCTTCTCATTTTATGTATGGAGGAGAGTTCTGATCTCAAACACCAGTTGCTCGTATGGTCCGAGCCGCAAGGCTGCCAGCAAGGACTGTAGGGCTGGCTGCCTTTGAATCACTAAAGATAGGCCATTGTCGGGGTAGCTCCTCGTTGACTACACAAAGCGCAGCACGCACAGCAGCAAGTTCCGTTGCTGTCGATGTAGTCGGGTGGTCTGTCTTAAAACTGTTGTTGGAAGCTCTCGCTGGGACAATAACCGCTCCGGACGAAACCTGGAGGTTCGAGGACCCATCCGTATAAATACGCACTTTGTCGGCGTACCTCTCGTGTAAAAGAAGTCTAAAAATAAAACCTTCCAGTCGGGCTGCGGATTCCCACCACTGACCCACGGGCTGTCAGCATACCACCACGGCCGCTCAATAAAGAGTGGCCGTGCTACTACGATAACCGATTCCGCCACTGTCGGTTATTCCACGCACTCTTTAAAGCTAAATCTTATATGCATGAAAACGTGGACACCCGACACGTGCACGCGCTCTAGTGCACACTCGGCAGAGAAAGAAAGAAAGAAAGGAAGAAGGAAGGAAGAAAGAAAGAAAGAAAGAAAGAAAGAAAGAAAGAAAGAAAGAAAGAAAGAAAGAAAGAAAGAAAGAAAGAAAGAAGACAGTTCCGAAGTACGACAGAAAGAAAGAAACAAAAGAAAAAGGATGGCCGCGAGAGAAAGCTGGAAGGAAGGAAGGAAGCTTAATAGAATGCTTTGTTGGGCGCGTTGGTTCAATAAGGGATACATTAGAGCGCAAAAAAGACGAAACACAAGGAAAAGAGTGGTAACTCTAACACAACACAAACACAAAGAGTGGTAACTCTAAAACTGTCAAGCGTGGTATTGCTATGCTCTGCCTGGGGTCTGCTCTCGACAAATCGTGCACGCACATGATGCAGAGCTCATTTGACAATCAGATGAAGCGACTGAAAGCTGCTAGCTTCCCTGACTCGTTACTGACTGCAGTCTCCGAAGCGCTGTTACGGAAAGTAAAAGGTAAAGCTACGAGAGGTACCGCAGGGGGACCTGAAGAAGCGAGAACCATAAGACCTGCAGTGATTCCCTATATTCATAGGGTCTCCCATAACCTGAAAAAGGTTGCAGGCCGGTATAAGGTACCGATTGCCTTTTCTGCACCCGTCAAGCTGGCTCAGTTGTGCCCGAGAACCACTCGCGAGGAGACCGGCCGGCAGGGTTGTGGCAAGCATCACGACACGACCTATGGTAGGTGTGTCAAAGGCGTGGTATACGAAATTCCCCTTTCCTGCGGCAACTCGTACATCGGCCAAACGGGACGCTGTATAAACGAACGAGCCCAGGGAGCACGAACTAAATCTAATGAAAGATGGCTTGGCGCATTTGCCAATGCACAGCAAGAGCTGCACATGTCAACCACGTTTTAAAGAGATTAGAATTTTAGGCAGGAGCAAAAATCAAACTGCGCGAGAGCTCATGGAAGCATATTACATAAAAAAGAAAGGGACAAGTTGCATCAGCGATACGTCGATATCTTTGTAAAATTCGGAGAAGAGATTGTTTGACCGCTGGATAACGTAGGCTTTTGAAGGGACTGCGCATGTAACTTGACTATTTATTCCTGGGATACACCCAGACCTATTCAGTTGGGAGTGCCGCGTGTCCTGTTCCTGTGTTTTCTACCATTGTGTTTATGTTGTTCTAGTGGCGGCTTCATCATGACGTTAAATGTATTAACTATGTCTATATTTGCTTTGTTTGTTTGTTTTCTTTTGTTTTTCCCTCACCCTGCTTGGACCTTGTATTATGTCCGCAGTATTGAATAAAGAAAGAAAAGAAAGAAAGTCATAGAAGGTCGAAGGTCCCGTAGGGTATTTAACCCATCCACAATCTCTAACAGATAATTCATTAATTTTGACGATCATTAACCACCTCTTATTCTCGGTTGACGTGCTTTGACTCGCTCCTGGCTCTCCTTGGGTGACGTGATATTCTTTAACCACTTCCGTAACTTACAGTTCGTGTCGACGCCTAGGTCGTTCGAGGACAATGCCCCTATGAGACATTCAAAGCTTTCATACAAAATTAGGGAGCCCTTCCTCTGTCGGGAAAAGCGGGGAAAGCAAAGACCGCGGCGCCTTCCTTTTCTTTTATTTCTTTCTCTTGCTGTCTTCCCTTCTTTCTTTCTCTTTCCTTTGTTCCTTTCTTCCTGTCCGCCGTTCGTTATTTTTTTGGTTCTATTGTCATCGTTAAGAGCGCAGCTCGTTAAGCCGAGCCTTTTTCTGTGAACCACGAGCACAATAAGGCTATCATCACCAGATGCAAGTGCACTTCTATGAAGTACATGGCATTTGCGAGCGCACTTCTTCCTGCTCTTGCGCTTATGCCCTCAGCCCACTACTACGTAAAGGCGGATGCATTTCATAGCATAGCATAGATTGGTACAGTGCGTAAGGAGTTGGAAAAGGGAAGTGAAGTTCATGAGGAGGGGCGGTGTAAGGCATAGCATAACCTTGTATAATGATTATAGCAAGGGGCTGCTAAATGGTAGCAGGGGTCAGTGGGAGGGGAAAGAGTAATAAATAGCATAGCCTTGTGTAGTATAGTATAACAAGGCGGTCGGAAAGGAAAGTGAGTATCAGGAGGAGGAAAAGTAGGAGAGGAGAGGGTGTAGCATAGCTGGCGCATGTTCGGTGTGGTATAGCAATGAATGGGAAAGGGACGCGAGCGTGGGGAACGTTTGCATGAGGGAGAGAAGGGAGAGGATGGTGGGCATCACAACCGGACATTGCCCATCGAGCCAATTTCAAACCTATATACCCGCAACCAAAACATGTAAAATGTTGTCACAGCTGGTCACCTGACGTGCTTCCGCCAGACCGTGTAACAATTGGTCACGTGACAAAATCACGCGACAGTTGAACTTGTACGAGCCGGAAGAAGGTATAGGTCGGCCTCAAGCTCCGCTCTTAGCCAAGCCTTCGTGCTTATTTAGCGCAAAAAAACAATACACAGGAAGGAAGGACAGGACAAAGCGCTACCGTATTCTTGATCAGAGCCGACGAAGTTGGAGAGTTCTTGGTGACAGTCCTACGCAAGCTGTCCACACCATCTAGGAGGCACCGTTCTTGGTCTTCCAGTGCTGCTTTCCTTGAGATGCGCCTGTTCAAGGCCAGCAGCTCATGTGCAGGGATGTTTGGTTCCGTGCTAAACTTCGGTCCTTTCTTCAACAAATGCGCTACTTCGTCAGGAAGCCTAACATCACCGAGAACTTGATATCCACCGGCGTCGGCTTGCGCAGCGCCCTTCCTATGCGGTGCCTCCTAGATGGTGTGGACAGCTTGCGTAGGACTGTCACCAAGAACTCTCCAACTTCGTCGGCTCTGATCAAGAATACGGTAGCGCTTTGTACTGTCCTTCCTTCCTGTGTATTGTTTTTTTGCGCTAAATAAGCACGATGGATTCACACCAACTAGCCCGACAACGCATTGTGTTGAACCATATTTCTTCTGCTGTGGGCCCTATGTTTTGTGTGTCGGCTTCAACTCCAGATCCTACTGTTCTGGTCAGTCACATAGCGTTTGCTGTGTGCCGTGCTAGGATGCTTTCTTTCTGCTTGAAGAAAGGACTCGTCCCACAAGAAGTGGCTCTTCTCTTCGGTAGTGTCAGGCCTTCCGTTGGTCACGTACGGCGCCTGTGTCGGATTCTCCGCTCTGAAATTTGGCGGCAAGTACGTCTTCTGTACGATTGGTTGAGGGCTATATGCTACTCGCGGGACACTTCCACCGTGGCCGAGAAGAAATTTGGGTGTTACAAACATCTAGCAGCTCAGACTACTGAATTCTGGTGGATGCAGCTTCTGCTGCGTCTTCGGTCCAGGTCTCCGCATAGGAAGGGCGCTGCGCAAGCCGACGCCGGTGGATATCAAGTTCTCGGTGATGTTAGGCTTCTTGACGAAGTAGCGCATTTGTTGAAGAAAGGACCGAAGTTTAGCACGGAACCAAACATCCCTGCACATGAGCTGCTGGCCTTGAACAGGCGCATCTCAAGGAAAGCACTGGAAGACCAAGAACGGTGCCTCCTAGATGGTGTGGACAGCTTGCGTAGGACTGTCACCAAGAACTCTCCAACTTCGTCGGCTCTGATCAAGAATACGGTAGCGCTTTGTCCTGTCCTTCCTTCCTGTGTATTGTTTTTTTGCGCTAAATAAGCACGATGGATTCACACCAACTAGCCCGACAACGCATTGTGTAGCCAAGCCTTGCAGCACCATAGTACAACCTGCCCATAGTTCTTTCTGCCATCTTTCTTTCTATTTTCTTTTTTTTTTTTGCTTTTGCTGGAAATCTAAGGAATTCATATCGCGCTGATGTGAACCTCCGTTTGCCGAGCGTGGACAGAAGAGCGTCCATGTGTTACAGGTGCGTGCCTTCCGCTGAGTCAGCTTCTTCGCTTCAGAAGGCGCGTATGAAGAACCTCAAGTCCCTAGACATTTTTTTAAATTTTATTTATTTAGAAAATACTGCGGTCACTAAAGACCGGGTAGGTGGGGAACATTACAATAAACAAATATGCAGACGTCGAGGAAAAAATGAAAGGAATAATCAAATTTACAAGAATACAAAATGGACAATACAAAATATATAACAAAAATATAACAAACCATATATGAGAATAAACAGTGGCAGAAATGAATTGATGTCTCTACACATACATGCACACATATTTATACACATTGAAACGCTTCAAGTGATACAAATGCTCAGCAATAACAATCTGAAAAAGCGATATTGCCTAAGGACAGATTATAAACATTATGATAAGCATTAGAAGTACAGAAAGGGTATACACTTATGTTACGGTTGGGATGCTCCGAGCAATGCTTTCTTGAAGTCATCTGATGAAACATCAGGTGGTAAGCTATTTTACTGAATAATTGTTCGTGGAAAGAAGGAATTTTTAAAGATTTTTTTAGAGAAACGGAAGAAATATCTAGGAACTTTAGAAAAACCGACGGTGGGGCTCAATCAGGTAGTGTGCTGGTATCGCAACCCGGCGGTCGCTGGCTCGAATGCTCAGCCAATCGACCAATCATTGTTTTCGCGCGTCCTGAGGATTTTTTTTTTTTGCCTGTCGACTACGATGAAGCACGCTAGCGTAAATCAGCTTCGCTTCAAAGCCACTTAAAATGGGTTGCAAACACCACGCTTTCCACATTACCCTGCCTGAGGAATGCGCAGCGCCGCTACACCATATTCTGATAACGGCCTACGTTGTTATTCCACGTCATTCCGGACGGTGAACCGCGTCCCATCTGCTTGTACAGCGCTCGTGCATGACCCAAGGTAAGCACTCGTGGGACATGCATGTCGAGAAATTCTCATTTTTCGACCTGCCTTAACAAAGCTGGCAATGACCTAGAACATTTACAGGCAGGTTCATTGTTTCCAATTAATTTTTGCTCAACCCTTCCTTCTCTGACGTCAAGATAACGCAGTTATTTTGCAAGCTCTCAATTCGAATCCTTGCAGAGCAGTCGCCACAACCTGTCAAGTTCTTTCAGCTTTACAACTCGTGTGTTTGTTTATAGGGCACACGGTACTGCGATATTTGTTGCCGTGCAGTCCGCGTGCGGCAAATCAGTTCACTTGCTGTTTTGTTTCAACCACCGCGGCATGCCTTGTCGGGCTGTCATGGCTGACGTATTTTGCAAGCAGTTCCACTTGTGCCAGTGACAAGAGGTGCGCGTGACCCGTCAAATAAGCGCCCCCCCCCCCCCTCCCTCCTTATTTCCACAACGAAACGAATAAAAAATTCGTTTTTTGGACACCTGTTTTGTCAGCTTATGCTAGATCCCACTAGGCGCATGTAATATTGAGTGCATGAACAAAACAGTCTGACCGATAATGCGTGGCTTGCAAACTATGCTGTGTGTATATATACGCTGAACTGGTCCTGTGCCTTGGCGTAAGCTGAAGCGTCCCTGGGCGGAGCAAAACTGCAAGTCATTCTGCCATGATTGTCCACTCACTTCTCCAAGCCTTCTTCCTCAGCCTGCTATCGTTTGCAGCTAGCCAGGAGATGCTCGACCTAAACCCCGACCTCGGGCCTTTTCAGGACGACAGAGAGGTGATTGCGGTGGCATCGTAATGGCACTTCTTGTGTATTTTGATGTACAAATGCGAATGGTACAACATTGGCATCAATAACAATTGCACAGGTGGAAATACGAAAGCAGTCGGCATTCTACGGTATAGGCTTCTTCGAACAGATCGTGCTTGAGCTGTGATTGCATTGGCACTAGTGCAATTACTGTGCAATTACAGTGCACTAGTGCAATTAGTGTATATACGTTCAAATAAGCCGTACTGCAGGGCCTTGTTTGCTTCCGGTAGAAAGTTGGAGGACGGTTATGAGCTTCGCATATAAAAGTGGAACGGGAGTGCCACAGCGTCATCGCGCCCCGCTTGCGTTGCCTCCTCGTATAACATAACTATGTTTCATCGCACGTTCAAATTACAGTACGAGCTACCGTGTGTGTAGGTGCTAGTAAGGCATAGCTCGCAATTTTTCTTTCTGATTTTAATCTGACAAATCCAGTTTTTTTTTTCTCTCACTAACGCCGCTCTAACATGGCTGAGGGCTTGCGCGGTCGGGTGCTTCGGGAACCGGCAGTAGCTCGGAAGATCATTGCCGCCATGGAAGCCTACGTCGACACTGCGGCCGTCACCCAAACCACATTCTCTGTTCTGCGACATGACCGATTTTATAAGCTATCGCTTTCTCCTAGTTCTCCGTAATGTCATTGTGATCTTGTATTTTCTTTTTGCAATGCAGTTGCGTTGTGTGACGAATGTACAGTGTGGTGCTAGAGGCCTAAGTCAGGTGACTCATAACGTCGCCTTTCGTCTCCTGCATCACGACAATCATGTATTGTCAAACAAATAGTAAATAAAATAAAATAAAACATGCGCGCACACCACTGCCAACGAGGATAAAGCGTGCTTGTGAGAAACACGTCTGAGCATAATGCAATCTCGCGATGTTGTAATTGGTTTTTCAGAACAGTGGAAGCGCTGAAGTGCGACTGAAATCCCATATGACGGTGCCTCAAATGTACGTTAGTCTGCTACTTTGCCAACCGATTCCAGTGGTAGTTACCATTCGCTACGACGCTGTGTAACTTGTATTATTATACGGACCATGCCTGGAGAAGTAACATGTATATAACATAATTCAGAATCACCGCCGTGCTTATGTAGCATGTTTAGTGTTTCTGGTCGTGCTTCTTTATTTTTTAGGGGCGAATCTTCTTAAGGCGCAGGCTTGTCTGCCGTAGTTGTCCGTCGTAGCCACCTCGTCTTCATCGAACGCTGAGCTGCCTCGAACGCTGGCACGCGCTCTTGTGTCACGAGTTCACGCCGGTTCCTCTTCGTCTACTACGGCATCACTCAGTTTCGGTTTCGTTTCGTATTACATAACAATACCCGCAGTTTTAAGAAGTTGTTCACAACTTTTCTGGAAGGTAGAAGATGCGAAACGAATACCACAGTGTCCTAGAGAACTCATTTGTCTGTCCGTACAGCACGAAGCATGGTTAAATGTTTATGTACAAGAGTACATCCGTTGACTATACAGCACAGCAACATCCATATCACACGGTTACGTAACCTAACAATCTACTAATTTGTCAGATCTATGGTATGAATAAGCTGGTCGTCTTGTCGAAGGAAGAACTATCATGCCTTGTCTGCCGTAGTTGTCCGTCGTAGCCGCCTCGTCTAGTTCGTAGCCACGCTCGCGTTTGCCCTATATATATATATATATATATATATATATATATATATATATATATATATATATATATATATATATATATATATATATATATATATATATATATATATTCGCAAAGCTGATCAGTGGACAGAATTCGAGGAAGAAGTTCTTAGTCCCTGGTCCTCGGCTAATGAAACCCCTGCCCTGTTTTGTTAATATCACCTACCTGCGCTGGCTATGCGTTGTGCGCTCATATCTGTGTATCATCTTACTCAGAGGCAACCTCATCATATTATCAAGCGTTATTTGCGACAAAGGAGCGACCTACAAATAAGACGACACAGCAGCAAAGTTTCCTGTCATGCTCCTAACAAAGTGTTCGGGATGAATAAATATACGTGGCCGCATTAGCGGTGTTTGCACACGCGTATTAAAACATTCTGTCGTCATAATTTTATGCTGTGCTTACGTGTGTTTTTTTTTCTTTCCTTTGTTTAGTGCTTCCCATTCACAAAATCATGGCGCCTGATATACAGAGACTTCGAGGAAGACCCATTCATGGGGGGCAAGAGCAAGTGCGTCAAAGCCGTTGAGACGGGAGAGTTTGTCGATGATGGTACTCTGGTGATATTTCAGTACCCACCGGACGGTGTTATGTAAGTTGACAGTGACTGTTCTTTCAGGGAGCATTTTTTTCCCGCGGCCGAAGTACAACTGTGCTCTCGGAAATCGTTCCGTTTCCTCACCTGGGATAGCTGCCATTTTGCTCTATACCTATCTCAACCGGTTTGCAGGTCAATCTATGCTTTATTAGGCTAGCTCCCTTCGTCAGGGCGTTCACATGACCCTCAGGCTAAAATGCAGTACCACTGACTGGGAAGTCAAATAAGAACATCCGGGCATTCAGTCAGAAGATTTAAAAATGCAGTGGTTGGTCCTCACCCCTTTGTGCGTGACCGTACTACATTCGCCAGTTACTGTCCAAACAAGTTACAAAAGGTTAAAATGAAGTGTGCTCTTGTCTTGTGTCCGTGTTTGTACGCCTCTTCTTTGCTTAATTACATGAAGGCTTTGTAGTTCTTAATATTTGTTCATCGATATTGCTGAAGCTGTATACTTCTAGTACGCCGAGGTTTTGTTTCTCTTTTCCGATAGCGACCTTCCAAAGGCAGAGATACAGCTCCCCGTTCATTTCGTCGTCCTATCTTGGTTCTCAGGCAGGGTTGCCCACGCTCTTTCAACGCCAGTGGTCCGTTGAGTTTCGCGGTGCACCTTCCGATAGATGGCGCCACGCTTCATGATCACGCCGGCGGCGTTCGGCGCGGTGAGGATGGTGTTTGGCCGACGCGACTTGCAACGAGATGTTCGGAACTGTTTTAGCGTTGCTCACTTCCTGAATGCATCTATTCTCGATTACGGCAGAGGTAGGATTTTTAGTGAATCATTTGTGCATAAAGACGCCTTTCTTGAAGCTGTCCTGTGAGAAAAAAAAAGTGTTTCGATATTCTAGGGCACGTTCAATTTTCCCTGTCCGCGAGAAACATTCTGGGAAAAATTCATCGTAAATTTACTCAGCTCTTCGCCCTTCGAATACATATTGAAGATCTCACCATCATCCATTAGCACTGTCCATTGAAACCACCATCATAACGGTGGCTTTCGTGGTGGACATGTGTGTGCCTCACTATTGTTCAGTTAACTTGGCTTAACGCCTCCCTGCACAGGGAAGGAAAAAAGAGAACAATTAATAAGAACAACTGAACACGGAAGGTGTCCGCTCTGATTCGAACGAAATGCCTGCTATGTTCATCTGCTGTGATTTTCTGCTGTGTTTTCATCTACATTGATAATATTCAGTATTACGAATGCTTGTACGGGAGGGCGGGACGGGCCAAACCGAATTAACTGCGCATCCTGCGAGGGACATAAGATTGTGCACACTCTCCGTACCAACTCTCCACCGCAAAGTTCGTCTTCCCTTTTGTAGTCTCTGTCTTTGCTTGTGCCGTAGATCATCAACATTCTCATGCTGGTTTTGATGGCCTGGTAGTGGGCCAAGGTGGGATTTTCAATACGAATATTAATACAATTGACAGCTATGGTATTACATCTAGTAGTGGAAAATAATTAGAAGTGTACTTCACCAGTCTCGTTTCTTTCATCGCTGCTTGAATTACTGAGCTACGGCGTACTCCAGATGCCATTCACAAAACACGGAGCTACATCGCAAGCCAACGATGGTGTCGTACAGTTTGCTCGTGAACTGTTGTCCGTTCTACTGGATTTATTTCATAACGGTATGCGGAAGTCTCCAAAGCAGTGAAGCAATGACCATATGCAGGCATGAATAAAAATAATAGCATATTGGTCTATTTCTGTGCTGGACAACACGCCGGGATATTATTAAAGATGTAGCTAATAACTGTTATCATAGGGGATGAAAATAGCTAATAGTTGCTCGGAAAGTTCTAAAAGGGGTAATTGTTGCTTTAGAGAATTGAACAGAGAATCTTGAAGTTGGCACTCGGCATTAACAAAATATAGTTAGAGGTCACACTTAGTCGCGAGATTTCGTGACGGTAAATACAAACCAGAAGAATGCACACCGCACTTAAAGGGGTCCTGCAACGCTTTTTGAACACAGTCTGAAAACGGCGCCTATCAGTCGTCGACACTCCTGTGCGCACGTCATCCAAATAGTATAGTCTGTTTCGGGAGTTCCGTGCAGCAGAGCTAAGGCCACGAGGCCATCGAGCGCGGAATTCTTCCGAGGCAATACGAAATGTCATTGTTCGGACACGCACCTGCGAGCCCACTCCTGCCAATAGGGCCCTCACTCCGTCCTCCCCTTTCCAAGGCTTCTCATGCCACTGCACGGTTCGCGACTGGCAGATGCCATGGTGCGGAGGGACACGTTTAATACGTGTTCGCCCTCCTGGTTGGAAGAAGGGGCCTGCAGATTCCACAGTGCTGCACGGAACTCCTGAGACGGAATTTACTTACTGCATAGTGCGCACTCGGAAATTCGCAGTTTGGTTTCTAAAGCAGCTGGAATGCACCAGCTCTTCTTCCTACATATGACGTCACTGAGGGGCGCTGGCAACGTAGCTTTGCCTTTTTCGTTGTCCTTAAGAGAGATATCGTTGTCGTTAAGAGAGATATTGGCATTTTCCTTATGTGTTCAAATTCAAAACGAACAAATAAAGCATGCGTGCCAGATGATCTTTCCGCGCCCCGCCTCGGTGGTCTAGTGGCTATGGTACTCGGCTGCTGATCCGAAGGTTGCGGGATCGAATCCCGGCCGCGGCGGCTGCATTTCGATGGAGGCGAAATGTTGAGGCCCGTGTGCTGTGCGATGTCAGTGCACGTTAAAGAACCCCAGGTGATCAAAATTTTCGGAGCCCTCCACTACGGCGTCTCTCATAATCACAGCTGGTTTTGGGACGTTAAACCCCACAAATCAATCATCAATCGATGATCTTTCCGCGGTGATGAAATCAGCCAGTATCGTCTTCTACATCAAGCGACGGAGTCGTTGCGCCTACAGTGAACGTCATTTCTTGAAAGACGAGCGAGCGTTTCCAGCCATCATCATTATCATCAGCCTGTCTACGCCCACTGCAGGGCAAAGGCCTCTCCCACAGATCTCCAAATATCCCTGTCTTGTGCTAACTGGGCCCGCAAACTTCCTGATCTCATCTGCGCACCTAACTTTCTGCCACCCCTGCTACGCTTGCCTTCTCTAGGAATCCACTCCGTTACCCTTAATGACCAACCGTTGTCTTGTCTTCGCATTGCATGGCCCGCCTAGGCCCATTTCTTCTTCATAATTTCTATTAATATGTCCCTATCACGCGCTTGTTCCCTAACCCACTCCACTCTTTTCTTGTCTCTTAAGGTTACACCTACCATTTTCCGTTCCATAGCTCGCCGCGTCGTCCTCAATTTAAGCTGAACCCTCTTAGTCAGCCCCAAGTTTCTGCCCCATAGATGAGTACCGGTAAGATGCAGCTGTTATATACTTTCCTCTTCAGAGACAATGGTAAGCTACCATTCATTACGTGACAATGCTTGCCGAATGCACTCCACCCCATTCTAATCCTCCTAATTACCTCATCCATTGTCGAAACAAAATTGCGAATTCCCTCGCGCGTGCAGTGCAATAGTATTTGGTTCAAGCGTTAACAGAGGCCCTCACGACTGATGGGCACCGTTTTCCGACTTTGTTGAAAAACTGCTGCGAAGCCTCTTGAAATATAGGAAACATGTTCACCGGGCCTCGCATTCAGGGCCAGAAGTGGCGCTTGTGTAACGCTTGTTTGGGGTTTCGCTGATGATTCCTAGTCACAGCAAGCTTTATGGCACCCCATGTATGCGCTTATGCAGAGAACAATGTGAGTCCAAAATACTTCTTGCACCACAGACGCTCGGAGTGCTGTAGAAGTGGAAAAATGACAAAGAGCTGACCGTGCACGTAGTCGCCAGCAGTAGCACTCAGTTTAAGATCATACAAACGAAACCCACGTAGTCAGACTACAAGCGAACCTGTGTAAATAATTTCTAACGGAGACGTAGGTCACGGCGTATATAGGGCACTCTTCAGGTGAATTTGTATAACCGAACAACGGTGTGCACTGCGAAGCGCAACGTCTAATTTGAGAGGTTCCATCACGGATATAACAACCCCGAACGAATGAAGTCTATGAGTAAGCGTGCTAAAAGAACTCTTTACCTTCTCCGTATGGCTGCGGGATATGAAATATTGGGTGAAGTTATGTTCTTTCTTTTTAACTTCACAGGATGAGTGCATTCATCCTACGCGTTTATGAGTGTCCTCAGCAAATGAAATTACGAACTATCCTGGCTTTCTCGCTATTTGTTAGTTTTCTTAAGGCGCATCTGTGATTACGATGAACCCTGCCCGAAGAGATGAAACGCTATATACCTTACTTTTTTCCCGCTTGCCCCACGTCGTGGGTTCTCCTGGGCTGAGCGGATCTCTGTGTCTCTGACACAGATACGCTGGGGAAATCAGAAATGTCCGACGATTTTTAACGTCGGAACAGCCTATAGAGGCTCGTAATGTCCGTGTCCCGTGTCCGTGCCCGGTGTCCGCTGCCACGCAAGAGGAAAAAACCGCCCACTCCTGTCCTTGACTCACGACCTCTTGTCGTCTACCCACTGCCGTACATTGTAGTGATTATGTGAAGGGTAGTGAATAAATAAATAAAGAGAGAGAGAGAGAGAGGGCAAGAAAAAAAGAAAAAAAAATATTAAAGCCAGTTCGACGCCTGTAAGATAAGAGGAAACAGCGGAGCAGGCAAGCGAGCGCCACCACCCGGCGAACGCAGGTTGAGTTCATCCACTTTTCTTCATCCCTCTTCTTCATTTCTTTCGTGTTTCCTTTTTGCTCTTTCAACTTCTCTTCCCCCCTTTATTTCTCTAATTCTCTCCCTTAGCATGAGTTCGCATCACCCTCACTTGGTTGCGTGTTCTTTATCGGGTCACCATTGACGGTCGGAGCTAACACGAGAAAGATCTGCAGCCCTGACAGCGTTGAGTTTTCGAACTGATTTTTTTTATTCTCGCCCTGCACCTTCCGCGCGGTCGAATGCCAACTTCTTCCTCGACGGGCGCCGCATGCTGAGGCGCTACAAGTAACTCACTGGTGGGAGTTGAATTTCCTATTGAAAAGGTGTCTTTATTTTGTTCAATTTTCCTTAACTGCAAGTCTTCGAATGCTTCCGACAGAACCGATGTATCTTGATGTTCCAGAAACACCACGTTCAAGTTGATGTCCTCGCCTGGCTACACAGCGAAGAACGTTCTCAACGTGCAGCCCGTTGATCGTAAGAAAAATTTCTTATTGATTGCCTTTCTCTTAAATGTAGAGAGAAAACTAGGAAGGACCCCCAACTATTTCATAAGTACTCATAAACTCGCAATAATAAATAGGCTGACCACTGCGTCTAATCCGGTTGTAGCAACGTTTAATGCCACATCGGCAGAGCCAATGAACATTGTCCTGAACAGCTGCGTCATTAGAGGACATAGCTTTCCGAGCGCCCTCAGTTACAAATGCCATAAAGTTCACAGCGTATGTGAAGTGCCAAATCCTTAATGAAGTGTTAAACACTCTCATAAACTGAGCGGTAAAGCTCGGTGGTTATATCGAATTGAAGCTTTAAATTGGAAATAGTTGTTAAAGGGAGATCCGAGGCGCAACGAAGGCGTCTTGGACAAATGGTTCGACGTATTGCTTGCGGAGCTCAAAATAAATAACTGCGTGTTGGCGGGAAAGTTATGAGAAGGAAACATACTCGTGCGATCAAAAAATAAGAAAGAGATAAAAAGAAACGTGCGCACTTGTTTCCGGGTGAAATTAGGATTGCGAAAACGAAGCGACCTTCTTAGAGGCCATTGCAAACGTTTGGGGAAACTAGTGCAAGTACAGTTGGATGGATGCGAAGCAGCAGCGTTGCGCACGGCGTTTGACCCGGTTGAAACGGCGGTCGACGCGGGTGCTGGAAGAACGGTTTGAAGCGAAACTCGGTGTAGCGTTTACTCGAGTAAACGTTTGTTTGAAACGCAAAGACACGGGAGGCGGGACGCGTTGAAGACGCTTGCGCTCGGCTTCCTTGGCTCGCGTCTCGTCGGTGTTACCCGCGCGCCGTCTCTATTCTCGAACGCGATCGGCGTTCTCGACTCGCACCTCGTCGGTGTCGTTGGTCTTCCACTGCCGACGCTTGCGTTCGGCTTCCCTGGCTCGCGCCTCGTCAGTTTTGCAGGCGCGACGTTGCCATTCGCAAACGCGATCTGCTTCGCTAACCCTCGCAACGCCGGCGACGGCCGGGTTAGGCCAAATCGCTTCGGCGCATGTTTCGGCGGGCGATGGAGCGTCGTCTTCCGGCGTCCTCTCCATCGCAGATAAACGAGCCGAAAGAGTGTTCACTCGATGTGCGCTCGAGCGTAGCGAGCGGTGGAGAGGGCGAAGCGGTGGAGAGGGAGAGAGTGACGTCACCGCGCACTGCGAGGGGGGCGTGACCTACTTACACCGCTCCAACACATGCGGCGAGGGGAGCGGCACGGAGACACGGACGGACAGCGTTACACAGGCTAGTCAAAGAGCTGCTTCGCATCTAAAAAGGAAAACAAACGTGCGTATTTGTTTCAGGAGTGAAATTAGGATTGCGAAAAAAAATAGCGGCACAGGAGATACAAAAAAAAAAAATTGAAGTACCGAAGGAACGGGGGAGGACTTCGCACGAGAGCCTCTTGTGGTGACACGAAAAGACACTCGCTAGTAGTCGCTGCCTTTCAAGAAAGTGTACGTTTCCGTAGAGCACAGTGCGACAGATGTGCCGCTGACGCAAGCACGTACTTTCTTTTAAATGCGAAGCAATTCTTAGCGAACTTCGGCGACTTTGAGCATCTATCTATCTATCTATCTATCTATCTATCTATCTATCTATCTATCTATCTATCTATCTATCTATCTATCTATCTATCTATCTATCTAGCCGCCTACAACTTTGTGCTCTCCTGGCCGTTTCGTTAATGGGATGTATATGAAAATTGCTATGGCGCAACAGGACTCCACGACGAACGTAAATGACAGGTCATAACATGAAAATCATGAAATGCGTGTCATGAGTGGCATGATTTACATGCCACAGTCTTGGTGCTCTTGCGGCCGTTTCGTTAAATTCATGTTTACCAAAATCGGTATAGCGAGACAACAATGCAGATCCATTTTACGTTCCTGATGCGTGCTTCGCATTTCCTTGATTCACACGTGGGATCTGGAGTTAAAAAACTCCACATCCCACGTGCAGCGGGAATCAAGGAAATGCGAAGCACGCATCTGGAACAAGACAACCTTTAATTTCAGAGTGTGATGTGGAATGGAGGACAGTGTACAAATAATACGGACTATCTCATTTTAGTAGCCACGCCTCGATGGAAAAACTGCGTACAGGAAATTGGCCCGGCAGGGTTCAGTGTCATGACAAATAAAAGCGATGCTGCAGACCACCGTTGGTGCCGTAGCAGCACCTGTGTGTATTGTTAGTGCTCCGAAGCTTCGTCCCGACAGCTGCTCTTTTACTGCCACGCAAACATGAAACGCTAGTCTATCTAGGTCGGCCAAGGCTAGGTCTGCCGGTACGCTTCCCGTGTGTTAGTACTGTGATTCCAGCGCGTACAACATATATACCGAGGGCCAAGCACTCGAATGTTAGTACAGGCAGAGAGTGGAGTGGGTTACGGAACAAACGCGTATTAGGGACATATTAATAGAAATTAAGAAGAAGGAATGAGCGTGGGCGGGCCAGTAATGCGGAGACAACCGTTGGTCATTAAGGGTGACAGAGTGGATTCCTAGAGAAGGCAAGCATGGCACGGGGCAGCAGAAAGTTAGGTGGGCAGACGAGATCAGGAAGTTTGCGGGGATAAATTGGGCCCATTTAGCACAGGACAGGGGTGATTGGAGATCTATGGGAGAGGCCTTTGCCCTGCAGTGGGCGTAGACATGATGATGATGATAATGATGATGATGATGATGATGATGATAGGCGGATTTGGATCAAGCTTATTCCGGGTTCTTCGCAGTACGCGGTGCCTGATAATGATACTGTAGTTTTGGCATGTGAAACTTCGTCAGCTTATTATTATTATTATTATTATTATTATTATTATTATTATTATTATTATTACGACAGGTTTTCAAGCTGAGCGGCGTAACACCAATCACACACTTGGCTACAGTGGCTTCATTCGCATATTTTTTGTGTATTGCGTCTCTCGTAGTAACGCTAGTGGCGGGTATAACAAGCTGTATTGGTATGCATTAGCTGTTAAAGCAGTGAAGCCTCGTAATTATCTTTCTTTTTTTTTTCCTGCAAGTTCCTTTTAGCGCATGTCTTCAGGCATCACCCACGCGGCCAAAGAATCGGCGCGGCTATATTTATTATTATTTTTGCACAGACATAACGCGCAGCTTGGTCTTGCACACGTTGTGCGACATCGGGCTAATGTTTTGTCTGGTTCTGCGCCAAATTTGTGAATCTTTCAACTGATACAGATCTTAGGGGCCCGATTTCACTGCCGGTAAAGATCTCAATCACTCCGTTTCAGAGCCTGGAACCAGCATCAATCTGACAATATCCTTCCGCGACTGCCATTCATGCAAAGTTATTCGTCACAGCTATATTAATGAAGGCAAGTATGCATGTTTGTTTTTTGTACGATTTTTCTAGATATCCTTTCAGCTTTCCGTGTGCAAGTGTGACCGATCGATTGATCGATCGACCGGTTGTTTGAGTGATTAATCTATTGATCGATTGATCAATAGTCCATGCTGCATCTTACATACGGCTGTGCAGTGTACGCTTATCTTACACAAATCTACATCACAGGCATGCCACTAAGCACGCATGCAGTGTGTTCAGCCCTTGTCATCTAAATCCAAGCAATGTTGCGAAATGGCTAGCTGGTCTGCTAGGTTCACATTCGTTTTGAAAGGTTGTAGCATCTCGTCCTGCTGATTCCGCGCTCATCGTTTTCCTGCACCATGCAAGTTTTGACCAGACTAATTCGGATCCCAGCGGACGCGAAGCACGTACCTCGAGGCAATACGCATATGTAAAGTTAGGCGGTTATAGGCGTTGGCAGTGACATGTGTCAATGAGTGTCACGTGCCTGTGAAATTCTATGATGAATATAATAAATTACGGGAGTTTCCTCATGTTTCATATTTATTTATTTATTTATTTATTTATTTATTTATTTATTTATTTATTTATTTATTTATCTTTGCCAGAACTTGCCGTGGTCCTTCATACCCCCTACAACTTTTCTGTGTGATGAGAAGGCTCACCTCGAGGACATAATAAAGACAAATCAATTTCGTAATCATTCTTTTCAAGACACCTCTAGTGTCACCTAGGTACTTCCACCTTCCCGTGGGGTTTGTACGCAAAAGCGAAGGGTGCTTCGCTGCCGTGCTTGTAACATGCAGTGAAGGAACCCTGCTCGATCGAGGTACTGCCGTGTTTGCTCTCTGTATCCTGACACTGTTTCGATTGCGATTTGTGCGCTGTGCACGTGCTATGATGTCAGCACTATTGACCAATTACTTGTTCCGCAGGCAAAGGTTGCAGCTTGTGGGTGACCGAAGATGAGATGGACCTGCCTCACCCGTGCTGCTCGTTTGTTTTCGAGCTGTTGTGCGGATTCAATCCCACCTACCAGATCTACGATGAGAGCTGCCACTGAGGAACGCCAACTGTGGCTATGCTGTGCAATATGGGACCCTCCGGTAGCCCACAGCGGCAACTCTGGAGACTTCCTGATTAATTAAAAATACAAACTGACTCCTGTAGGTAGGAAAATAAAAGGCGAGTCACCGTGGATTCAAAAACTAATGGAATGTCATTTTATTTTATTTTATTTTATTTAGTCAATACCCACAGTGCCATTGCAGACGTCAAAACGGGAGGGGAATTACATAAAGCAAGCGGATTTATGCACCGTAAAATATAAATATTAGAGAAGGAATCGTAAGCATCATAATAAAAGAATCACGTACATACATACACAACTGTAGAATATGTTTTACATCAGACGTAAAACACACTCCCAGGTATTTATACGCTGACACTTGCGGCAATGGAACATTATCTAAGGTATACGTAAATGAAGATTATTCGAAATTTTTATTCGTCAATGCCATGAAAACTCTCCTATTTATGGTTAAGATCATGTTCCGCTTGCGACACCACTGAATAATCACGTTAAGATCCCACTGCAAAACGCGACGGTCGTCTTCACGATTAGTAAGCTTATACAAAACACAGTCATCAGCGTATAATCCCATACGCTAAACGTGTAAACCAGCCAAAGGACGATGGACGGAAGAGAGAAGTGACACACATAACGGCTGGACTAACAGCTGTGCTTTATTAATAAAAACCATATTCCAGGAAGAACCAGGAGAGCATGCGCAGAACAAACAACCAAACAAAGAACACCGAAGCTAACGCAATTGTGATAAGAAGCTCAGTGTGTCAGAACAATTGCGTTAGCTTCGGTGCTCGTTGTTTGGTTGTTTGCTCAGCACATGCTCTCCTGGTTTTTCCTGGAACATGGTTTTTAGATACAGAGCATCTCTTGCTCGCGGGGTATGTCACGCATCAACCGGCGTCCGCACTCACACTACGCATGCGCGGCTCTACTCTCCCTTCCCTCTCTCCACCAGCTGCTGCAATAAATAAAGCGGGTAGAGAGCGCGCGCGCGCTTCGCTTCAGTAGTACACCGCCGTTAAATGCACCGTTGAAACTCCTAGAGATGCTCCGCATCGCCCCAAGGTCCCCTTCGGGGAGATGGTGTAATTTTTTGTTAATAAAGCACAGCTGTTAGTCCAGACATTATGTGTGTCACTTCTCTCTTCGTCCATCGTCCTTTGGCTGGTTTCCACATTTAACATTATGTACCAACTGACCAAGATTTCAACACTTCTATAATCCTATATGTGACAGAGCTCCATCGCCCGTATCATTTATGAATAAGACAAAGACAAGCGGCTCCGAAACCGAACCCCGAGGAACAGCAGAAGTGAGATTCCTTCTTGACGACTCGAAACCATTTATAGACACGTACTGTTTGCGATATAAAGAGGTTTGTTGTATGCCCCGCCACGGTGGTCTAGTGGCTATGGTACTCGGCTGCTGATCCGACGGTCGCGGGATCGAATCCCGGCTGCGGCAGCTGCATTTCGATGGAGGCGAAATGTTGAGGCCCGTGTACTGTGCGATGTCAGTGCACGTTAAAGAAACCCAGGTGGTCGAAATTTCTGGAGACCTGCACTACGGCGTCTCTCATAATTAGAGCTGGTTTTGGGACGTTAAACCCGACAAAACAACAAGGTTTGTTGTATGTGGGTAAACTTGCCACTGTCACTAAAGCGAAAAGTATTTAATCACTGCATTCTACCAGTACTAATGTACGGTGCAGAAACATGGAGGATAACTAAAAAGCTCGAGATGAAATCAAGGAGCACGCAGCGTGCAACGGAAGGAAAAATTATAGGTGTACGTAACGCTGAGAGATAAAAAAAAAAAACGAGCGGGATGGATCAGAGAACAGACAGGAGTAGCTGATATTCTTATATCAATTAAAAGAACAGTGGACCTTGGCAGGGCATATCATGCGGAGGACAGATAACAGATGGACAGTAAGAGCGACAGAATGGATACCAAGAGAAGGAAAACGTAACAGAGGCAGGCAAAAGCGATGAAATTAAGAAGTTCGCGAGCATAAAGTGGAACCAACTCGCTCAGGATGAGGCAAATTGAAATCGTTGGGAGAGGCCACCGTCCTGCAGTGGACTTAAAACATGATGATGATGAATGATGATGGTGATGAATGATAATGATGATAGTGGTGGTGGTGGTGGCGGTGGTGATTGCGAAGTCTTAAGTGTTCAGCCATCCTTGCAACTGCTTGCTTATTCGTATGGAGTATGGAGTATGTATGGAGTTTTTCATGTAAAAAAAAGAATGAGACGCAGTCGCTAGCGCCTTCCTGCAATATAGGAATATAGTCTACAGAGCGCTTTGTCCAGAGCATTGCTAATATAGGAATAGCGCCGGAGAACGTCACTGCAATACTGAATGTGTTAACAAAAAGACGACGCGCAGACATTATTTATTTACATAGAGAGAAAATGTAGTGATCAAGACCGACAAAACACTCGTTCCGTAGAGCAGCTGTTCTATTCGCATCTTCGTCTTCCCAGTTCCCGAGCTCCTAACGCGAGCGCCTGCTCCAGTGCGGCGTTTCACCATAGCAAGATAGATAGATAGATAGATAGATAGATAGATAGATAGATAGATAGATAGATAGATAGATAGATAGATAGATAGATAGATAGATAGATAGATAGATAGATAGATAGATCAAAGTGGATTAAATTCGTCAATAGAGGCTTCGCAATTCCAGAAGGAAACGTGGCGCCTACTCGTGTTGTGTAAAAGTAGAATTGTATTTATTGACATACAACAATTTACAGAAATACAATATTGTGCGAAACTCATCCCAGTCCCTAACCTAAGGGATCTGAAAACTTTACAGCTTGGAAAACTATCAGAGCTTAACAGTCGATCACACACATAGGCTATAAAAAATGCTCAAGAAGATGTCAGGTAGCGTGGAAAACGAGTGTATCAAATATCAACGTAATACGAGTACATTCGAAAATAATTTACTGACATTAGGGCACTATGGAAAACTATTTATGAGATATTATGTTCCTAGAGAGCATAACAATAACACATTGGAATAACAAGAAAAGAAGATATGATGGTGAACACACATACACATACATATTGTTACGGTTGAACAGTGGGCGATGTTTATTTACAGGGAGAGGTTGGCGATGATCAAGCCATGACGGCGTCGATCCGCTACACACCAGCTAACGCCGTCCTCCTGTTCTGTCCCCGGCTCATACCTTGACCGGCTCTGTAGCATTCACCGGTTCGCAGACGAAGCCCGCCGGGCAAGTCCACATCAGTTGGGAAGTGAACGATGAAATCGCTTGAGCCGCGCAACATGGACCAGTTGTGTTCGGCTTGACCGGCGATTAGCGGACTTCAAGCGTGCTACCACGTACGTCAAGTCACTCAAACGATCGACAATGACGAATGGGCCGGTATAGTGCGGTAGAAACTTCTGGCATAGGCCGCGTTTGCGTTGTGGCGTCCACACCCACACAGTCTCCTTGGGCGTATGGAACTGGTTGATGGCGACTGTCATAACGCTTCTTAGATCAGCCTTGAGATAACGCGGTGCGAAGTCGAGCGATACGACGGGCTTCCTCAGCAAGGCACAGCATTTTGGCAACAGAGTACTCGCTGTGGAAGTCGAACGGCAGTATTGTGTCAATACTATTTATCGGCGTACGTGCGTAAAGCAGGCAAAAGGGAGTGTAATCGGTGGTCTCATGCTTCGCGGTATTATACGCATAAGTGATGAAAGGTAGAACGTCATCCCAGTCTTTGTGAATCGAAGGATACGTACATTGCCAGCATGTTTGTTAGTGTTCTATTGGTACGCTCCACAAGACCGTCGGTCTGAGGGTGGTAAGGTGTCGAATGGCATAGCTGTGAACTGCAGAGACGAAGCATTTCTTCCACAACGTCCGCAACAAACTGGCGACCACGATCGCTTATGATGACACGAGGGGAACCATGCCGAAGAATGACGAATCGTAGCAAGAACGTGGCAACACATGCAGCGGTTGAAGATGGCATGGCAGCCGTTTCTGCGTAGCGAGTCAGGTGATCTACACATACGATCACCCATCGGCTGCCATTAGAGGATCGTGGGAACGGCCCTAAGAGATCGATACCTACTTGTTCTAACGGCAAACAAGGAGGCGGCACAGGTTGAAGAAGACCTGGCGGAGTGGTCGTAGCGTTGACATTGCTCGCAACCAGCGACGTACTGCTTCGACTGTATCTCGCATTTTGGGCCAGTAAAAACGCTCCCGTGTCCAATCGAGCGTTCTGGTCAAGCTTAGGTGGCCAGAGGTCGCGTCATCGTGCGTGGTTTTTAGTATATCCAGGCGCAGAGTCTGCGGAACCACCAGATGGAAACGCGCGCCTTGTGCCGAATAGCTGGTTTTGTGCAGCGAGCCATCTTGCACGCAAAATCGACCGCTAGCTTGAGGACGCAACGCGGCAGTAAAAAGGGGCTCCAAAGTAACGTCATTTTCTTGCTCAGCCCTAAAAGTCGTCAAGTCTGGGAACGTAGAATAAATAGATGCAAAATAGTTCTCGAAATGGTCTTCGTCACACAACGTTGTCGGCAGAGGAAGGCGGGAAAGACAATCTGCGTCTGCGTGGCGACGACCGGACTTGTAGGAGATGACGAAGTCGTACTGCTAAAGTCGAAGAGCCCAATGGGCTAGTCGACCACACGGATCGCGGAGATTTACCAGCCAGCACAAAGCGTGGTGGTCAGTAACGATAGTGAAGGGTCGTCCGTAGATGTAGGGCCGAAATTTGTGGACAGCGAATACTACGGCCAAGCATTCTTGCTCTGTGACAATGTAATTACGTTCAGCCTTAGAGAGCGACTGTCATAAGCCACAACGTGTTCAGATCGTTGGTGACGTTGGACTAGTACGGCACCGATTCCGATACCACTAGCATCAGCGTGAACTTCGGTGGGCGAGGATGGATCAAAGTGACGTAATATGGGCCCCGATGTTAGCAGAAACTTTATTTCCCTGTATGCGTCGTCGTAAATCGATGACCAATTGAAAGGAACGTCCTTTTGGAGCAGGTATGTGAGGAGGTGCACCACATCGGCGAATCTCGGTACAAAGCGACGAAAGTACGAACAAAGGCCCAGGAAACTCCGTAGCTCCCGCACTCACTTTGGTGGTTCAAAAGAGCTGACTGCCTCGACCTTACGTGGGTCAGGCCTCACACCAATTCTTATCGACCAGATGTCCAAGTACCAACGTTTCGGTCTCGCCAAAGCGACATTTCTTTGAATTCAGTACCGAACCGGCCTTCTCGACGCAATCAAGTATAATACTCAGACGTCTATTATGCTCATTCAGAGTGCTGCCAAAGATCACATCATCGAGATAGCACAAACAAATTTCCCATTTAAGTCATCGTAGAATCGTGTCCATAAATCGTTCGAATGTTGCTGGCGCGTTGCAAAGACCGAATGGCATAACGTTAAATTCATAAAGACCCTCTGGCGTTACAAAGGCTGTTTTCTCCTTATCGGCTGGGTGCATGGGTATCTGCCAATAACCCGACCGCCGATCCAGCGATGAAAAATATGCCGCCGAATGCAGGCTGTCAATGACGTCATCAATTCTTGGAAGTGGGCAGACATCTTTTGGTGATTGCGCTCAGTTTTCTACAATCGAAGCAGAACCGCCATGATCCATCCTTCTTAACTAGGATGACTGGTGCTGCCCATGGACTAGAAGATTTTTGAACGACACCTTTCTGTAGCATGTCTGTTACTTGTTGGTCGATAAGTGTTCTTTCTGCCGAGGAGACGCGGTAAGGCTTTTGTCGAATGGGACGTGCAGAACCGGTATCAATTCTGTGACAAGCACGAGACCGCGGTAGTGACGCCTGCTTGCCATCTTGTGTGAAATCAAAAGCAGAAAGATGCGCCATGAGAACTTGCGCGAGAACTTGGCGCTCATTTGAGGGCAGCGACTTGCTTATAATTTGTAGAACCTGCTGTTCAGAAGTATTTCAGGAGGCTCTGCTCGCGGAGGCTGTGCCTCCTCATTTAAAGCCATGGTGGCACTGTAACTAATTTCGTCAAATTCAGCAAGTTTCATACCACACGGGAGTACAGCAGGAGCGGATGAGCAGTTGAATGCCCACAAATTCGCGGCGCCATTCACTACTGCCACGACAGATCGTGGCACAAGTACGTCCTTAGCGCAGTTTGAAGCGAGTGGTTGAACTTGCGCGTCTAAGGATGACAGGTCGGCAGCGGTGGTTTTGACACGCACACGTGACAGCGACCAAGGCGCTAGTAACAAGTCATCTGAAACAACGAAGAGGTTCTCGTCCCTTAAATGTGCATACGCAATCGTTGCGAGGAGCGCGCTGTTGAGGGTAATTTCAGCTGTACCACAGTTGACCGAAGCACCACAACAGCGAAGAAAGTCAGTCCCTAGGATGACGTCATGAGTGCAGCGCGGCAGGATCAAAAATTCTGTTTTAAAATCTTCCCCACCGAAGAAGACATTGGCAACGCAGACGCCGAGGGGAACAATGCACTCACCACTGACACCATGAAACATCACACCATCATTCCACAGGAACATTACCTTCCGGCCCAGTTTTGCTTTAAAAGTCGTACTCATTACAGAAACGGTAGCTCCAGTGTCTACCAACGCAGTTGTAGGAACACTGTCAATTAACACACGCACTTTGTTCTTCACCATTATTAGAGGTGGAGCAATATTTGGCACAGGCGTAGACTATTCGGCGACCTTACCTCCATCGGTCGCGCCGGCTATAGTTTCCCGAAGGCGGCGGTGACGTAGAGCGCCGCCGTGTTGATGGTGAACGGCGTTGGCGACTGGTTGGCGGTGTGAGGCTGCGGTCTGAAGCTGGCGATTCACTCCTCCTGTTGTACTGACGGAACGTATCGGTCATATGTGGCGCTGGGCCTCCTGTGGCACTTGTGGCAGCAGAATCCCTTAGTCGGTGGTTGCAGTCGTCACGGTCAAATTCATGCCAAGTCGGGACTTGTGGAATTGGTCTCGCCTGTCGACGCCGCTGACAAAACCGAGATATGTGTCCCACGGTGCCGCAGTTGTAGCACATAGGCGACGCGCGACCGACGTCGTAGGCAGCGTGGTCAACCCTGGAATTCTGGGCATAGTACACGCGGCCTCCCGAATGACAGTGAGTGATGGCAGCCGCACGAAGGCGTTGGTTACGCGCCGTTTAATCGGGGAAAGAACGTCGGTACGTCGGTTTCATCTGGGAAGGAACGTCGGCTTGATAGTCTACTGCGCCTGGCATGGCAGACAATGCAGATACGACAGGCGCAGGTTCACGAAAGTGATTGGAAGCAGGAGCACGACAAAGCTGTTCAACATCCGTCCCTTTGGCGTGCCGTTCTAGTTCTTCGCGAACAATCTGCCTTATGGCTGCCGCAAGGTCTTGCTGGATGTTGTAGCTGTCATCAATGCTTGCAACGGTTGCGACGTTCGCCAACCTCCCGAACTTTGGCGTAATACGGCGCAACTTCAACGTCTCGAACGCTCGGCAATGTTTGGTGAGATCAGCTACCGAGCTGAGGCTTTCCTTCCCGATTAAGTAGTTGTACATATCCTCGGCAACGCCTTTGGGAAGGTATCCAACTTTGTCCTCTTCGGACATTCGAGGATCAACAGATTTACAAAGCTTCAGGACTGCTTCTATGTAAGTCGTGCACGTCCCACCTGGGACTTGCGCACGCTGTAGCAATGTCTGCTCCGCCCGCTTCCGTTTCGCAGTTGAATCTCCAAAGCACTCCGTGATGTCGGAAACAAAGCGGTCCCATGTTGTTAGCGTATCCTCGTGGTTCTCGTACCACACGAGTGCTGTGTCCGTTAGAAAGAGAACAACGTTCTCTAGCTGAGCCTCGGAGTTCCACCCGTTGTATCTGCTCACACGCTTGTAGTGAATGAGCCACTCTTCAACGTCCTCGCCGAACTTTCCTGAGAAAGTACGTGGCTCCAGCAGGTGCATCCGGACGCTGGCTGACCGCACCGGAGAGGGCAGAGACGGCTGGTTGTTACCGGTGTGAGACATTGAGATCTCCAGTGGGGGCAGTCGAGCGAGGCGTCGGCTTCGTCGCAGGATTGGCCCATGCAGCTCCGTCTTCGTAGTTATCGTACCCAGCGCCTCCACCACAAAACTGTTACGGTTGAACAGTGGGCGATGTTTATTTACAGGGCGAGGTTGGCGATGATCAAGCGATGATGGCGTCGATCCGCTGCATACCAGCTAACGTAGTCCTCCTCCTCTTCTATCCCCGGCTCATACCTTGACCGGCTCTGTAGCAATATATTTAAATGCGAGAGCACGTATACATTAGTAAATGTAATAACATGCAGCATGATTGTTCATGGCAGTGAATTCAATAAGGCTGTGTCTAACACTGATACGTTGGGTTTCCATACATTGCTTAAAAAGTTTCTTTTTCTTCTTGTGGAAGGTTATTGCACACGGCCACTCCATTAGCTGTAAGTCTTCTATTGCCGTATACGTTTCCTTGTTTGCTGAGCGAGATAATTTCCTTCTACTTTGTTGCGGCTTTCGCAAACAGAACATAAAAAAGAGCAATCTAGATAGCTGGTATCAATGCTAGGATACCACGTGACTCACCGAAAATGCTTAGAAACGCCTATTCACACTCGTGAAATGACGGGCCCTGAAGATCTTGTATGTGGCGCGTATATATGCCTGCATACCCCTGACTGGGATATAATGGTACGCGTGGAACGAAAGTGCGCTCCGTACTTGGTGCTATGACGCAGTAAAAAAATCCGTGCATCTCCACGAAGTGAATCATATGACGAGAGGCTGAAGGAATAAGGATCGTTCTGTGCTACCGTAAATCACCCGTGACATTGCCCACTCGCACATGTAAATGAACGACAACGCGCGCGTGTGTTTACACACACGTTGTCATTTATGCTCCTGGTCTTTATGAGGTTCCTGCGCTCCCACGTCGTAGATCGTGCTGAGTTCCGGCATATATTTAGTTAACGCGCACGCTGCGAATCTTTATTGTTCAACTACGCACAAGAAAATTCTGCCACCGGCACTGCATTGCAGGTCAAGATCCTGTGCCTATATATATGGGGTGACTGGTGAACGGTTGTGCAGCGCGAGCAGTCGGTTTTTTCAATCGAGAAACTCTCTAGCAGACGCTGCCTGCGTCGGCACTGTCTCACGTGGGCGAGGGTGCGTTCTCGTTCCTTGCAAGCTGATACTGCTGCTGGTGCAAGCTGGTGATGATGACTATAGTGGTTCGGTTGAGGATCTGATGATGATGATGATGATGATGTGGCCAACCCTTTGCATCGGGTGGGCGTGAAAACCACGCCCTAGCCTCTGGATTTTGTAGTGGAGCGCCCCCTGGCGTATTCTTTGTATCATGTATCGTACTGTGGTACACTTGATTGGTTTACACACATACAGTCGGTTTTTTTTTACTCATATGTTTTCGTTTTTCGTTGTGCAAGTGTTCAGTTTCGGTTTCGGTTTCGTGTAGCATGACGGACGCGGACGACGACAAGGCTATGGCCTATAAGGAGCTTCGCCCCTAAAAGGCGCAAGTGTTCGCATACGTCGTTGAGAATGTCGTCGTATATAACTGACAACACGCGTGCTTTCTGACTGATGCTCATCGAGTCTTGCAAGCGCGTCTCGCCCCGAAATGCACGTTGCAAAACTTCGGGGCTTAATGTATAACGCATTACTGTATGGGCCGCAGGTCTTCGCGTTCAACTGTTTCCGAGGTGTAACGAAAGCGGAATTTTGGCCGCGGAGGTGTGTATGGTAGAGCCTGGGCCACTTGTCCGGCAATTTTTTTTCTTTGCTTAGTAGCACGTTATGAATTTCTACTCTGACAAATCTCGGTATTCGTATTAAATTAATTTTTAAATCAATTAATTAACTTTTACCACAAGGCAGTTAGAGGAGGTCGCAAAACGCGGTGCTCATAATTTTTCCAGAAGTTTGCTGACCTGGCAAGCCAGCTAGCTGCGTCGTAATTTAATGCGACCTGTGTGCGGTATTCCGCGCGTCGAACAACATTCCATTGTGCTAGGACTGACCTCGTCCATGACGCCGGATAAACACCCGGCTCAAATACAGCGAAAGAAAAAAAAATATTTTTTTTTCGAGCTGCCATAGAGCCGCTGCTGTCGCGATATCGCACATGTCTAGCTAGTTTTTCATTCGAATGATACCCGTGCGGAATTCTGCTCGTATACTTTCCTTATCACTACCTCGAGAGCTAATTATGCAAGCAGAGACATGAATCACCGTGACATCATTACGCGGTCGCGCTATGCGGCAGGCCATGCCGCAGGCCGAACTAAAGAATTCCGAGCCTGTAGCCTCTACGTAGACATGGCGGTTGGCACCGACTGCAATGATAAGGCATAGCTTAATCGTTACGGCGGGTTAAGTAAGCCTTTATTATGGAGTAGAGCACGTTTTCTTTGGAAGCGTTGCATCATTCTTATGACTGCGAGCTCTTGCTAAGATGAGCTGCACTTGCATTTCAAATGTGAACTTCCTAAAAGCACTTTTTTCGCTGGTGGGCCTTAAGTTCATTATGAAAGTTTTTGCAGCGCATATATTAATAAGAAAAAAGAGTTCAGTTATGTGTTCGGTTTTACGTAAAGGTTCGGTTATACGTAGCACGACATGGGCGCTGCCTTTCGGGCTCACGACACTGTAATAGTTTTTGTTGCCATGCTGGCACCATGTGGCAGATTAGTATTTCATCTTTTGTTCTTTCTTTTTCGAGCTCACTCACGCAGCCTGCACTGTCGTACTGTCAATTTCTGACGTCGTTTTCGAGTTACTATCCTATACTTGTGTGACAAACATCAAGTATACGCGCTCAATCTACCTACCCCCCCCCCTCCCCCACCTCTCCCATCGCCTTTTCCATCAACGAAGTGAAACAAATTGCTCAATCAGCAAACGTCTGTTTCGCCGACACATGCACAGGTCGCACCCAGCGTGCAATTTCCCGTTAGAATAAAAATAAAAACTATAACATGCGCGGCAGACTCTGACGTGCGTATGTACGCCGTATTGCACGATCCGAAGTGCACATTCCACGAGGCTTCGAAGGCGGAGCGACTGTTTCTGCGATGCATTCAGCTCATCGTGCCTTGCTGCTAAGCCTGTTATCGTTTGTAGGCGGCCAACAAATGCCCGACCTAAATCCTGACCTTGGACCTTTCCAGGACAGTGCACAGGTGACGCTGACTTGTCGCGTAGTGAAAGTACTTGTTTACTAGTACTCTGCCGCTACAGACCGCTGTGCTGAAGGTCGCGGGCTCGAATCGCGGCCATGGCGGCCACATTTCGACGGAGGCGAAGTGAAAAGGATGCCAGTGTACTTAGGTTTAGAGAACCCCGGGCGGCCAAAATTACTCCGGGGCGCCTCATGATCATACCTTGGTTTTGGTACGCAAGTCGCGATCGGTTATTATTTTAGAAGATCAATGCGACAATAGCACACACATGGATATGTTCGAAGAAGCCCCCACTGCAGGACTTCGTTTTCTTTGTATATGAAATATGCAGTGACAACGTTGCCAGCGATTACGAAGTGTACTAGCCAGAAGCACGTCTACGCGTAGTACAATGTCACGATTTTAAAGGGCATTACTTAACAACAACAACAAAAAGAAAAATTGGGGAAGTGTGCTTTATCTCTACACGGTGGAACCAAACTGCACCGATGACTGCTTATTAGACAACCAATTTCGACATTATTCATTATCCGCCATGACGCTGCGGAAATTGCATTTGGAACCATACTGAAAATACCAGGCGAAATTATTAGCGTTAAATAAAGTGCGACATTTCGGGATTAACTCCGGTATCCTGCTTCCTGTTTCCGTGCGTGCATCAGTTTTTTTTTTTTTTTTCCTGCTCGCCGTTTTCCGTTCTGATTGCACATATTACGTACAGTGTATAAATCTCAGCTCAAAAAAGAAAAAAGGGATAGCTGTTTCAAGTGCATTGTATACGGCTGACACCAAGCAGCAAGAAGTTTTTTTTTTTTTTTTTGTATAGATAACCGAGACTCAGATGTCCCCAGAGTTTTCCAAGCTACAGGAAGTTATTCGCAGATTGCGCAAGTGCAACGCAAGTGTTCTGTGCATCCTGTTTGTCTATCCAAAAGAGCCTGTTGTTGGGCTAGTTCGTTATACGGTAGACCATAAAGCATCTAGTCGTGCAGCGCAAATAATAGATGAAACGCAAGACGAGTGACCCTCGTTCATTGTTTGTTCTGAGCAACCGTATGTTTCGTGGAATGCTGTTTGCCTTTGTCGTTTCGCGATCTGTTTCACCGGAACATCGTACCTAAAGCAAATGCGTAGTTTTGGCCGAAAAGCGAAGCGCCGCTATAGTTATTACAATTTATCAAACGACTGCAGGAGTAAACAAAGGAGACAGATTGGCGGTGTCGGTGTTAGGTATGCACCAGCGTAATAGCATACTCAAAAAGAATGGGAGGCGAGAAACAAAACAGCAAATAGGAAAAGGCATCACCTATTCAGAAACACTTAACTTCGTATCCCAATTAACTCGGCTTCCAATCACCTAGTATTCCGTGGCATCGTGCTTTTTTTTTTCTTTTAAGCGCATCACACTTACACACCGACATACAAGCAAAAACAACAGTAATAACGTTGAAAAATTCAGAGCAGTTCCACTTAGTCAAGGTGTGTGACCAGAGAAGCTGTCGCATTATCAGATCCGGTTGACCTTCTTATTTATTATTTATTTATTTATAAATACTGCGGTCTAACTTAGACCATAGCAGGGTGGTACATAAACATAAACACGCACAACGTACATTTGGGCAAAAAAAACAACGAACAATGGCAAATCAATCAGAACGGGTTATAGAACACTTCAAATCAAATGCGTTTCAAACGATACCAAATATTTTTGGATTACAGCCTCGTTAGACAGGTTATTCCAATCGTTTATCGTACGAGGAAAGAAAGAATATTTAAAGGAATTGACTATTTGAATGATTGTTGATTTTGTGAATGTTTGTGAATGATTGTAAATGTTTGTTGGTTCGCCCCATTGAATTCAGTTGATCAATTCTCTGCATGAAATCATTGAAAGCGACAAAACTAAGTGCATTGCGCTCATTTTTTGTTTACTTAGGGCATTTTTTTCGGTCGCTTTATTTCACAAGTGAATTGCTTATTTGACGCTTTAATTGATTCATTTCTAGGGTTTTACGACCCAAAACCAGCTCTGATTATGAGAGACGCTGTAGTGGAGGTCTCCGGAAATTTTTACCACATGGGGTTCTTTAACGTGCACTGACAACGCACAGCACACGGGCCTCAACATTTCGCCTCCGTCGAAATGCAGCCGCCGCGGCCGGGATTCGGTCCCGCGACCTTCGGATCAGCAGCCGAGTACCATAGCAACTAGATCACCGTGGCGGGGCGTTTCACGCTTTAATAAAAACATTCTCCTTTAGTCCATTTCAGGACACGTTGATTGGCCTTCCGACTTGGTTCACTATGCTCCCGTTTTATTTGGTGTATTAGCCATTTCTCTACGCGTAGCATAAACCCCGAGGGTCGACCTACGTGCACACAAACCATAGACATACCTATATTGCCCTAGAGGTCGAACACATTCGGCGCCTAGCGGCGAGTAGACGAAGCTCCCAAGTGTGGATAGCTCCTTGCGTCGTCTGCTAGCCACTGCGCTTTTACATGCGCCCGTACGTCGCACGTATCCTCCAATATGTTTGTTCCCTGAGCCCGTGCACTGTTGAATGATTTGCTTTCATTTATTCTTCTCCAAGCATAAAAGTATTAGTTATGGCATTATTTGGCTTTGCGCTGCAGTCCTTGCTCTTTCTTTCACGTCTGTGTCGTGAGCATGCTATGTCATCGCACCTCCGGTTAGGCACAGTTGTTTCAGTTTGGCTGCTGCTGTGAATTTCATGCATACGGCAAAGTGCACTCCGCGTCTTTCTGAACAAGTTAAGCGGGAAACATCAACGTGTAAATGCATTGCTGCAGCGATATCATCTTGCGATAAGTGATTGTGAGCATGAAAAATAGTAGACGTTTTCCGCTTGAAGAAAACATCTTTATTTTTATGTGCGTAAAAAATAAACCTTTTCTTGTCACGGTCACGCAAGTAATCAAGCGAAGAAAGCGATGCGTTTGAACCTTAAAACGTTTACTTAATACAGGTGTGCGTCAAATACAGTGATAGTACTCAAACGGCGTATACACTCACGTAGCTTGACTAATTGTGCCAGTTAACTGCCTTGTGTTTCAGGGCACATGTTATGTAGGGCATTTAAATCCAAGTATGCGTGTAGGTGATACAGCGGAGTACACAAGCTGCTACTTCAACTCAATGCGCAGTAACAGCCCTTTTTTTGCTGTAGTAGCCAATAGTGAAAAATTAGCAAGAAATCAATACTAAACTCTTTCAATTGCGTAACAGTGATGCCAACATTGTAGACACAAAAGAACTTAAGTATGGTAAAAGAAAAATAGACGGAGGGAACCGCCGAGGAAGTCAAACTGTGAGGCTGCGTGATGGTCAGTGCCCTGTGTATTAGCATATCACGCTTCCTTCACGCGCAATAAAAACGTTTTGCGTGCTTCCTGCACTGACATCAGATTAATCAAGGACGCATGTATTGATTGATTGATTTGTGGGGTTTAACGTCCCAAAACCAGCTCTGATTATGAGAGACGCCGTAGGGAAGGACTCCGGAACCAGATAACGCAATTTTCAAAGTAGCACGTGCAACCATAGGGTTCAAAGTGCGCGAGACCACACCACCCGTTGAAATCTTCCACTTGTGGTTGTTATATAGCGTTCCTGCAGTCTTCCTTTCAGATGTCCGCCAATATATTAAGAGCCCCGCCACGGTGGTCTAGTGGCTAAGGTACTCGGCTCCTGATCCGAGGGTCGCGGGATCGAATCCCGGCCGCGGCGTCTGCATTTCGATGGAGGCGAAATGTTGAGGCCCGTGTGCTGTGCGATGTCAGTGCACGTTAAAGAACCCCAGGTGGTCGAAATTTCCGGAGCCCTCCACTACGGCGTCTCTCATAACCAGGGCTGGTTTTGGGACGTAAACCCCCACGAAACAACAACAATATATTAAGAAACTCTATGCCCGCCGCAATGACGCTGTGGTCATGGTGCTTGGCTGCATGCTCACCCGAAGGACACGGGTTCGATGGACGCAGGAAATACTAGAGGACCGCGTAGTGCGCGTTGTAAGAGCACGTTGAAAGAACCCCACGTGGCCCAAATTTCTGTGACCCTCAAGTACGGCGCTCCTCACAATCGTGTCGTAGTTCCGGCACGTATAATACCTCAGCAATTGTTGCTGTGCTATTCAGAAAACGTCCGCTTTGCCCGACATACTGCTTACCTTCGTCACAATGGAGGATTATGTGGGACGTATTGAACAATGAGTAAACAGTCAATCTTGTTTCTTCTTTGAAAGTGTTGCGCCTGTACTTGTGAGAATTTGTAATTCTCTTAATCCTTGCAAGTTGTTCGGAGCAGTCGCGAGCCTGCTCTATTTCCCTCATGACCTTGTGCGTGCATGTTTACATGCCAAATAAATAAATAATTGTTCGGAGCAGAAAAAAAAACATAAGAGAGTTCCAACCAGTGTGAAGTTTGCTGAAGCAGCTGCGCCTTTGTTCTCCTGTGTTTCCCGTGTGATTACCTGTTATTTATTTATTTATTTATTTATTTATTTATTTATTTATTTATTTATTTATTCGTTTGTTTGTTTATTTATTTATTTATTTATTTATCTATCTTCACATAATCACTATCGTACAGCAATGGACTGAGCGAAAAAGTATGGTCAAGGGGAAGGCAACGCTCCTCATGGAACGTGAAAGACATACGGCGGCAGTGGACCAGCCCCTTAATAAACAGTTCCACTGTTCAAACCCAGATGAAGCTTTTGCCCTGGGATACTGCTTACATCATTGTATCACAACTTCTTCGAAACCCTTATCAGCACCTTTATATTTGACGCCCTGACAGGACTGTTCCTCTAGACTGGTGGAGCAAAGCACTCACTCGGCAGTATTTCAATATAGGCTAATTGCGCTACACTTCGATGCCTAAGTGGACGTACACGGATGTACACTGTTCATTCATTTGGATAAGTGTTAGCAGTGTTACAATTTCAAAGAATGTTATTGCAATCAAGAAGAGATCAGACAAGGTCTCTTGCGCCTGCATGCTCGCTGCTCAGAAGCACGGCGACGTTGGGAGCACGGCATCAAGCAGCTTTTCTGGCGCTTCTGTCACCGGACTCTGAATTCCCCTTTGCATACAAACAGCGTAATAGCATTCAGCTGAGACATTCACAAGGGCCTCATCCACAAAGCGGCATCATCGGAACGTTTTTGATATTTGCAAGTACCTTTGCAGCGGCCCTTGCACACAGCGAAAGCACCGCTGTCCAGCACATTTTCAAGTTTCCCGCACCGACAGGAGTGACTACCCTGTAGGTGCCGTGCTCACATTCTCACATCGATTATGTTTGAAGCTAATTAAGCAGCGCGCCTAGGTCCTTTGTGGGGGTAACTCTTCCTTACAGTTTTAAGCTCCGAATACTGTATACGCTTCCAAAGTCAAGCAGCAAAGATATCCATCACGCTTGGACGCTGTTTAGTTTTTCATTGCGTTAACGTGATTGACGACGATTATTAAGATGTGTCACTTATTACACACCCCTTAGAGACTTTAGACACTGTGTTAAGGCATCGTGCCATCATAAGTGCTGTACTTATCTATGTTTTATAGTGTTACCCGCTGGAACCATCATGGCACATCGTGTACAGAAACTTCGAGGAAGACCCTTACTTTGGAGGCAGAGACAAGTGCGTCAGAGGCGCTCTGACGGGAGAATTTTTCGGTGATTCGGCTTTGGTGAAGCTTGAGTACCAGCCACACGGAGTCATGTAAGCCGTTGTTTAATGCTCTGTTTCAAGAAAGCTTTATAAAGTTATGCCATGATCGTTTTTCACCTAATTAGCTGCCTATAGCTCTAAAGGAAATCTAGACATCTTTCGTCGCTGCCGCTCTAAACGAGAAATACGAGTACTCGACAGGTCCGACGCAGTGTATCGGTAGTGCCGAAAGGCGCAGTCCATGTTTTCCAAAGCCACCCACACTAGGTGAAAACGGCTAAAACAGATAGACAGACAAAGAACCTTTAATGAGGTCCGGAGAACGGCTAAGGGTGAGTAAGTTACTCACAGTTCTCTTTTGTAGAACCATTAGTCCCAAAGAGGGTCGGAAGAAAGGGGGGGGGGGGGGGGGGGGGGGGAAGGTGAGTGCAAGGAGTGCGGTCGTCCGCCTTCCTCGAAATGGTCCCCCGGCTGGTAACCTTAAAATCGTCAATCACCCGCAAACTTCGTTCTAGATGGCTAGTTTATGCCCTCTGCTATTAAACTTCGCTTAAATAAATTTGAAATTCGTACCGCAACAGTTATTTACGTTGCAATATTTCCTCAATGTACAGGGAGCTGTGGCCAGCAATGAGTCAACTCCTATCGAAAAATTTCGTATGACATACATATAACGCATCCAATCTCGCATAACCATATAAGGGAAAACGTGATTCATATGCGACCTTCCAATTCTGCCCCATCTGATCCAAAGAAAAAAGCTGCTGAAACATTTCACTGGCCCAGGGCGGGCCGAAATCCGGGGGCGGGGGGGGGGAGGGTAGGCGACGAGTGGCAGAGCTTCAATATACGTTGCCCATATTATTGCATATCAGAGGCGACTATTTGCTTCACGGAATATTGTGGTGTCCGCTTGTGCTTATACCTGTTCGCCGCGTAAGGTTTGTGCTTTTGCGACGCCATTAGGCATGTCGACCCGATTCGCAAGTCGCTGATATCTCGGGAGCTGTTTCTTGTGGAGTCTGCTTCCTGCATGCGTGTCCGAGTCACGCAATTAACCACGCAATGCTACCGTTTCCGTAGTAAGGTCGCAAATATTTAACATTTATAGCAATTAAAAAAAAAATCAGTATTTACCTAACATGATGAAACTGTGACACATACACTGTCGACTTGATGGCAAGACTTCTTAATTAACTAAATAACTAATTAATTAGCGATAAAGCAAATAATTTGTGCGATATTTACGAATTCGGGTTCGTGCTCGTTACTGGCTTCATTTTCTCAGAAAAAAAGAGGAAGAAAGGAAACTCGTTGTTGACTCGCAGGAACGCAGGCGACGAGATCGAGACCTCGAGCTTTTGCGCCGCTCGTCAGTGGACCAACTACTTCTTCGAAAGTCGCAACCTGAGAAATACGTGCAGTGCGCACACCGCGCCTAAAATCGGGGATGAAGAGAGCAGAAGCGACGAATCGTCCCGGAAGAGGCTTGTGTGAGTGGATATACTGGTAACGTGATGGCGAGACGGGTTAGTTTGTGCACATTCATGTTTAAATTCATGTTTTAAAAAAGCGAGGACGAAGAGCAAAGAAGTTGACAGAACAAACAATATTCAGATTCACATCAAAGGACGAATACACCTTCCAGGTAGTATAACTTAGTAAATTAACCTCAAATCCGCCTGAGTCTTGGCTAATCCCCCCAAGTGGGTAGATGCCAAATGTGAAGGATAATCATCATCATCAAGTCCTGTCAGCTTCCTTGTTCTCTGTCTTTGCTTTTTTTTCCGTATGCTTAAGAAGCTTTAGCTTTAAACACGAGCAACTGATAAGCCGAAAGGACGTGCTGATGAGCATGTTGGCCGACTGCTTGAGGCAATAGCTGTGACGCTAAAATACGCGAGAGACAAACACAAGGAATAACATACACGGGTGCTTGTATATGTTTTTTCTTGTCGTCGTGTCGTCTATTTAGCGCCGCACTTACTGCCCGAATAAATGCTAGGTCGCACATGAATACGAACGAAAGAGCGCATGCATGCCCAGTACCACCAGAGATCACACACATGTATAGGGCACACGTTTCCATCGATGACATACCATCGATGACATACCTCTCAAAGGGACCCTGCGACACCTTTTTATGTAATCCTCTAATAGCCTCGCTACAGGAGTTTGCTACGGCGCTAGTAGATAGCGACATTATCTTTCACAAGGAGCACACCGAAATTCGTGTCCAGTCAAGCTGTGATTGAGGTATTGAAACTTGATATTAAAACTTGTACGCGCAATTTTGTTATGGACGGATAGCACGCTGTCACTGGAAAATACTTCTTACGCCGCCGGCGCGTGGAAGAATAAGCTACTTTTTGGTGTTTGTACGTGTGTGCGTTTGTGCGTGTCCGGACTGAAGACTATAGCTGAGGCGTAACACAGGACGGTTGCGCTGTCGTGAAATGAGTCAACGCCTTGTCCTAACCCTTAACTGTCGGTCTCCACAAAGTGCGCAGTTTGCCGAGAGAGGAGCAAGATGTTTTCAGCCGTCTTTGAAACAAAACTGCGTATTTCCATGCCGTGTGCAGTGACATTTACCTCGTGTATGTCCACACCGTCCTTGACTACTGATGGGAAGCGTTTTCGGAATATGTTCAAAAGGTGTTGCAGGACCCCCTTCAAAATCAGTTCCGTGGCTCTCCTGTGAAGCCGTATAGATTCTGTGCAGTACTGTTTTGGTGCTGTTCGGGCAAGACACTGCGCTGAGCTTCCGAACGACCTTCATGCTGTGGCGGAGTGTTTAAGAAACGCCTGCTTGCGTAAACGCAAGATTGCTGCGAGCCGCCTAGGTCTCCCCTCCGAATTTTCTGGACGTGGGAAACTTAAATGGCACCTGGAACGATCTTTGAACGCAATCATATATTGCTGCCGCCCAGCAGTGGTGGCTCCTACGACCAAGTGAGCCAAATATCATTGCACTGAACGCAGCAGGGAATTAGCATTCCTGTTCCAAATACAGCTGGAAGCCGTCTTCTCTTCTTTCAACAACTGGACGTCACAAGGAGAAGCACCTACGTCACTGTAAGCAGAACTGCTATTGGCTGATTTTACAATCGCGGGAAAATGCTCTGCAACGCTTTCTTTATTCCTTTTTTAGTTCATCAAATGACGAAAATGTATGTGGTCATCTTTAAAAACGCAAAACACACACACGCACACACACACAAGCGATGCAGTCGAGGCTCATATACAGTGACGTAATTTGTTGAAAGAAGTGTGGGCGATTTCCAAGTGTATTCGCATCATAATTTCAATATTCCTTGTGCATTCAGTGCAGTAACATTTATCTCACATGTTCAGAGGAGCCTCCACAACTGATTGGCGCCGTCCTCAGACTATTCAAAAGTGTTGCAAGGTCCCATTTAGCACAATCAAGGACACTTGAAAACACACTCGGGTAATTCACAAGAAACGAAGAAAGCACGCGTACGCTTGCGTGCAACCCGCCTTCACAGAGCGCAGCGTGCCTGTTAGCTTTATTTTTATTGCATGAATTAACAGTATAGTTCGTGATGATAATTACGAAAGAAAAAATAAGTGCACCCTTGAAAGAAGTGTAGTTTAGATGTCGAACAAAATACGATATGCGTTATCTTGTCGGCGGCACCACGATTCTGCTTGCCGTTATGTACTTAAAGGAATATGGGACGCTACTTTGGGCCATTTCTTTTATTTTTACAAAAAGAAAAAAGTATTACTCGAAAGAAAGGTTCCCATAATTTTATTTTACGCAAGGAAATGATCGAATGCTTCCGGCAAAGGCGATGTATCTTTCTGTTCCAGAAACGCAGCATTCAAGCTGATGTCATCACCTGGCTACACTGCGATGAACATTGTCAATTTGCAGAGCGTCGACCGTAAGGGAATTTTTGTTTCTTGCTTTTTTCTTAAGAGTGAAGTGAAAACTTAATGGTCGCAAGAAAAGTACACTCGCAAACACGAAGAAATATATCACCGTCTTACAATGACCATTTCGCGGCCGTCGCTTCTTTTTCAATGTGATTAGATAAGGGTCAGAGAACATCGTCCTAAAACAGTAGAACGCGACAGGAAAACGCGCACAGAGAAGAGGCAGACAGGAGTGGGGCCAGTCCCTTGAATACGCATTCCTTGTGTGTGTGTGTGTGTGTGTGTGTGTGTGTGTGTGTGTGTGTGTGTGTGTGTGTGTGTGTGTGTGTGTGTGTGTGTGTGTTCCGTGTCAGTAAGCAGAAACTGTTAGCTCATCGCGGAGATTTTGTAAAACCGCGTTAGTTGCAGAAAGCTCCAAGCACACTGCCTCTATAGCACAGCTCGTTGTCCACTTTCACAGAGCCGGATAGCTCTTAGCTGTCGTTATTTTTAACACAATAGACCGATCTCACCGCGCTGTTTCACCACGCCACCGCTGCCGCAGTGCATGCCGGAACTTGTAGTTCTCGCGGCAGTCGCGGTACGCTCAAATGCGTGGCCGCTGCATGGGAGAGCGGCGTTAACGAGCTTTATCAGCCTTATTTCGAAACATTTTGATGGTTGGGTTTACGTCCTATATCCCGGGATGCTACCAGAACAGCCTGAAACAAAAGCACTTCGCTTTTCTCGCGTTCGCGAAGGATGTCAAGCTCCGGCAGGAACTGGTGCGTCGGACAGACCGGCCCCTACGGCACACGGCTTGTTCAGCATTGTTCGTGAATTTTGTGTTATCTTTTGCATGGCGTTTTAGCAGTGTCCTAGAGCAGCGTCATAATAGGTTAGGCACATCACGGACGGGCCGATCAGTGACTGCGACGATTCATAGAGTGTGCACGATCATTTTGCCGGGCGATCATCGTTAGCGGCGTCGGAGTGGGTACAACTTGTCGTCTGGACAAAACAGTGATTGCTAGAAGATGCCTAAATTGACCTTTTACGAGCGATGGCAACTGTCAAGCGTCTGACGTGAATGAGGTATCTGATACAAGCCCAGCTCAACTGTAGCGCATACTTCACGCTGCGCACGGCGATTTCTCAGCCACGCCGGCGTCGCAACCATCGGCGCCGCCGGTGTTATGGTTTTCAGTGTGTGATTTTATTGCGAGCACAAATTAAAGCGTAAATACCAATGACAAAACGTGTCATCTTATGTGCGCGAGTGGCTTGCATAGGGTCATACGCCTACTGAGGTAATAATGTCCGACGCCGTTTTGAAGCGGTAAGACCTAGCGACGACATCGGCGCCGAGCCTTCGGGCGTGAGGGCGACGGGCAGAGCGAGCTGCCGCTTTTTAGTCATTTTGCATCTGTTGTCAAAGTTACTCAACGACTCATCCGTACTTTATGCAGCAGGAACTGCTTGTTGTTCGCGATATTAGCAGCGGCCCGTAAGTTTTCGCTAACGGTGTGCGGCAAGTCATCGTTCCGCTAATGTGGACGCGCCTTTAGCATCTTCATCGCGATCGTTTTCTATTCATTCACATCTCGCGCATCACTATGATCGAAGTCACGTATATAAACAACACACTGCGCATGTCAAGTTTTGCTTTGACTAGCAAACGCAAAATCGTTCCTTCGACTGAGCCTTCAGTTTTCACCATTCTGGTGCTCTTGGCGTCCCACCTCTGCACGATACGTGCTCTAAGACTTTCTTACTTGTCTTTTTATTGCGATTAATTCAACGAATACGGGTAACAGCAATTTGAAGCGACACGGGCGCACGAACTATATAACGACGAGATCACGACCAGGCAGTGGCGCACCGACCGGGGGGGGGGGGGGGGGGTTCGGGGGTTGCAACCCCCCCCTGAGGCCGACCTAACCCCCCTCCCATTCCGTATCTGCTCCTAAGTTCTAGAAGAATATGGCGCTAATGTCTCTGCAAAACGCAGAAAGAATAATAAAATTAATCAACATCATTGATGTCCCTATTATTTAGCATTTTATTTAGAACTTCATTTACTTTTTTAAACACGCAACAACTGTGTAATCGCGTGCCCGGCCCTTCGTGAAACAATTGAACCCCCCTGGCAGAGATCCTGGGTGCGCTACTGCGACCAGGTCGCATGTTTACATTGTCAGCCTTTTTTTTTTTTTCGTTACCAGCGCTACATCGCGTGGTAAATTTAAGTGAAACACGGCCACAGGAGGCCCGGACGCGTATTTCCTTAACATATCCGGAGCAATGCACAGACGCCGCTATTGGCCGCACGCGAGGCCACGTCAGCCCGCCTACGCATTTCCGGTAAATGTTTACAGTCGCACGCGCCGGCAGCCGGCAGAGGGAGTAGCCTGGCACGGGAAGGCTGCCGGCATTTTATCGCTGCCGGCGCATTTCCTGCCATATAGCTATTTTAAGCGCGTCCGTGGTTCGCCCGTGTCAGTGGAGGGCCCGTTGACATACGTCGCCGCTTCGCGGTGCGCCTTCGGCGCTCTCACTATTTTGCTCGTGTCACTACTGCCAGAGCCAGGCGCGTCAGCGACGGGCGCTGGCGCGCCCGCCGCTGAGACCCAACGCGATTGCGTTTTTAAAAGAACATTAAGCGGCTCCTTCGGAGCAGTTGTGTTAGTAATAATAGTTCCCCCCGAGGCGCCGAGCCTCGTAGCCCCTTGATAAATTCTCTACTTTCACCCCGAAAGAGAGAAAAAACCAAAACAAAAAACACACACATGCGCATCCGACATCTTTCTTTGTTTTCCCTCCTTTTCCCACAGCTCTCAGCGCCCAAAAAAAGGATGAAAGAGCGGCACCTAGCACTCAAACAGCAAGCGTCAAACCAGCGTCTCTTGCGCACCGCGTTTACCCACCCTTAACTGGCGCAGGTTTGAAAACCCACCAGCGAATGGAAAACAATCGAAGAATCGAAGGCGACGCAACCCCCAACCGCCGCACCGCCGGATTCCTCCCCCCACTCCGCGTTCGTAGGAACGGACGACCGTCGTCGGAGGCGGGCACTGCGCGACTGCTGTGTGTGAGCAAACTTACCGGAAATGCGTAGCGGGCGGCTCTCATGACGTGGGGCTCGCGTGCGGCCAATGGCGGCGCAGAACGCGTCCTATGCATTGCTCCGGATATGTAGTGAAATTACGCGGCCCGGACATCGTTTTCCGACGCGTTAAATCGTCGTCCACGCCAAGGATTCGTAAGAAACACGAGTAAACTTATAGACGCTTTTCCGCAGCGGCGAACGGGCGCTGCCATGTTTGAACACGTGATCTAATGGCCTTCCCCTTTCTACTTCCTCTTCACCGTCGCCGACGGCCGCCCGCTTCTCGCCGTAGGCCAGGGCAACGGACGCCACACGCCACATCATGAACGCGCCGCCGAGGGGAAGGCCATATGGTGCTTCGGTGCGGTGGCGCCATCTAGTTTGCTTAGACAAACTAGCTGCGGAAAATCGTCTATAGCACGCAGCAAGCACAGCCTTAGCAGCTGTGCTCTGAGGACTACAACTAAGATGGCGGCGGCGCCGCTCTCGGAAACTCGCGCATGCGCAGATCGCGTGGTGAGATCGGTCTATTGCTTTAAGGAGTTCGTGTCGGAGAAGATCTGGTGTCGTAGTTAGTGTCGCTATAGTGTCACTATATTCGCAGTTAGTGACGTAGTTATTGTCGCTATAGTGTCACTATATTCGCAGTTAGTGTCGTAGTTAGTGTCACTATAGTGTCACTATATTCGTAGTTGGTGTCGTAGCCCCCGGAACAGTACACCCGGAACAGCGCACCACACAAGCCCTCCGCCATGGCGCATGAACTTCAGTGAACGAAATTCAATTTCTCAGTAAAATCCATCAAAACAATCACGAACTACGATTTCAGTAAGACCTACACAACGATAGCTCGGAGTGCAATTCTATTACATGGAAACCGTTATTACTATTACGAAGAAACTTACTTAAGACACGACGAAACTCAAACAATTCCTGCACTCTATAGAGAAGGCGCCCACTCGGCGCCTTTGTGCTTGACATTTGCACGCGCGTGCTAAGGTTCCACTGCTCGCGGATGCCGACAGAAGCTGCCATGACGCGAGCGCGGCAGCGCGCGTGCGCTCTTCACACCCGTGTGGCGGGTTCGGTACCGTGTTACAGTGACGGGCGCATTGCTGAGCCTCCCTAAACGGCCACTACTGATGGGGCATCTGTACGTCAACTTGTGCCCGATCGCGAGGGAGACCGCGCAAGGCGGATGCAGTGTGTGAATATAGGAATGTGCGCCATGACACCTACACGGTGACACGTGACTAAAGAGCATGGCATGCGAATGAGAAGGCGATGCGAACGGGGCACGATAACGTCATCGCGTTACACCCTTAAAGGCGAGGATTAAGTCGTCCCACCGCTTTTTAGTTGTTTTTGCTGCTGTTCAAGAGTCACGAAGCCAAATTTCATCGTTGCTGAACCTCCTGTTCACCCCGTTTCAGAGCCTGGAACCAACATAAATCTTACAATCGCTTTCCGGATATGCCACTCGTGTAAAGTGCTTCGTCACAGCTATATCAACGAAGGTGAGTGCGCATCTTTGTACTGCACACAAGTTTTCGCTACGTACTATATCGCCGTCAAATGAAGGGCGAACAGCGGAGAGCGTTGCGTAAAAATTTGCGATGTACAGTGCATACCGTGTGGTCGTCACCATACAGGACGTACGTCCGGTTTGGCAGCACTGCCTGCTCCCTCTGAAGTGCAATATTTTCGCACAATAAGTTTGGCAGTGACAGGCATTGCACTGCCCGCGTTTCCGGGGACGCCGATAGTACTCTCTTGATCTTTATGCCTTAGCAAATCGATTCATTAAACAATTTGATGCAAACAGCGCAAGTCACGCACGGATCTTGCTATTTACGTCTCTCACACCAACCTGCTGTCACCGCAAACTGGGAAAGCGGCGTATATAACATATATCACGCAGCATTGTAGCCTTGATAGCTAGGAAAGCTGATATGCCTTCACGTTTGAAAGCTTACGTCTCCTCCTGTAGTTACCTTTGCCCCACTCCCTCCTCCCAATTTTTCTTTTTCAACGCGAAGCATTTCTTGACGAACTTAAGTCACTTTGACCATATCTATCTATCTATCTATCTATCTATCTATCTATCTATCTATCTATCTATCTATCTATCTATCTATCTATCTATCTATCTATCTATCTATCTATCTAGCTAGCTAGCTAGCTAGCCAGCCGCCTACGTATCGGTGCTCCAATGGTCGTCTTGCTCACCTGGTAGGTGCCAAGATTTAGATAGTAGGGTATAAATGTGTGTCGTACATGAATGATAAATGTTTATATCACTAACGAGACATCCTGGTAACGTACGACACGACTGACGATAATGCAGTCACATGTGGCTTATACCCGTTGCGCTTGGCCCACGGTGCGCGGTTATGCGCCACAAATGTTTGGATTTTACGCTGGCTATGTAAATCAAGGACCAACTAAAGCAATAATTTCACATGTCATTGGAACACACGCAACAAGAATAAAGGCGCAGCGCTTGACTCAGTTTGCGATCGGAGTGTAGAAACAAGCACACACGCACACGGACGAACGGGCTGTGATTTCCGAAGGCAATCTTTGCCGAGCAGTAGGGGAGTGCCAAGCAAGCCACCGAAGGAGGAGTGCCACCGAAGTGCCAAGCAAGCAAGCTACCACTAGGCTATACGGCGGCTCCTCCCACGCCGTACATATAGCAAATAAACCTGTACAGCACCAGCACTTGTACTTCTCTTTGACAAAACGGACGTCTGTCCGTACTCTGAGCTACCCTTCAGCTGCAACTGCGTTCTCAACGTTCTTGGTTAGCCCACATCAAGCACACGCCTACTCATGCACTTTGCACAAAAACATTCATCATATCCGTGACACTAGGCTGAATGCCAAATAAGGTCAAAGTGATTGAAGTTCGCCAAGAAATGCTTCGCATTTAAAGTTTGTCACTGACAATTCCTTTGCTGACTGCTCCGGATGACACCGATTCCCGAAGATGCGTCATGTCTGCAGGATTTTTTTTAATACGAATGTGTTTTATGTCGGGGTCCACCAAGAAATCTGCGACGTACTTCCGTAACGGAAGTGGATCTCCGAAAAAAATGAACATACATTCACAATGAAAAAGTTCTACCTGTCCGTACTCGAACCCTCTAGCGGGATTAGACGAGATTAGCTGCAAGCTCTCCCGATTCACCACCGTAACATCGCTCACTTAGGGAAGAGATGGGCCTTATATGTTTACTACAGCGCTTTAGAAGTTGCATTTAATTGTCGTCCTGTTAATGTAAAGGTGCTTAGTACAATGAACTGTAGTTTTAACAAGCAAAATTACTCATAAATTAACATCGCCTCCCTTGTGCTGCACTTTTGGTTCTCTTTTGTTCGCTGTGGTGGTACCTCCATCTAGGAAAGATTGATGGAGCGAAGCAGACTCATTCAATGCTCCGGTAGTCCTCGCGCCTCGACCGCTGTAGAAGTTAGGGGCGTGGCGGCGTCGTGACGGTGCGTTCCTCGGGCGAAGTACGAACGCGGCCGAGGAACGTCTTGCGTGGCCAGATGTGTTGAGTTGCGACGCGAACTGTTGCAAGAACGCAAGGACGGCCGTCCACAAGCTAATGACTGGCCTTTCATTGCACTGGGTGCCCCGCCACGGGGCTATGGTACTCGGCTGCTGATCCGAAGGTCGCGGGATCGAATCCCTACCGCGGCGGCTGCATTTCGGTGGAGGCGAAATGTTGAGGTCCGTGTGCTGTGCGATGTCAGTGCACAGTGTCGGGCCGATGGGCCCTTATCTGCAGCACGCACGTTGGAGGCAGGGCGAGGAGCACACACGCGCATTGCCCATGCGCGTGACGAGCGGCAGCGTCGAAAGGCCACAGGGGGCGTGAAGGTGGCCGGCCGATAAGAAGGGAGGCGAGACGAGCCTGGGGGCTTTATTGGTGGGCGGCAGGACGATGGGATGCAGTGACGGTCGCGCTAGGCGCTATGGTTTCCTCCGTGAGTGCTGCAGAGCAGAGGCCACGCGGGTTTGGGGCGCCCGCTAAGGCGAGTCGTTGGCTCGTCCTCCACTGCGAGTTGTGCGTGAGTTTGCTTTCGAGCCGTTATGTTTTACACCTACTTTCATGCCGTTAAGTTTTGCGCCGTAGGTTCCATTGGACCGCCAGTCTGCGGGAGTTGTTCGTTCTGGCCTTGTGGCCCTCCTGTATACGTTAGTGCCGTGTTGTGCCGGGCTGGAAGGTGGTTGTGATTCTTTTGGAGTCTTGAATTAAAAGCGGTTCTTGTTCCCAGCGTTGCTGGCTCGTGTCATGCGAATTGCGGCTCACTGACCCCCCCTGAGCGGAGACGGGGCCCACAACGTTAAAGAACCCCAGGTGGTCGAAATTTCCAGAGCCCCACTGCGGTGTCTGTCATAATGAAATCGTCGTTTTGGGACGTTAAACCCCAGAAATCAATCAAATCAATCGTTTCACTGGGCTGTGTTTTCACAAAACGATCCGCTGACAACCCATCCGGTTTCGCTTGCAAGGTTCCACCGTTTGAGGACGGTAGTTGTTTATGGCAGGTTTGCGCAGGGCTCTGGCGTGTGCAGTTCAGTGTCTCCAAGGAACAATGCGAGTCGTTCGAGAACTTTCCCTCGTGTACAACTGTCGAGGATCCCTGTGCCGTGTCGAGGCACCGCTGATGTTTGCATATGACGTTTTCACACGTTCACGGTACCCAAACCAAGTCCCGCCCCTCTATTTGCCAGATTCCCGCTTATGCATTCCACAACTTCGCGAAGACAGGAGTTGGTATAACACTTTCGTGTTATACCAACTCCTATTACAGATGGATTAACCACATTTCTTATGCGCTTCTTTCTAACTTTATTTCGTCTGCGTCTAGCTGTGCTTCCTTCCTATTTTCTCGCGTTTTCTATTTTCTTTTCTCACTCTCCTCCTATCTTCACTTCCTTGATTCGCTCCTCCCGAAAATCGTTGCGCCCAGAGGGCAGTTGTCAGCTTGCTCATTCCTTCTGCCCTCTGTGCACTTGCGTGTTTTATGCCGTAATAATAATAATAATAATAAGTAATAGTAATAGTAATAATAATAATAATGAATAATAATAATTTCAAAAGAAATGGGGTGCCATAGCTACAGCCGCAGCAGCCTTTCATATTAAAATAAAATTAGGGGATAGCTTCACAGTGGTGCGGAAGACTGCAAACAGTGAAGCTGACGGTCCCACCTATCTTTATATCGGTTGGGCTGAGTTCTCGCGAGGTTTTTGCAGGGCATCACCGACAAGCGCAAAGAGCACTCAAACATCAAAGTATGTACAGTGTTATCTATTTTTTCATTGCGTGTCATCCCCTTCGTGGCGGTCCGCTGGTGCGACTCGCAGGCCCGGGTCGTTCTGGCCACGCCTATGCACATACCAAAAGGTTTTGCTCGTTTTCACCGGCTCGTACCTCTGGATCTATGCATCGCAGACGTTACCCCGCCACTTCACCGACGCGATACTTGGTGTCGGTGTGAAGTCGTCTCACACGCTGTCTAGTATACAGCGACGCGGCGGCTTTCGCGCCGCGCTTCCTCCTGTTCAGAATTCACGGCAATGTGCTCGGCGCGGAGAAGAGGGGCATTTTGTCGCCGCGCCGGCGACGCGGAGCTTTTATTACATGGACCGGCGCGCTGACGTCACTTCCTCGTCCACAGCCGTGTCGAGACTCCGCTCGACGGGCATCGGCGCCGCGCCTCGGTGAAGCTATGGGCAGAGCTGTAGCGCTGTTATTTTGCTATAGCGTCTGATCAAACGTTTCCGCCTTTATGTGGTAGAGGACTGAGTGACTGACGCAAGAGAAGAAAGAAGCTTGATGAAGCGCCTTCGCCTTTATGTAGTAGCGGGCTGAAGGCATGAGAGCAAGAAAAGAGCGCGCGCAAATCCCGCACATTGGGCATTTCATAGAAGTGCACGTTCACTTATGATTTCATGCTGATGATCATTTCTTGCGAACAATCGAGCGCCTTGCGCCAGCTTAAGCAGATTCGCTGTTAAAATGTTTTTCGGTGTCATAATAAAAAGGTTACCGAAGGGTCCTTGTGTGGGGTCAGCATTTCCAAAGTGACTTCAGTAGTAATGAATTTCCGCTTTGCCGTACGTTTCGCTTGAGAAGGTGACGTGTGCCTCATCGCCATGATTGTGACATTTAGTAAATGAGCCCTGATTATCGTGTGGCCATGTTCCGCATTTGAGCGTTATTTTTATTGTGGTTATTATTTGCACATGTTAACAGACACCATACTGGCTAACAATACCTGTCACGCAGGCAAAGGCTGCAGCATGTGGGTTAGCGGTGCTCAACTGGGCCAGCCTCAGCCGTGCTGCGATTTCGTCTTCAAGCTGTTGTGCGGATCGAACCCCGTCTACCAGATCTACGATGAAACATGTCACTAGGGCATGTCCGTGACCGCACGAACTGCGGCGGGTCCGTAACGTGGGACCTTCAAGCCCGTCAACAGCAACAATTCTGGAGACAAGACGTTTTACCTTTTTTGGGGGGGACTCTCCGAGTCAGAAAGAAAACGATGGTTCCTGTATCCATGCTAGAAAAATAAAGCGCAAGTCACCCTGCACTTTTCGTAAACGTGATGCAGTGTGAAGATCTAGGCCTTCTATTCACTGCGGATCTATCGTGGTCACACCACAATGAACTTGTGTGCACCCATGCACGTGTAATACTTTCAGCGTGCACCAGGCACCCCCCCCCCCACCCCCCTTCCTTCCGTCCATAACATGAGACTCCTTATTTATAAAACACTCTTTCGTATAATACTCTTGTACGGCTCTGTCGTATGGAAATCGCATAAAATATCGGCCAGAATCAATCTATATAGAAGAAAGCTGTGCCCTTAATATCGTCACCTTGGCATGTCTTTTCCACCTAGTCATCTGCTCACCGGTGTCTTTTTTGTTGTTCCATTGAATCTTCGAAGTTTCGTTATGGTCTCAATAATTCCCCTAATATTTTCTTTACTTGACAAATATACCCCACCCCCATCTAGAACTACATCCACCAGACATCATCACGACTAGAGTATGGGTAATTGCCGTCACTGTACTGATGTATTAACACAATTTTTTATGCATTCCATATTACCGCGGAATGCTTTACCAGGTCTGATAAGACTCCTTTCTATATCACTTCGATTCTCATTGTATTTTGCGAGCTATTGATTTTAATGTCAGGCTCATCTATTTTTATTTTTGCTCGTTATTGTTTTTCTCCACTCCTGCAATAGGAATCGTAAGCTTCGCATTTAAGGGTAGGCCACGATAGCTCAGCGAGCGCCATTTCGAGGAAGTTCACGCAAGTAACCTGCCCGCGCCAATGTTTCCTGTTATAGAGGGCGTTGCCGGGGTGCGGCGCTGTTATGGTAGAAATGCTTGAGAAGGTGTGCCTGTTTGGGCTTCTTTGTAAAAGAATTACGTTTTCTCGTACATTCAAATTACGGTGCGAGCTATTGCCTGTGTACGTTTTAGTGGAGACGTCGTTTACAATTTTTCGACCGGATTTTACTTTCAGGCACTCAGTTTGGTTCTAACACATCTGAGACGCGACGGAGGATCTTCGTGGTCGGGTGGTCTGGGATGTTTTCCTTATTTATTTTGTTTTTTGCCAAGGAGGCCGGTGCCTGCACTGGATTTTCTCCGACACGAGTTCTCTAAGCTGTCGAGTTAAAATATTCCGAAGAAGCCTCAAGAAGTGCAATGCGACTGCACCTGTGTCGCACGTATGCGCCGCGTCGACGGTCTTTGTTTGCACAGCTCGGTTCTTGTACACAAGTTCGTAACCGCAATGACTCATCGTCGCAGTCGTCGATACAATGCACAAAGGCAATTTTCATGTCCGCAGTGATACGTGAAATATATACATATGCGCCCGTCAGGTTCCATCGCTTTGCAAAACACGCGGACACGTACAAAGCGGCTTCACTAGGTCATCTAATCCTGAGGAAACTGGTAAGTACCGCGCGAGCTATAGCATACCGCATGTTATTATGCCACTGACTCATAGAGAGATGAGAATCAGTCCAGCAAGTTGTGACGGAATTAGCTATTCATTAAACAGAACTTCGTTCCACACAGTGCGTCATATTGTTATCAACTATGTCCTTCCCAACAGTAAGTAACGCTCGTATTGGCAAATACGTCGTACGTCTTACGCATTGTTTCGGGCGTTTGTCAGAATGATTCGCACGCAGGGTAATGCTACAAATATCACATGTTAAAGATCACTGCCGTGGTGCACACATTTCGAAAGACAAAGATATACGAACATGCAGACGAAGGGAGATGAATTATAATTTCAAGCTGATTTCACTGCACAAGTATAGACTTAAGAGGTGTGTACAGATTAGTAGGTGTGTGCGAACGTTCAGAAATGTCGAGTACGAATACTGAAATGGCAGTCATTCGTAAACCCGAATATTTTACAGCGTAAGCTGTTATGAGATCACAACAAGGGCCGTTTTTGCACCGTAGTTGTCCGCCGCCGCCGCCAGTGTCCGTAACCGCTATCGCGCAAATTTTAGAAAAAATAACCAGCACCGAGGAGGATTCGAACCCACACCCTCTGCGTGGCAGTCGAGCGTTCTACCACTGAGCCGCGCCTGTGCTTGAAAAAACTTCACTAAAAGAACTAAACAGGTATAACGTCTTACGGGAATCGCATTAACATATCTAATGTTACGTGGCAGAATAATAATACGCCACTAGACGTCGGGGAAAGTTGATTGCATAACGAGTTTGAGGAATCATTTCAAAGAACACATGGCTCCATGCTTTGTACCTCTGAACCCATTACAGAGGCATCATCAACATCACCATTATGAAACAATCTTCTTGAACGTTTCCGTCATAATTATTACGAAGCGCTACCTTTTGAAGCAGCTTTGTCGTATCGTGCCATGCGTCACGCGGCAGGCGACGTGCGCAGCCCCGACAGCAACCTGACTTGGCTCTTCGTTAGACCTGATGGCGCCTCCTCGTAAGGAGCTGACCGCTGCTGAAAGAAACGAATCGCAGAGCTACGGGCGCGGCTGCAGCAAGGCAACGTCGGGCACAACAGACAGCTGTGCAGAGACAAGCCCAAACCGCAGCTCGCCGTCGACGCCGGGCCGAGAGTTCGGTTCGTTCTTGGGAAAATGACGCCAAGAGACTCTCGAATATGTACGGTTATACAGAGTTGCACGTTACAATACCGCAGTAATTATGGCGTAGTGGGTACTTCCCTACTTGGCGAAATGATAAGAGATATGGCACAGGGGATACCTACCACCTCTACTTGCACTAGTATCCCCGAGCGTTTAAAATGACCTCTAAGAACGTCGCTCCTCCAGCTTAATTACGCTGCCACTGTCCTGCGGTTCCGCGCAGGCCTGGCTCTTTTTTGAAATAGTTTAACAACATTTCACTCTCAACTGCATGGAAATAAGCACAATTAATATTAGTGGAAAGGCACAATAACTTCATCCCCCTCCCCTTTTCGAACTTTATAAGCATCAGGCACGAGATCTTGCGCAATGGGGCACGCAACTTCATTCGAAGTTTGTATTTTGTCCGTATGCCATATTTGTGTTTTAATGGTACAAGATTATGAATAAGACGAAGGTATCCTCTATTTACGTTACTTTGAAGAATTTCTCTTCAATATTCGATAATTATTCCAAAAGTATGCTCTATTGGATTCGATTCGCTCGCGCGAATAAATTTTCATTCGATTCGTTCTACAGGATCCTTATTTTTACGTGGTAAAAAGCCAGACTCAAGTAATCATTAGAGTGGTGGGAACACACATAGAATCGCCAAGGACAACTCAACGCCTCTCTGTAGCAGACTGCAATACGCTTGAAATATCCCATTTCATGTTTTAAAACCTGATCAGGTAGATTATAACGTCAATATGAGTAATAATGTGCTTTATACGGTGTTTTATGCCTGTTCTTTTGTCCCTTCAATTGCAAACTTAGTTGTACGGCCTGCCTATCGTCTTCACTGTCCAATTTTAACGAGACGTAAAGCGCAACTGGTTCACATCGTGCGAAGCGTGACCGCGTTATTCTACGCAAAGCCGCTGTTGTTGACGCTGTGTCGGAATGTGCAAGGGCTAATTAAATATTTGTTACCCCGTGATAGCTGTAGTATTGAACTTTATCCGAGATTTCCGGTCATGTCGTCACAGAAGTTGGAGCCCTCAGTCCAAGGTCGCGTTTTCTGCTGCAATCCGGCTCAATCACAGGCTTCACTGTTATCCGCCCGTCGTCTCCCCACCGAAATCCCGGTTTCAACCCCACGTTATTGGGTGTTAATCTTTACAACCTATGACAGGTCACACGCACGTGATGTGAAGTTACACTTAAATTAAAGCAACCAACGTAAAAAAATTTCCATGACAACGCGGTATGGCTGTTGTAGTCATCTTAGCATGAGAGAAGGGACTGGTGAATTCTACTCAGGCTAACGCATCCTGTATCGAAATACCGAAGAGAGCAAAGCCTCAACCAACGCAAGTAAATAAAAGCCAACGTGACAAATGATGCATTTTTATGCAATGCGCTAGGCAGAAACACACAGTACGTTGTTTCTATAGTATGGGGGATGTTTCCGACTCCGGCTAATAGAGCTATGCGAAAAAAGTCTTTCGATCAATCCATATGCAGTCGGTTCCACGAAAAGTCGGCACTAGCTGGATATTTGATTATCTTATTTTTCTCATAATTACGTATATAACGTCCAATGACTGAATAGTGTGAAATTGCGGCATAAATAGAAGTAAAATGAAATTACTCATACCTTTCTTAGGTATAACGCACAACGCACACTTACAAGTTCTCTAGAACCACTGCCTTTTCTTTGAAATTACGATCGATTTCGGTATGCTATTTATACTTCTGTGACATCTGTGAGCATCTAGAACAATCTAATATGGCAAAGCGGTTACTCAGTTATTTTAAAAGAAACTGAGATCAAACAGGCCGCATTGTTTCCGTTTGAACTCCATCGTATTGTTCTCAGCAGGCGGAAGGGTAACGTCATGGAAAAACATGCTGTATTATTTTCAATGTGTAACAAAACTGCAAACTTTTCAGACGTCGGGTTTCCAGGGCAAGGTATTCATTGTGGAAAAGAACATATACGTGAACTTAGCATCATGGTGCGCTCCTAATGTTTTAGTACTTGTATCGCCCGTAAGAAAGAAGTTATAGATATACACGTAGACTTGAATGATAGGGGATAACCTATCCACGGTTCTTTCAAGTCACCAATAGCATGGTTAAATGGAACTGCTACCATATATTGTTTTTCTATTTAGCTATGTGACAGGTAGATGGCACAATTTCGCTAATGCTGAAAAGCGAGTGGCAGAAACAAAATCGCTTTATTTTGCAAAAAAAAGATTTAAAATATCGCTGTGTCAGGCAAGCATTAAGAAGTGTCAGGAAATAATTGGTTGATAGCTCTTTCACGTGAAATAATTGAATGTTTTGTTGGAAAGAATAAAATTGCCTCAATTATCCGTACGAAAAGCTTATGTTATTTCAACTCAGGGACCATACGGTCCATGAGTTTGAATAAAAATAATTCCGGTAAGGAAGTCCACATTTTATTACAGCCCAATGCTGGCGCGCAATATGAGATGCGTATTCCTACATGTACTTGAGGTAAAAGCCTCGCACAACATTTGAATCGTGGCCACACGAAGTCAAATGGAGTCTGTCATTTATTTCGCCCCCCCCCTCTCCTTTATTATTTTATTTGCTAAAACAAACTGTTTGCCAGTTATTACCATTAAATGTGCTGTTTCGAAAGAGTTCTTTTATTGGGAATTCCCATGCGCTAAATTTTCACTTCTCTCACGAAATATATCGTGATAGAATTCACTTGGACTACGTTTGGCTGTCTTCAACCTCAAAGGAGTCGTCGGGCGCTGTTTTCCTTCTGCGCAGCCTTGAGCTTTCTCGGCCATATTAGAGCGCTGCATTATTTAGCGCTATTGGCGTTGCAGTGCGAAGTTGCGTGAAGTCAGATTACTCAAATATGTGATTAAGGGTCGTATGACTTGGAGCAAGGGGACGTTCGGTGACGGCGAAAGGGAGTCGCCAATCCCGCGCCGACGTTCTGTGCGGTGATGGCGAAAGATGTGCATTGTGCGGTCATCTGGTTGTTAAGTTAAAAAAAAATGTCGCTTAAAACAAAGTTACTCTTTTAAAGCTTTTTATGTAAATTACTAACGAAGAGCAAGCACTACGCAGCGAAGTATAGGACGTATATTTACTTAGAACGGTACATTGCTAAAATAACGCCTCAATATGGGCGAAAATGCAATTTTCGCCAACTTTGTCGTTCTGTAGCCACTATGCGTCTGCTTTATAGGTTACCAAAGAATTTTTGTCGCTTAGTACAGGAAGCTAGGAAGTCGGAACTGCTACTACATTTCTTATACTGAAGTCGCCGTTTTTACTAAAAGGTTGCTAAAATATGCTACATTTAACGATCTTTCGTCATGGCCAAAAATAACGTAAATTGAAAAAGAAAAAGGTGGCCACGCTGTGATTCTGGTGAAAAATCCACGCATTAAGAATAAGCGAATAGTTGTAATTGTGTATAAATTTGCTTGCGTGGTAAAGCTTCGCTTTTCAGCGTGAAGTTCGAAGCACCATCGCGACGCCAGCAAGTTCTTTTTTTTCCTCGAAAAATGATGCTCGAATAATACTTTCCCTTTTCAGGTATACCAAACATTTCTATTTACCTGCTCTGCACGCTAAGTATTTCATTTACATAACCTTAAACAAACTGGCGCCCGCTTTCATAGTCCTCATTTTCTTGTTTCAGGTATACGGCGTTGGCATTTGTCAGTCACCAATATGAGGTTTATGGTGCTCATGGCTGTTACTGCCACACATTCCTTGATTTTTGCTACTCCACTAGATGTTCGTGTACCACTACTTCTAACCAGCGAAGGTAGCCTTTTTTTTCTATGGTTATACGCTAACTAGCACACAAGACCACACACACACACACGTGTGTGTGTGTGTGTGTGTGTGTGTGTGTGTGTGTGTGTGTGTGTGTGTGTGTGTGTGTGTGTGTGTGTGCGCGCTAGTTAGTTGTGTGCTAGTCTTGTGTTCGTCGGTTCACGATGTACATTAGCGATGACAGGAATGCCTCACCATTCGCGCGCCCACACACACACACATGTGTGTGTGTGTGTGGGCGCGCGCAAAAATTTTGAATATTCGCACACCCCTAGGCAGAAGTAAAGTCCCTGATCAGGGACTTTAAAACGGCAAGTTGGGCCAGTTGGTTGGGATTCATTTTTTTCACTTGGTTACAGCGCAACATAGACGAGGACAATAGAAGGAAATGAACAACACGGCGCTGACTCGCAACTGTATTTTTATTGGAAGAAGGTGACAGATATATATGTACTGACAGCATTACATCGAGACATGCGCAGAGCAAGAGATGCACCAAGGTAGCGTTGTCACACTTTCGCGATAATCAGGAGTGCAATAAATACCTAAGTTCTTTTTCATGGAGTGTGACTGATGGTTCACTTATACACGTGCTGTCCCTGATCGTTATATGGTAGGCCTCAGCGATTTCTCTTGTCAATTGGTTAGGATGCTTGAAAATGACGGTGGTTTTGTTAAAAATGGGACGACAACCGCATGACCTGCAATGCTCCGGTAAATGAAGACGCGCGACCCCTTGAAGTGACAACTCATGCTCCCTTAAACGAACATTCACACATCGTTTCGTTTGTCCCACGTACTCTCTGCCGCATGATAATGGAATGAGATACACAACCTGTTTTACACATGTGATGTACTTGTTCGTTTTCTTATGACTTACAGTGCAGTCTCTTTTTACTTGCTTATTCTTCAGTGCATTTTCAACAATCGGGCATATGCGCCCTACCTTATGTTTAGCAGAAAACAGAACATTCACGCCGTACCTTGACCCTCCGAAAAAGGTAGCTGGCAGATAGTTGTGTCGCGATTTCTGCAAAAGAACCTTGCACGCTTGAAAATTATTGACCCATTCCGCATACCGAATTCTGATTCTGTGTGCGAGTACCTGAAGACTAACTCACTGAGCCTACGTAGTGCCTTCAGCGTGGATGTGGAAAATTTGTATTATTCCCTTCCGCATGCCCAGGTTATCAAATGCATAAAGGATTGCATAGTGTATGACAACGATGAAGAATCTTTTATCGATGGTTGCGGCATTTCTTTAGAATCTTTTCTTGAACTTTTGTCTTTTTACCTGGAGAGTACGTTTGTTTCGTAGCAAGGGAGTCTTTATGTACAAAAGTCCGGAGTTTGCATAGGGTCGTGCGTGGCCCCTATCATTAGTGACATTGTTTTAGGATACATTGACAGGCAGCTGGAGGGTCTCCTCAGCAAGTACTGCAGTGCCGTTTTCCGCTATGTCGATGAAGTTTGTGATTTTCTTCCAAAATGACATTCATCGTGAAGACGTTGATGAAATTCTCACGTTGTTTAATCAGCACGGTATGGGCCTCACCTTTACTCACGAAGTCCCTAAAAATTACGAGCTTCAGTTTCTGGACCTAAAGCTAATCTTTGGTAAAAATCGTGTGTGCTGGAAATATGATCCAAGATCAGTTAAGTCTATCTTAAACTATAATTCTGGTCACTCTAAGATTGTGAAGAGGGCCATTGCGAAGACGATCTTAAATGCTTCACTGAGGAAGTCGTGTGTGCACGTGTCGAATTCTGCCTTTCATAACCAAGTTAAACGCTTAGTGGATGCGGGTTATCCCGACAAGGTAATTTCTTCTGTGTGCGAGTCCATGGTCAGGAGCGTTAAGCTCGTGAAGGACAAAGGTGGTCTATTGAAGTGTGATGAAAAAAGCAAAAGAGCGGTTTTTCCTTATGTACACAGATTGGCGCATGGGCTCAAAAACGTAGGGTCAAGGTACGGTGTGAATGTTCTGTTTTCTGCTAAACATAAGGTAGGGCGCATATGCCCGATTGTTGAAAATGCACTGAAGAATAAGCAAGTAAAAGGAGACTGCACTGTAAATCATAAGAAAACGAACAAGTACATCACATGTGTAAAACAGGTTGTGTATCTCATTCCATTATCATGCGGCAGAGAGTACGTGGGACAAACGAAACGATGTGTGAATGTTCGTTTAAGGGAGCATGAGTTGTCACTTCAAGGGGTCGCGCGTCTTCATTTAGCGGAGCATTGCAGGTCATGCGGTTGTCGTCCCATTTTTAACAAAACCACCGTCATTTTCAAGCATCCTAACCAATTGACAAGAGAAATCGCTGAGGCCTACCATATAACGATCAGGGACAGCACGTGCATAAGTGAACCATCAGTCACCCTCCATGAAAAAGAACTTAGGTATTTATTGCACTCCTGATTATCGCGAAAGTGTGACAACGCTTCCTTGGTGCATCTCTTGCTCTGCGCATGTCTCGATGTAATGCTGTCAGGACATATATATCTGTCACCTCCTTCCAATAAAAATACAGTTGCGAGTCAGCGCCGTGTTGTTCATTTCCTTCTATTGTCCTCGTCTATGTTGCGCTGTAACCAAGTGAAAAAAAAAATGAATCAGGGACTTTAGGCAGAAGTGTGTCCCCGCGACCCCTAGAAGGATTTTGTGCCAACTGCCTACAAGAAGGTAAGCAAATTTTTAAATGTTCTTAGTGGTCTTTTTGGTGATTTTTCTCAGCATGCTAAGATGTTTGCTTTTATGCCCTAGAGGTGCTGGTTAAAAAAGAAATATAGCTCGCACCACGTCCTAACTGCTAAAACTCATGTGAAACGCAAGCAGACCTTCCTTCTTTTTTTCTTCTTTTTTGGCTGTTACCATGACACTCAGGCACGTATTTGCGTTTGCGCAGGGGTGTTCAGACCATTTCCCCCGTCCTGCATGGGGCGAACGACGTCCATACAGACCCAAGAACAAGCAATGCGTCCGAAGTGTCAACGCCGGTGCCACGCCAGCGCCGTGTTCCTGTTGCGGCAATATTTCCTGGGTGTCCGTCATGTTTTCCCAAGCCACATTCCGCTCTCGGGACAACTACTACCATGTACGCATAGGCTGTACTGAACAATTCATGGCGATAAATGCGCAAACACACACTGAATAGAGTGAGGAAACACAGACATCCAGTGTGTGTTTGCGCATTTATCGCCGTGAACTTATACCAACTGGCCCGGTCATCCACCCTTCTGCACTGAACAAGCTTGTAGAGAACAGTTGCGCCAAGTGGTTTCTTTAAAGTTTTTTTTTTTTTTTTTTTTGAGCGCCAACGAAGGGAAATATTCAGACGCTTAACAATTCAAGCGCTAGCTGCCAGAATATGAAGAGGCTGCGACGTATGTAAATGGGCCCCCTAGCGATTTATACAGTTAGCTTCGAACTGTACCACAGGTATTTTGCTCAATAGCGTGTACAAACGGCGGAACATGTATATCGCACAGCAAAAGACCGAAGTGCCAAAAAGCGATAGGCTCGTTAACAAAGCCGAGAAATAGTTTTTCTTTTTTTACATATGCAGCTATCGCTCGCCTATTTTTTTTTTTTTTTTTTTGTGCAGGTTTCTCGTTTTGTAACAGCAGAGTCACTTCATGTTAATGCTGCAACTGTACCTTGTATCATTTCTGCAATGTTGGACCCTTGCTTTGACAATTTAGTGTTTTTTTTTTGTTCATTGTATTGTCCTGCTTGCCTCATTTGTGTATTGATTTGTTGGGCAACGGCAATGTTACATGAGCTGATTTGAGCTTCTTGAACTATTAGGTCTTCTCCTAAGGAATAAAAGTTTCATTCGCCATGCGCATTCTGTGTTGTGAGAACTTGCGAGAAATGAAACCATCACGGCTTCGATGACTAGAAATGTTACATTAAAATGCACCACTCGCCCTTGCATTAGGGAAAAAAAAGGCAATGCTTTTAATGCTGCTGCTCTTTGTATAGCGAAAAAAACCAACTCAGTTTCAACTCGAACGCGCTAAGGGTGCCCGGCAGCGAGCGGGCCAAGCAGACCGAGGGATCGGCGGCCGGCGGGTAGTGACGTAGCCTGCGTCATCTCACGTGACAAGCAAGCCTGGGAATTTGTCTAGGAGGCGTTGACAGTACACGGGTTCTCTGCTACATAGTAGAGTGGCTATCATGATGCGCGTTGCACGTTTCTCAAGAGATGACTACGAGCCCCATCATGGTGGTCTAGTGGCTATGGCACTCGGCTGCTGATCCGAGGGTCGCGGGATCGAATCCCGGCCGTGGCGGCAGCATTTCGATGGACGCGAAATGTTGAGGCCCGTGTGCTGTGCGACGTCAGTGCACGTTAAAGCACTCCAGGTGGTCGAAATTTCCGGAGACCTGCACTACGGCTTCTCTCATAATCACAGCTGGTTTTGGAACGATAAACCCCACAAATCAATCAATCAAGAGATGACTACGAAACGTTCCACCTGAGGTTAAGCTAACCGCGCATAAGACACAGATTAGACCCGGACTAGAATATACCGACATCATCTGGAGTCCCCATCACAAATTTCTGATCAACAAAATTGAGCGAGTCCAAAATTTAGCAGTCCGATTTGTGTTTTCAAGTTATTGCAGGCATACCAGTGTTACCGCTCTTCGTAAAAAAAAGCCAAACTGCGTTGTCTTGATCAACGTAAAACAATTTCCAAGCTGGAGTTTTTGTATAATTTGTACCATGAGCAGTATAAAATGTTTAGAGCAGAATACCTTCTTGAACCCATCAGACACTCCTCAACAAGTAACCACAACAATTAAGACAATACGACTGCCTAAAAGTCACAACAACATTCATCAAAACTCTTTTTTTCCATCATCAATAGCACACTCGAATAGTCTACCATCATCTGCGGTGAACTGTGGAACGGTGGAATCTTTTGCTCAAGAAATCGGCGATATTTTTTTTCTTCTAAATAGTGTGTTACATGATGACAAAGATGATGACAATCGAGCTAAAGGAAGCGTTACTAACTTTCTGGCGTTGCTCTCTCCATCAGAACATTGGGTGCGCGTGCGTGTGTCTTTATGTGTGCGTGCTTGTGTGTGTCATCATTTTGCTCATTTTTACAGGCTGGTGCATCTACAGAGACGTAAAACTTCCACCCGATGCAGTGGCAACGTATGAATGGCCTTGTGAGAGGCTGACTTGTCGTGCGAACAAGACCTTTTATTCCGGAGATATGATGATTGCAGGGTAAGCTACGATATGTACCTAGTCATGTCGTGGTTCCTAGTCATGTACCTAGTCACTCAGTACCTAGTCACTTTTATCAAGGCCTACGTAATCTTGGCGAAGCATATTGATGCTGATATTGTTCCTAGTAGGCACTCAAATGCATCTTGTCTTGAGAAATGTCGCTAGTTCCTTCTTTCCATAATATTTTGAAATACTTACTTTTGTTTTGCCCAGTTTTCCGAGCATTATATGGGAAGTTATGTCCGGAGACCTTTCAGTAGGACGATATGATCGCCTGCATTGATTTTTCTGCTGAAATACCTTTGGCGCAGTGCTCAGGAGCGAGCGTAATATATTTAGGGGCGAAGCTCCTTAGGGTGTGGGTCGTTCCCTCCTCTGTAGTAGTAGTAGTAGTATGTATGTAGCCACCTAGCGCCGCCGGGAGGCTCGCGCTCGCCCTCGGCGCGTGCCTCCCGGCGCGCGAGCCTTTCTCACTCTTCCATCTGCTGTCTTGTGAGGAGAGAGAGAGAGAGCGAAAGGCGCGCGTTGACTATGCAAACGCTCTTTCTGCGATGAACGCTCTACCAGCTCACAAAGAAGGAGAACGCGCCCTCACCCGCGAGAGACAACGTTGGCGCAGGCAGCGTCTTCTAGCGAGTTTCTTGATTTAAAAATACCGACTGCTCGCGCTGGAGAACCGTTCACCGGCTACCCATATATATATATATATATATATATATATATATATATATATATATATATATATATATATATATATATATATATATATATATATATATATATATATATATAACAGTAATTGACGATGCGCCTCTTAGAGAACGACGGTTTATTAAGTCAACGTTTCGGTCGGAGCCCGACCTTTTTCAAGACATGTAAACCACAGGCCAGTATGGCCTTATATACACACTTTGCCTTGTAGTAAGGAGAGAAGGACAAGGGTGGGAAAGCGAATGTAGTGGGTTGAAAATATACGGAAATAATAAAGATGAAAAATAAAAATAATAATAAAGATTACTGGCATCTTCACTGCAACAAAAGATGAGCAAGTCACGCAAAGGCAACTCGCGCACACACACACACACACACACACACACACACACACACACACCACAGAGAGAGAGAGAGAGAGAGAGCGAAAGAAAAGAAGAAAAAAAGAAAAGAAGAAAAAGAGAAAGGGGCGAAAATGGGGGAAACAGCGAGAAGGACAAGTGCCGCCCGCCGCGCCAGTGCTGTCCGAGTCCGTAGACATCTTTAAGAGCAATCCATCAATTAGGTATTGTAAACCGTGGCGCCGGCTTATATCTGGCAAAACTAACGACACTTTCCGTGGCGTACCTTATGCGGTTTGGATGTTGCCTCTGTGGTGCCGCTGCACAGCAACGCGCCCCAGGAGGGAAGAACGGGGGAGGTATTCAGGCATGAAAGGCGCAGCGCTCTTGTTCCCGATTGCAGCCACATTTGTAATACGCACTCGGCGCCACCGCGTGGCGGGGTAAGGTAGGCAAGGAAGAAGAAAGGGCGGCACGAAGGGAAAGAGCCGCACAGAAAGGCGAGGTTTTGAAGCAGTAAAATTCTCTGTACAACACAATGACGTATTGTCCCCTCTTGTCGTACGATCTCCGGAGCCACTTTGCGTGTGTCGGCTTGCACTGCACGGGTAATGCAAACAGGGCCAGGCCTGATAGAATCGGGCGTACACAGCTTTAAAAAAAAAGTCGAATGAGGCAATGATAATTGGCGGGAATGGCCGATCTTGTAATTGAGGATACAAAGTTTATCAATTCGACTGTTCACTTCCTAACGATCGTAACACCGAGAGAGCGCCAGGATGTTCATTTATACCATGCTTAATTGTGCCAAATTTGTAGATAAAGTAAGATTCCCTTTGCTCACGTTCTCTGGTGCTCCGAAAGTTACTTTCCAATAGTGTGACCCTGACATCCTCAAAGCTGTGACCTTTCAAGTTGATGTGTTTAGAGAGCGGAAGGCCAGGTAGTGAGCGCACATGGGACCGATGGTTGTTGAATCTTATCCTGAATAGTGTGTCCGTCTGTCCTATGTACTGCATGTTACATATTCCACACTCTAAGAGATAAATAACATTGTTTGAGTCGCAGTCAAGTTGTCCTTTTATTCTGTGCTTAAAATTCGAATGTGTGCTTTCTGCAACTTTTGTTTTCTGGATGTGTTTGCACACGCCGCATCTGGATTTCCCACAGGGTCGACACCCGTCGGGAGGCACTGTTCCTATTTTTGAATGTACAACGTGATCCCTTATGCTTTTCGGTCACCTGTATACCACACGCGGAGGATCGGTAAAAATTTTGGAGAGTCGCTCGCTTTGTTCCAATATGTTAAAATGTTTTTTCAAGATTTTATTAACGTTCGGTGGATTGCTAGTAAAAGTTAGAACAAGGTTTTTTCGGCGTTCGTGGTCGGTGTCTTTCTGGTCATACAGGAGCGCCTGGCGGTCGAGATTTTCAGCTTTCACAATCGCATCCTCAATGATAGATGGTGGGTACTTTTGATCGACAAGCACTTCACGCATCCGTGCGGTGCTTTTTTTTCACACCACGGTGCTTTTTTTCCACACTCCTCTCTATCTCTTTAAGCCCATTTCCCCTATCCCCACGGACGCTGAGCCATGATCCCGACATGGGCTGCAGAAATTAGCGTCCTTAAGCAAACTACAATCGTCATGATCGTCACAGGACAAACTGAAGCCCACTGTCTTTCTTCTGCTTCCAGCCGCAATTTTGCGATTGTAGTAATGGGCTGAGGCAGCTTTTCTAGGTGGCGTTGGCTGAGGTCATACGTGCAAGAAAGAAGCGCCCGTGCGAACGCCGCATATTGGGCGTTGCATGCGCACTCTTGGGGACCTGAACTAATAGTTTTTTTTTTGTTTTTTGTTGTCGGACATTTTCATGCCATGCTTAACAGCTTTGCTGCTAACGCCCCTTGTTTTTCAAAGGTGATGTTTCACTTTTTGCCATGTGTCCGCGCTAATGCACACTTGAACTAGCGCAGTTTGCAAGTGGTGCAAGGCTGAAAGCAACAGCGGAGCTGGTGTGTGACCTAGCCAGTGCTTCTAAGTTCTGCTCGTAATAACGCTAGGTGTTGCTCGCCTCGGCTAGAGGTTTTGGCGAGGACATGTCAAGTGACTAGTGGTTAATTACGTGGCAACACGTCACGTGACTAGGTTACGTGATCTTCGTGGTTTAGATCACGTAACTACTTCTTACGCGGTCATATAAAGCAGTATATAAAGACTCGAACTGTAGTGCAGATGTGGCAGGTGTCGCTAAGCAACGCGCACTTGTTTCATGATGATAATAGCTTTTGCGAACGCGACACGGCGGTTTACCGAGCTTGAACAGCTTCGCTGTTAAAATAAGCGCCATTCGGTGTTTATACACAGGGTACTTCGGGACTGAAATACTTTTCAATTGCGCTACTCTTTATTTTATGCTCATCTGTGCGCAGCACAAACTTCATTTTCATTTCTCACACAGGTGCCCACCTCCAGAAGGCGCCACTCCTAACCCGAATCGGCCAGATAAGTGGCCTGGATGTTGCAATAGAACGCATTTTCAAAGACAATAAAGTTATTGGTAGCAGTAATAGAACATAGACGTCATCTGAATTGAAAATACGTGTGTTTTCCTTATGAAAGCCTATACTCTGTTTCACTAGTTCCGTGCAGCAGAGCCAAGACTGCTACCATCCAGCGCAGAATTCTTCTGTTGTGCCAGTGTTGTGCCAGACGCCGTAGTGGAGGGCTCCGGAAATTTAGACCACCTAGGGTTTTTTAACGTGCACTGGCATCGCACAGCACACGGGCCTCAACATTTCGCCTCCATCGAAATGCAGCCGCCGCGGCCGGGATTCGATCCCGCGACCTTCGGATCAGCCCTCCTGATTGGACAAAGAGGCTTGTAGCTTACACTGCATGGGATTAGTGAAAGAAGGTATGGCTAGGATGTTTCGAGGATGCAAGCTCAAGGAGGCACGGCAATCGACATGTGCCAGAGCATTCTTCAGCGTTGCTCTCCCCTCAATTCGTGAACGGTGACCAAGTGTTGACTACTTTGCCCCGCCACGGTGGTCTAGTGGCTGTGGTACTCGGCTACTGATCCGAGGTCGCGGGATTGAATCCCGGCTGCGGCGGCTGCATTTCGATGGAGGCGAAAAGTTGAGGTCCGTGTACTGTACGATGTCAGTATACGTTAGGGACCCAGGTGGTCCAAATTGCCTGAGCCCTTCACTACGGCGTCTCTCATAATCAGAACTGGTCAGAACGCTTCTGCAGTAGTCAGCGTCAACAACCAAGGCGAGCTCCTAAACGCAGCCTCGGTCCGAAACGTAACTACAGCAATCTCCCAAGAGATCGCCATTGCCCTAGCCATGAAGGACCCTCTGCGTCCAGTTGTCTACGGACTCCAGATCAGCAACACGAGCCTTCGTCTCCGGCTCGATCTCGAAGGAAGCGAGAGCCATCTCAGGAAGCCAAGGTGGGAAAGAATTTCACACAATCACATGGCTCCCGGCCCTCATGGTAGCCCGTGTCCACCCCCACGCTCCCAATCCTTACGAATTTGCACGCGACAGAGCGCGAGGACTCACCCACCGCGATGATCTTAGCGCGGATGAGAGCGACGGGTGGCACAGGGACTCTCTCCTCGCCTTTCTTGAAATCATGGCTCGTTATCACTTACCATGGAGGTCACTTCCACTAACTCCTCATAAACTCACTCGACTTCAGTCGTTGGCATTCAGAATGCTCCAAACGGGGTCCTTCCCTTCACAGGCCAAATTCTGTCACTTCTTAAGTGATAGTTCGTTAGATCGCATGCTCTGGCAATGTCCTGCGTTATGCGATGCAGGCCCACACAAACGTGAAAACTGAGAGAAATCCCTGAAGAGCTGTGATCTCTCAGACCGACTCCGAGCTGTCCAGAGGGCCTGCGAAAGGGCAGAGGGCCATGGTATTCCTCTTCCTGCATGGGCGCAGCCCGCAACTACCAAGGATCCACCATGCCAATGGAGGTTCCCAACGTAGTTCCTCAGGACCAAATAAGTGTTCTTTGTCTCTCTGTCTAGCACAGACATGATTTCAGTTGAATATATGGTTAGCAAAAACAGTCGCAGGATTATTAGTAAATTATTTTTAAATGCTACGTAGTCATGAATGCTAACTATGGGGTTCTTTAACGTGCACTGACATCGCACAGTAGACTGGCCTCAACATTTCGCCTCCATCGAAATGCAGCCGCCGCGGCCGCCGCAGCCGCAGCAGCCGAGTGCCATGGCCACTAGACCACCGTGGCGGAGCATAGGGAAAACAGTGTGCACACACAAACACAAAGAAGCAACGGAACGATACGAGCGCTAACAACTCGTGACTAACCACTCAGCTCTCACGTCGTCCTGCTCCTTCTTTGTCTTTGTGCGTGCGCGCCGTTTTCATTATGAAGTTTTAAAACTCGACGAAATTGCTACCTGGCTTCACTTTAGCTTGGAGTGGCCTCCTCCAATTCGTATTCCTTCACCACTGGAATGACTAGTAGTCCGTTATGTGAAACAGCCAAACATTCACACATCTTCCCTGCGAATGCATCTGCTTCAGTTCCGAAAAAGCAGCTTTCTCGGCAGCAATAGGCCATCTAGACAGCCGCCCAGAAAAAAAAATGAAAGACAGAAAGCTGAGCGAGTTGGCAAGGGTTCACTACGGAAAGGAAAGGCCCGAAAAACACGGACACGTTGTCCGCTCCTCTTGCCTTGTGTCCCTATTTTACACACCGTTTCTTTCCGTAGTGAATCCGGAAAAAAATCTAAGGCAATGACCTACATAGACTTCAACGCGAGCCACTGTGAAGGCGTTGCTGCAATTTCTTCGAGAAAATGGACTTGGTGGGCGACTGTGACTGTGCCATGACAATGTATGTACATGGACATTGAGGCGTCGTCATAGTCCCTTCTCTTCTTTCATTCTTTCATTTCCCCTCTACCCCTCCCAAGCGCCGGGTAGCCAGCCGGAGAACCCTTCTGGTTAACCATACAGTCTTTCCTTTGCGTTTATCTTTCCCTCTCTTATGCAAGAAGGGGCACGAGATCTTTTCAGATCAGTCGAGCTTTTATGGCGGAGAGACTGCACAGAACATCAACGTTCAGCGAGCAAATACGCTAAGTGCATTTCGACGAATCCAAAGTGCAAGTGCTTGCACCCATGCACGTTAAGGAACTCGAGCTGGCCAAAATACTCCGGAACCCTCCTTTCCCCTCCGCTACGACAGGCTGCATAATTATATTGTAGTTTCGGCAATCACAAACAGGCAAAGACGATAATAATAATTACCAAATTGCCAATCTTCCAGTCGTTCTCTTGCAAATATGTGTGACCAATTGGTGCCTGTGATGCCTGTGATATGTGTGACCAATGTGCCTGTGACATTCGGAGAGCTAAAAATTGTAGAGATTCACCAAGCAGCCAGAACACAGACAAGCTAGAAGAGACTTCAAATCCGAGGTAGTGGGAATCATGTTAAGAAATTGCACGGCATAGCTGGCGACAAGCCTAAAGAATGACGGCAATGTAGCCGCCTGTAAAGCTGGCTTTGTTGCGAGCGCACCTTGTGTAAGGAGAAGCCAACGGTAAGAATTTAAGAAGTTTACATGTATACATAGTCGTTATCTTCTTATTTCTTGCTCCCCTTTTGGCGTTAAGGGTTGTACAGCATAAATTAAAGTATTAATTTGTGCAGTTTCTTCATTTAACAAAGTACCACGCAACCGCCGAATCGTTGATTACCTGAAGAATATTTGGGTGTATGAGGATTCAACTGGGGAGTGTTAGAGGGTGTTGGAAGTGGGGTGGGGTGTATAAATCCAGCACCCCTCTGACGACTGCAAATGTGCGCGAAAGGTGTTTAAGTCCCACGACCACTGTAACCCTTTCGCATACAACCACTTCCGGCTATGCAAAGATATGTGAAGAACCCACATTCTTACGCAGTGTGCACCAACCGATCACACTGCGCTCCATCTTTAAATTTGCACAGTAGTGCGCACATCCGCGGAAAATAAGTGAACACTCTTTAGTCACTACTTTTTCATGTTGCTCTTTCCTCTCGCTGCTAATTATTCTTCATATGTAAGCTCGCATACTGGATTGATGATCGTAAACCCCCTCCCATCTACCCTACAGCACGCTCACTTACATGACTTCACCTTCCTTGATATATCAATGGGCATGCATAAAGCAGAGCGCACATGCTGTGCAGCCGGTTTCCTACAGAAGGCTTGAGATCCGTGTTCAGAGTGTCGCTATCAGGAGTACTTAGAGGCCCTAAATACTCTTCTGTGCGATCAGTATGGTCACACGGTCGATTTGAAGCCGTTCTCCATCCCGTTTTATCAACGACCCCTTCGGCAAAAAAAAAAAAGATATATGAAACTAGACACAGAGTAGTTAACTGCCCTGCTTTTCGCTGCCCACGGCCCTCCCACCGCATTCGTCGGCCTTACGCAAACATCTGGAAAGGCATTCGTTCAGAGCGCATATGATGCATTTACAACATCTGCATGAGCCCCATAGGTTCGTAACAACGCATGTTACGTATCGCCGGTTATTGTGGCCCCTCACTGCCCTGGTTGCCAAGCGCAAGATCCCAGATTCCAGAAGCTCGAGGAATGCGGACCTTCGATCAGTCGTGTGCAAAAATGGAAAAGTGGGAGCCTGTATGGTGGCAGGCAACTGCTTCCGCAAGATTTCGTAACAGCAAGCCCAAGAGAGACGGCGCTACCCTTTATCGACTAAACCAAATTGTCCCGCCACAACAGAAAGTGGTCCTTCTGCCATTCGCTCCTATCGCGCCGACGCCTTCCAGGACAGCACCGGCGCGGCTAACGCCGACGTGCCCCACATTTACCGGTCAGCGACAGATGTGGCGGTGAAGCCGCGACTACAATCAATTGGGACTTTTCGAAGGCAGAGGAGGTGGGTGGAAGAGAAGGCGCCAAAAGGGAGCGCCCCGCTTTGTCCGGCGAAGCGCTCGCGGGCCCCTGCCGACAGTATTGCTTTGATGCGCTCAAAGAGGCGAAAAGAATGCGCGCTGGGATGACTGGGGCCGGCCGGCGTTTCGCTTCCCTCGTTTTCCCTACGCGCCTCTTCTGCGCAGCGGGCCGGCGCCAATCGATTGGCAGGCGCACTGCGTTTTCCCTGGGACTTGACACGGCGTCGGGGAGAGAGCGAGCCCCGGTCCGTACAGTGCCCGCCTCCGGTCGGCAACGGCCACCAACGCCGCCGTGCGCGAACTAGCGGAAGCTCTCGCGCGACGTCAGCGGTAGTTTTCTCCATCAGCGCTCCGCCGGCAGGCAGCCATGTGCGTCGAGTTCGTGATCTTCGTGCGCAACCTGGGCGCCCTGGTCAGGGCCACGGTGGGAGGACACTCCGTCGAAAGGCCAAAGGTAAGCCCCCTTCGTCGGCAACCTCGTTTCCCGGCAACGCGACCGCTGACGGCTCTGGCAAGGAGGCGTACACTCGTAGCCGTCGGTGTGCGTGCGTACGTTTCAGTTTCGTAGTGACGGGCATAGTTTTCTACAAGGCCTCTGGAAGCCGGCTTTTGTTCTGGCCCGTCTGCACATGCTCTATCGTCGGTCAGTGTGAGTGTCAATGAGTAGCATGCGGTCACCCGGGTACAAAGTACGAAAGAAGCAGGTCGCCAACCGGCACCCCTATTTGATTGCGCAATCGGTTCCCGTGCCCCGTCCTGGATAAAAAGCGTTGACCCCTCGGATCTTCCGGGCCCTGTCCCAGCCCTGATCCGTATGCTACATGACGTCATGCTCACCGGCCACATGGTGAGTGTGACGACCCTGGCGGCGTGGTTGGTGATCCGATATGAAAAGAAAGAATGGACGTTGTTAATGACGCGGGACCACGATCGGTGCGCCTCTGTGCGTGTGTCCCGTGTATAGGGAGAGCCTCCTCCTATTCCACGAAGCCGGCGCTGTCAACTGCGTACTTGCGCCACAACCGCGCCGCGCGCTCTCTCTCTATCGCTCCCCTTTGTCTCCGGCGCTCACTTAGCAGCGTCGGGAGTCCGGCGCGTCGCGACACCGTATTTCACGTCTCAATCGCCAGTTGTAATCACCACCGCGCGGGGGCGCGTTGTCTTGAGCTGTGTTTTATGTGGTGTACACGTTCAGCCTGACAGATGGTCTTGCGCTTCTCGTCTCCGAGTTCCTTTTCTTTTTCTGCGATAGCTGAGCAACTGTAAATGTCTTTGTTAGGACGCTTCGCGGACGGGACGGAACAAAGGACCTTCAGGCTAACTGCATTTCGTGTTATCGCGCCTCTTTCTTTTTTTCTTACGATTGCATCGTTCGAAAGTGGTCTCCAGGAAAGAGAGCCTCCAACATTTTCAGCCTCCCAGATAATGTCACAAATGACGTCCGAGTCTGATGCACTGGGTCATCGCATGCGGTGTGCCTGTGTGATTTCTATACTTAGTTGACAGAAGGTAGACAAGGACACACGGGAATAAAGGGCAACAGCCACAACGCCTGTGTTACTGTGTGTGTTCGGATGCCTGTTTTCTTTTTTCTTTTTTCTGCGTGTCACTGTCGTCGCTGCCACGGTTCGACAATGTAGACGTATGAAATGCAAGAAGTCCTCTAACTACCATCTTTGTGCATGCGCAATATCGGGGAGTGTAGCCGATATTGTTTATATTATTAGAGTTTATTGAGCACTCATATTTAACACTTCGTCGAGGGGAAAGTTAGATTAGGTGGGGAGGTAATCTTTTGGGGTGCTTGACTCGGGTAAATTGTCTCAGAGCTCAATAATGAAAGAAAGGACGCAGAGAGGATAAGACAAACGCAAGCAGGACGGATAACTTCAGCTCTTGTCCCCTGTCTGCGCGTCTCGGTTGTCTGTGTTTCTTCCGCGCAGTCATCAAGCACGAAAAGCGACAAGGCAAGCACATTCGCCTGGTCACATTTCTTTTGTGCGTCGTGTTTACGCAACATGTGTTTTCCTTCCTCGATTAAATGCCCTGTGACATCCACCATCATCCGCGGCGCACGGGATGTTAAAGGAATGGCAATATACCTAATCACCTGAAAATGGCAGTCCATATACGCTGCATCCGCACGCGGCAAGTTGTGGACGCAACAAAGGAAGGCAAACAAACTGCAAAACCATAATGCAGCCGTGTAACCATTCTGTCAGCATGTACACTATTCCACAGTGACCGAGCGATACGCATGGACTCAATTGACGGTCGCTAACCAGCACATCATTGCGGATGGTGCGCTCTCAACATGTACATGAGCTTACACTCCGTAAATTTGCAGCAGTACGCACGACTCCCACTGCAACGGCATGTGGTGACGCTTACGCTTGTGACGTGGCAGCAACGTGTGTTTCGGCGCTGGCCGGATGTGCATTAGGAACATTGAGATGTGGTCATTGCAGGAATGTTATCGAATTGTTGATCCGTTGCAACCGTGTTCTCATTTGAAGCGTGCCACTTATAACTGAAGCGCATTAAAAACAGAATATCTGGAAACTCTTCGTGTAAGATGATTCTCTGTGCAAGTCTCTGATGTACATCTATATTTCCATTGCGAAATGGGTTTGCCCTGAAGGCATAGTTGATGATGTGTATGCGTTATATATGTGCTATAGGGCCTGTGCTGTGTATGAACTGAAGCAGTGTTTTCTGAAACCTGTTATCGTGCATCGTATTGCTATGAGGCATCGAGGTACTGCAGCGTAGGCCGGCTTGCTGTAGTAGACGAGAGCGTTCCGGATGCAGTCCTGTACGCGTTCATATTAGGCGGTATGCACCTGCATCCGTCCCTGCAACAGAGCAATACGGACTTTTATCGCACAGTGGCAGGTTATACCAGTTCCATGTATAGATTGCTGGCGGTGTAAGGACCACGCCGGCCCAGAGTCTCCTAAGCCCAACTTCCTCCGCCATGTTAAGGTGAAGGGGAAGGAAGCACACAACACACGCCACCATGACCAACGTCATTTTGCGGCAATAGAAGTTTCTTTTAAGTTAGTCAAATTATACACTTACCTATAAGCATCCAGCGAAAAGGCGAGACAGAGTCACAGACCGCCTCTCCCCCTCAAAATCTACGATAGAAAGATACCCGTTATGCACTAGGGTAAGTATTCCAGTGCCCTCGCTTCAATTTGACACAGACAGACAGAACGGATAGATAGATAGATAGATAGATAGATAGATAGATAGATAGATAGATAGATAGATAGATAGATAGATAGATAGATAGATAGATAGATAGATAGTGTCGGGCCGATGGGCCCTTATCTGCAGCACGCACGTTGGGGGCAGGGCGAGGAGGACACACGCGCATTGCCCAGGCGCGTGACGAGCGGCGGCGTCGAAAGGCCACAGGGGGCGTGAAGGTGGCCGGCCGATAAGAAGGGAGGTGAGACGAGCCCGGAGGCTTTTTTGGTGGGCGGCAGGACGATGGGATGCAGTGACGGTCGCGCTAGGCGCTATGGTTTCCTCCGTGAGTGCTGCAGAGCAGAGGCCACGCCGGTCTGGGGCGCCCGCTAAGGCGAGTCGTTGGCTCGTCCTCCACTGCGAGTTGTGCGTGAGTTTGCTTTCGAGCCGTTATGTTTTACACCTACTTTCATGCCGTTAAGTTTTGCGCCGTGTTATGTCGGGCTGGAAGGTGGTTGTGATTCTTTTGGAGTCTTGAATTAAAAGCGGTTCTTGTTCCCAGCGTTGCTGGCTCGTGTCATGCGAATTGCGGCTCACTGACCCCCCTTAGCGGAGACGGGGCCCACAATAGATAGATAGATAGTATACAGCGTGTACAGGGTGGCATTTGTATTTAGTATTTTATTAGTATTAAGATCGAGAATCACGTTCACTCCGAAGTCACTTCAACATATACACACTCGTCCGCCTGAACATTATGATGTCATCTGCTGCGATACTAATTGTGGCAAAAAAATGCACCAACTTCCGTTGTGCAATAAAACACAATATGCACAATGAAGACATAAGGTTACCTAATTTCCCGAAACATTTACGCGATCGTTTCGTGTGAAAGTGTGTTGATGCTGACGAATAATATAATGCCACTTTTTTCTTGAGTAACTGCGGTTTGGAAACATGCGTGACCATCATACGCATGTAAATTTACACATGCATAGGTGCTTCGACGCGTATAGGTGATAGATCACGCCATTTCTCACGTGAAACTGTCCATGCGCGTTCTTGTGCTTTATTTATTTATTTATTTATTTATTTATTTATTTATTTATTTATTTATTTATATTTCTTTTTTTTCGTATAGCAGCTCATTCCGACAGTCGTTGGTGGGGGTTGCTACCTCGTCTGAGTAGTATGGAAGCTTTTATGTCGTTCTACTGCAAGATAACGCTGATGTAATTTTAGATTGGTGTGGCCAACTTCTGCTCAAGAAAAAAAAAGAGAGAGAGAGACATTCGTTGAACATGCAATGCTATTAGGCAGTTTACTCTGCCCTTCTTTTTTTCAATTTTGGAGAAGCAATTATATTGTTTGCCTAATGTGGCAACGTTTAACTTTCATTAGACTAATTTGCTGTGATGTGGCAATCCGTTGCTTTTCTTCCAATATCTGGCAAAGTGACGTTCTCAAGTTTCACTGAAGCCATTGTAAAGACGCTCCACGAGCGATGAGCTTTGTTTTCTCTCACTTACAGGTTACAAAGTTGACCACAAGTCCAATTTTTGAGCAGCATTGCATGGGCCACATGGTCCACATCATCTATATTTCTGCTCTCTCTCTCTTTCTCTCTCTCTCTCTGCCATACAGACTGCACACAATTAACGTCTACACTTAACTTTCGTTGAAGAAATGCGCTATACATAACACGTGACGTACGGACATGATTCTGTTCGGATAGAGAGAGAGGCAAATGAGGTAAAGGCAGGGAGGCTAGCCAGAATTGAAGCATCCGGCTGGCTATCCTGCACTGGCGGAAAGGGAGAAGGAAAATAGAGACGGGGGATTAATAAGTTAAAAGAAATGTAAAAGGGATGAGAAATATAGTCCTTCCAGTAGGCCGATGTCACGTAAGAAATTCAACAAATCTTGACCGACTTCCGGTGCGATGACATTTGAGGTCGACACCGCAAAGATCGTCTGCTCTGATAGCGGCCTGTCGTCAAAGTGTGCCAGCGTAGCCGCTAGCGGGAGCCAATGTGCGCGCTGTAGCGAGCACAGTAACACAATACATGTTCAGCGGTCTCCTCGCTGCCGCAGTGACGCCAAGCAGCGCTATCGCCCATACCAATCCGGAAGGCGAACGATCTTGTGAATGCGACACCTAACTACAGCCGGTGAAGCACTGTTGTCTCGCGTCGAGATAGTCCAGGCGGGGATCGAATTCGAAGAGACGAGTCCAGTCGATGTAGACGTGTGTGCATCAAACTAGGTGTGTTACATTGAGATCTTCTGTCTTCGTCTGCGAGCGCACGAACTTTCATTGCCGCATCTGTTCTCTATAACGGTATGGGATCATGAAGGCCCTCCTCATGCGCAGATCGAGCAGCTGCATCGGCGTGTTCGTTACCCATGATGCCGCAGTGGCTTGGGATCCCCTGCAAGGTGATATTGTGCCCTTGCTCGACGAGGTAGTGAAGCAGCAACCTGATTTGAAGAACTAGTTGCTCGTGGGGTACGCGGCGTAAGGCTGACGCCAGACAATGAGCAGCAGACGTCGAGTCGCTGAACACACTCCATTTCTTGGGCGGTGTCACTGCAAATCACGCAAAGTGCACAACGAATAGCTTCAAGTTTGGCAGCAGTCGATGTCGTCCTATGAGATGGCTTAATCTTTAGGATGATGTCTTTTAGATAAAATATTTCCGACCGAGCAGACGTGTTCACCGTCGTTGACGAATCGGTATGCAGACAGCAGTGGTCGTTGCAGGTCTCATACAACAAAATCAGGGAAAGCTACTTGTCTGTTCTGATATTTGTATTGCAGTTTACTAGACATGCGTGTCTAATTCGTTCAATAAATCTAAAAAAAGGTGGTCCGAAGTTCACTGGTGCGGAGAGACAGCTTCTATTTTCCAGGGGCCTGGCGCGTATGATTTCGTGTTTGCCCACCACCTCCCCACCGACCCTCTCTCCTCGCCACCAGTTTACTAGAATATCTAGAAAACCAAACAGCCCCAGCAGATTCTACCGCAGAACCTTGGACGGCCCGCAATACATGTTTGTCGTATGTCAGAGCCCTACAGTGAGTCGGAGTTGTCTTTTTAGGTGCCTTGCTGGTACTCTCTTCAGAAGACTTCGCACGCGTATCCTGAATAAATTGAAAACGAAAATCCGAATTACACTCGCGCTAGTTCTGCATTTGTCCACAAATTTTGGCATGGAATTATTTCTCCTGCCTAGACCTGCTCAATGTGATGTCCTCTGTTCCCAACTCTGTTGCGCATCTATCTATCTATCTATCTATCTATCTATCTATCTATCTATCTATCTATCTATCTATCTATCTATCTATCTATCTATCTATCTATCTATCTATCTGTCGCGCAAGTGCAACACAAGCAAGCCGATCCAGCCATCGCCCGTCACCGTATTGAGTTCCGTCCCGGGCAGTAAATAAGAGGACCTCCTACTCAGCTCCCGTCGGGGTTGCCGTGTCGCTCACAATTTACACACCCACCACCACGCTCTTTCGCGCGCGGATCAGGAGTAGCTGACCTTGAGGAGTTCTCTTTTGTCCGGGTTCTTGGTCCCCGGGGGGCCGTGCCCGGTTCTCACGTCACGGTGCTCGGAGCAGAGCCCGGTCGATGAAGCCTCGTCGACATTTGCTTGCCACACGGCGCAGCAGCGTGCGTTAGGCCGCTAAGGAGGCAGTGATGACTATACCTCACGCGAGTGGGGGGGTTCGTCCTTCCTTTATTATTTTTTGATACGGTGTAACAGAACGCGCTCGTACATCCCGGGGTCCTTACGTGATGCGTTAGTGCTGCCGGTTCGGCCCTGCTTCTGAAGATGTGCACCTCGAGACAAGGTGCGCACATTTTCCTTTTTTGTTTATTGTGTTCCTGGAAATGAGGGTCACGCTGCCGCTATGCGCGCGCTGGGCTCAACTTTATAAAGTGGGTAATTAGAGCACGACAGAGGCCTTTTTCGGGGCCCTGGCTGGAGGAGTCGTGTTGAAGACTAAGCGTTTTATCTCGTTAATGATTTCTACTTAATCGCCTTGCTTCTACTTCTGGCGCTTGTATCGTCGACGTCATTAAGTTTAACGCAGCAGTGTATACAAAGCACAGACGTGTGAGACGTGGTCACGGAACGGGCGTACATACTTGTTCCTGAAAACATGAAAGCAAAATTTAAAGGTGTGTGTGGGGAAAAAAAAGAAAAAAAAAGGGGGGGGGGGGTGAGGTGCAGGCATAATCCCTGCTTGTGCGACGGCGACCTTGAGAAAACGGTACCAGAGAAATATGGTAGTACTGAAGATAGGTGCCAGAACTAGAAAACTCGCGTCTCGTTCGTTTGCTACATACGAAACATGACATCGAAGAATATACGAAATGCACCACAAACGTGACTGATGGGTCACGACATCAACAACATCACGTTCTCGCCACTTACGTCACGTTTAAGCATCACACCAGAATGTGTGACTCATGTCAGAATTGTACATTCTGATGTGAGCCGCACGTCTTTTAATGTTAAATTAATGTTAAATACACGCTGAATTGTATTGGCGTGACGTTCGACTGTCAAAGGTTACGTTTGAACACCTAGGTCTAGGGTCCGACTGTACCAAAAGTATTAGCTTTCTCCTATGCGTCTCTTAAGCGATAACCGAGGACTCCTACGAATGTATCTTTCTTTTTTTTTTTTTTTCTTGCGCGTTGGGATTTTTGGGTTCGGTACAGTCCATTACCATAAGACAAAGGCTGTTTTATTTGTGGTATAAGTTCTGCGTCTATACGCGGCTCTCGAAAAGAAGATAAGAAAACGACCTCCTGCAATATCCTATTTCACCGGTTTCTGCGGTGCACTATAGTGAAGGGACTGTATAGCGAATAAAATCGCGCTTTGTGGCGGTACATCTGCACTGCTACACCTGCACTGTCAGTGCCTATACGAAACGAACAATCACCAAAACACACACACATACACACACATGCACACGCGCGCACACACACACACACACACACACACACACACACACACACACACACACACACACACACACACACACACACACACACTAACACTCCTCGAGCATTCTTAGTCGAATAGAGCAACATATAGATGGAGTGACCCCCTGAACGCTAATGATAATATTTCTCGTGCATGCTTTGAAAGGCACACGTAGCGTGCTTCACTTTTTCCACACTTCTGAATAAATGTAGGAGCTTCCCCTATCGGGAAAACAGGGGCAAGCGGAGCTTGGCGTATGCGTGCCTTGTTTCTTTCTTGCTTGCTTGCTTGCTTGCTTGCTTGCAGCATGCACGTTGCGCGGCGTATAGACGATACGTCGACGTAGGCGCTACGTACACTCCTTTATGAATACAAACCTAGCTTTAAAGCACCTGTATCATGAACCGGCAGTGGATGACAATAGAGAAAGAAAAAAAAAAGAACCGACAGTGGCTAAATCGGCAAAAAAAAAAAAAGACATTGGTTGCATTGGTTAACGTGCCGGTTTTGCAACTAGCCGGTCGGTGGTTCGAATCCGATGAGGAATTTTGATATTTAGTTTATCTTTTTTATCTTCAGTGTAGCTTATGACTCGAAGCGAAAGGGAAGGGAGCAGCGCACTATTTTCACTATTTACACTAGGATGATGATGGTCGGTTTTTTTGTTTTTTTTTCTTTGAACACCGCGAGCTCCATAAGTCCGTTAATACAAGCTTCTCCTGAATAAGTTTCCATTATTGAGCAGCATTGATCCTTCTATCCCTATAAATAGTTTACAATGACAACCTCGATAAGCTTATCTCGCTTTACCAGTCTTGCAAGTAACGATTGCGAGCGCTGACATTAGAACGTTTTACTCTTCTTCCGTTATGTATTCGCCATTTGCCAAAAATGTTCCATTTCTGGTACACGCTGTGCTTGTTTCCCAATGATAAGCGGTTCGATAAGGCACGTTTCTTCTATTTTCTTTCATGCGTAGTGTGTCGTGTCTATCGTTGCTCCGATCAATCACTTCAGCCATACCGCGCATACTTTCCGTAGCAGTTCAGTTAAGGGGACGGCAACCAACTCGATACGTCGAGCCTTTCGTTACGGCACACTTTATGTACCATTCCTTTGCTCTGCAGAAAACTAAAGCAAAAAAAGAAAGACCTGATTTGCGTTCAGATTCTCTTGCGAGGACGTTCATGTCCCTTCGTCACGTCGGGAAGAAATGCACCCACGCTCAGACGCTATAATACCAAGGGTCCTTCCCGCTGCGTGCTTCTGTTGCTTCTGCTTCCTCTCGGCCGGCTCTGCAGTGCCGCTGTCTGATCAAATTGAGACGAATGCCTCCCCGTGATTCGTGTCGTTTCAGTTTCAGCGTATGTGTATATGGGATAGTCGCTTGTTCTTTCATGCCTTTTTCTTTCTTTCTTTTGCTTTTTCATTTGCTCGGTGCCCTTGTACGGTGCGGGGAAGATTGTAGTTGAACTGGCTATTTGGTTATTTCTTTTGCAACCTAAGGCTCATCGATTTCTGCTCTCCCTCTCCCTCTCACTCACATTCTCGTTCTTTCTCAAAGAATATGGTTTCTCAGGCGGTCTTCACTTATAGGAACCTCCTAAGCCGCCCTCTCGTCTTTTTCAAGATTTTCTCAGAAGAGGAGGTTTTGCTGTACAGACAAGGCTATCTATTCACGGCATCTTCTACAGATCGAGCTTTCCATAGTTGCCAGGCGTTTATCTAATAAGATATACGATAAAAAGAAAGAAAAGAAAGGGTGGGGGGGCGAGAACTATCGTTCATCCAGCGTTTCTCTTGGCAGATATCGAACGCGCCTCTGCCGCTGTTGTACACCGTAGGATAGGAGCAAGTTCAAAACTTCGTTCGGTGCTTTCGGGAAACAATCTATCGTCACGGCAATTTCATTAATCGTCGACTCGCCGAAGCAAAGTTGAAATAGGACAGTGAGACCTTTCGCTGTATACGGCCATTTGTTCCTTCGCCCGATTGCAGGTCTCGCGAGACCTTCACGCACGTTCGAGGAATTCGCAGTGCACGCGCGCGTCCCAATGCGCCATTAGATTAATCGATCTGCGTTGTTGGCATTCCTGGAGGGAACGCTGCGAAAGGAATAGAATCGGGAATGGAATCGGGAGAGTGCCGAGAGAAGTCGCGGAGGGGGGCGGGCGCCCGCAATCTCTACCGTCATCAAAAGCTATGCAACGTCTCGGCGCTGCTGCGTAGTCGTACGAGCCCCCGGGACTCGCCCGAATATGCGCGCCTGTGGGAGTGCGCAGTTCGAAATTAAATCGAGAGTGCGATGAAATCGCAGAGCACTGCGCTACGAACACAACGAAAAGAATTATTTAGATGTAAAATTGCTTGTTGAAGACGAGACATTTTAAAAAGGCGATGAAAAGAGTTGCTCGAGTGCGCCGTGTAGTTGTGACGACAGCCTGGTTCTGCTCAAGCAAGAATCGGCAACTGCTTCCTCATATAGCTTTCTTTCGCTGCTGTTCTCTATGGGTTTCAGTATGGCTAAAACAAAGCAAGGTTGATTGACTGATGATTGATTGATTGATTGATTGATTGATTGATTGATTGATTGATTGGCACTTTTGTTTGCATCGTTCGTCCGGGCGACCAAATCACAGATGCACGCGCTCGAGATTGCGCGGTCTCCATCCAGCATTTTCGTCCACGTCTTCTCTTGCCTTCCTTGCTCGCTCTCTCTTGCTTCCTTTTGTTCTTCCTGTTCCTGTTTACAATTTTTTTTACCTCTTGTTTTCTTTCGGGTCTGGTTCCCTTTCTAGAGGTCGTACGGAACCACAGACACATGCTCGCGAACCAGTGATAGAAGAGCTCTCCGCGTTTCGGACACCTTTTTTTTTTTTTTTTCTCGGGGCACCGCTACACCCGATGCCTTACTTGAGTTTTCTGGTTCGCTGGCCTGACCCGCTTGCACGTTTCCTTTCTTGGCACGCTGTCTGATGAGCCCACCTAACCGAAACTAACTACGAGGCTTCTTACAGCAACTCATTCGGAAAACGAGTGAGAAGGAGGGAAGCGAAGGCGTGCCCGAGGCCACTCTTTTAACGCAGGCAGATACTACACACACACACACACACACACACACACACACACACACACACACACACACACACACACACACACACACACAAGTAAAACAAACACGGTGGCCGCCGTAATGCACTGCGTTTCGAGCAGGGCAGTTTGCCGTTTCCTAAAATACCATCCCAATTCTACGGTGCCCAAGTGTACTCAGGTCCTATCGCCTTGTTCGACTTGCTTCGCGTTCTTTTTTTTTCTATTCGAGATAACCTATACGATGTCCTACAAAATATCATAAGAGCAACAATTCGCTCTCTTGTACGTATTGCTTACATTCGTGCTTCTCTCTTTCGCCTTACTTTGGTTGCAGTGCGTGAAAACGATGTGTACAGTGTGCGGGGCAAAAAGAAATTGTCCGTAGTCTAATAGAGAGGCGTCATTAACCCAGCGAGTAGCCCCGCCACGGTGGTCTAGTGGTTATGACACTCGGATGCTGCTCCGAGGGTCGCGGGATCGAATCCCGGCCGCGGCGGCTGCATTTCGACGGAGGCGAAATGTTGATGGCCCATGTACTGTGCGATGTGAGTGCACGTTAAAGAACCCCAGGTGGTCGAAATTTCCGGAGCCCTCTACTACGGCGTCTTTCATAAACATGTGTATTGGTTTTGGGAGGTAAAAAACCCAAGAAGTCAACCGTGATAGTAATAAGCGGCCTTTATCGAGATCACCACTGTAAACGACGGTACTTAAAATTTGTGTTTGAGCACTGTTTTTTAATGCAACGCTTTGGTACCTGTTTGGTCGATTGGTTATTTCATTCTTTTGAGTATGTATTTTGCCACGGTGAGCACAAGGTTTTCGTACTGGCCTGTCTCATCGTCCATGCGACGCGATAACGTCCAGCCGCACTGCGTGCAGATGTTGAGAATTGCTGCGGTGAGGTGCCCATAGGCAACCGCGAAGATGACAGTGCCGACCGAGGCGGAAGACGAAGGCGATGAGGAGGCGTTCTCGTAGCGCACGCTATCGCTGCTATATGCCTACCTCGTTAACTCAAAGGAGTTCGTCGTAATGATGCAAAACTATCGGTAAATTGACTATCGATAGTTTTGAAACTATCTATAGTGTAGGAAAACAATCAGTAGTATTGCTATCGATAAACTATCGATAGTGCAATCGAAAGTTACACAATCGGTGGTACTACAGATTGTTTTTGTGAATAAGCATGCTGTTGTTGGCCGGCGGTATCGCCAAAATATTTGCGATAGCGTATGGTCTGCAATACTGAGTTCATTTTTTTACGAGTAGTTTCTGGCGAATGAAATAAATCATTTCCGCACCGAAAATGCCGGTACAGGTCCACCAATAAATTCAAACCCAGGGGTCGTCGTGGTCCGATGCATTTCCCGATGCCACGACGAACTGCGGGTGTGCAGGAGACAAACCTGGACACCAGCCAAGTGTCCATCAGCATCGCTGCTTCGCTAGCCCACTAGTTCAAGCATCACCATATATATATATATATATATATATATATATATATATATATATATATATATATATATATATATATATATATATATATATATATATATGGTGATGCTTGAACGTGAAACGTGTTCTTAATAGCTCCCAGAAGTTTGCACTACCAGAGCTGGTCGTAACGAAATGGAAGGGAAGGTTACCATCCACCCATCTACAGCACAGAGCTACAAATAATTCCATATACGGATTTCTCATAAACTAAAGCATCTGAGTTGACAAACAGAGTTCGTCTTGGTCCGGAGGACGAATTACTGTAGATACTCGTAACGTTTCTCTTTAGGGGCGAAGCTCCTTAGGGTCGGGGCTTATCTCCTGTTTGTTTGTCGTAGCCACGCTCGCGCTCGCTCTCGGCGCGTGCCTCCTGGGGCGCGATCTCTCTCTCTTCGACAGCGGCAGTCATGAGTGCAGTCAGACGGCGTGTGCGCATGTGTGGGCCGATCCCGGAGGATGTGCACCCAGGCAGTATCGTCTGCTGTCGTGAGAGAGAACGAACGGCGCGCGTTGACTATGGAAACGCTCTTTCTTCTATGAACGTTTTACCAGCTCGCAAGGAACGAGAACGCGCCCTCGCCCGCGAGAGACAACGCTGACGCAGGTAACGTCTGCTAGCGAGTTTCTTGATAGAAAAAGCCGACTGCTCGCGCGACAACCGTTCACCGGCCACCCCATGTATAGAAGCACTGGATCTTGTCCTGCAATGCAGTGCCAGTGGGAAGAGTTCTCTTGTGCGTATTGAACCACAAGGATTCACAGCGTGCGCGTTAACTGAAAGTAATCCGGAACTCGGCACGATCTACGACGTGGGAGCGCAGGAACCTCATAAAGACCAGGAGCATAAATGATAACGCGTGTGTAAATATACACACGCGTTGTCAGTCATGTACATGCATGAGTGGGCAATGTCACGGCTAATTTACGGTAACACAGAACGTTCCCAGCTTCGCCCACTCGTCATGGTTCACTTCGTGGAGGAGGAGGAGGAATGAACTTTATTTTGGAAACCAGCAGGTTTAGGATGGCCGGGCCTAGGCCTCCCACGAGGGGACGTCAAGGGCTTGCCTCGACGCCGCCTCGCGGGCATGCTGGGTCGCCCATGTTTGTTCGTCGAGGGCGGAGCTCCGCAGAGCCTCACGCAGCCTCGACGAGAGGGTCGTGGTGTTAGTGTGTGTGTACTGTGCCGGGCACTCCCACAGCATATTCGGAAGCGTAGCCGGGTGAGTGCCACAGCACCGGCAGTTGGGGGTAGGGTAAACATCCGGGAATATGAGGTGGAGGCGGGCAGGTGAGGGTCTGTTTGTAGTAGGCGCAAAGTGGTGGCCTGCGCCCGGCTTAACTTGGGGTGAGGTGGAGGAAAAACTCGGCGGCTGAGGTAGAAGGCCTTAATGAGATCATTGTAACTGGTCAGATTGCCCCTGGTGTCCCACTCGTCCACAGTGGCTCCGGCGCAAGTGGAGATGCGTGGAGTTTTGTTGTTGTTGTTGTTGTTTGTTTGTTTTTGTTTCTTCAGTTTTCGCAATGACATCTCCTTTTCACCGCATGATATAACACCTCGAGCCTATATATGAGAGCCCACTTCAGCTCTAGCGGTCAGATTCGTGGCGAACTTACGCGGCATACTGACCCTGTTCGCGCCCCGTACATAGCGCGAGCGTTTTCTCCTGCTGATCATCGACTACGTCACCTAACGTGCAGCCCGTCAAAGGCTGTTGACGGCAGTAGATGACGACCCCCGGCTATAAGACTGCGTGTGCTTGCGCGAAACGCACGAGTGCGAGAGTAAACGAAAATTGTGGGTTTAATACGCACGCGTTTAATCTATAACCCAAGTGCTTTCACACCTCTCTAACGCACACCTCCTTCTTTCTCTCTTTCCCTTTTTTCCCCCTTTGCAGCCAACTGACACACCTGAATTTGGCGGCCACGTGGTGGAACGATCGGTAAGTGTAACAGCCTCGGCGCCCTTCTCTTCCGCTTCACGTTTTCCTTCTCTCTCTTTTAAGGTCACTGTCACACGTGTCTCGTCGAGTGATGACCTTGGGGTAACGACAATTTCTGGGGCTTTACGTGCACTGCCCCCCAAAAAATTTTTAGAAAAATACAGACAATGTGATTATGAGGCATGCCGGGCCGTAGAGCCCACGAAGGACCCGTTGAAAAGTGTGGCTCAACTGAGGTAGAGAGATTAGGAAGACAGTGCCATTTGTTTTCTTGCCATTGGCTGCGGCATACGCTCCGGCAGTGTAGTACTCGAATACAGCGTATATATTCTGCAATATATACATGAATTCACCTAAGTGGTACGAACAGATGGCGATCTTAAGGCGAAGGACGAAATCTGGGGAACTCATGAGCCTTTCCGTGCAGTTCTCAAATCTAGAAAGCCGCGAATTACCAAATTGAATCACCAAATCTATTTACCGATCCGATTTGACACTGTGCTTAGTTCTTTAATCAGCAACGGCTCTTCTATTCGTATTCGCAATTTATAATTTAGCATCAGCCCCGCCACGGTGGTCTAGTGGCTATTGTACTCGGCTGCTGCTCCGAGGGTCGCGGGATCGAATCCCGGCCGCGACGGCTGCATTTCGATGGAGGCGAAATGTTCAGGCCCGTGTGCTGTGCGACTTCAGTGCACGTTAAAGAACCCCAGGTGGTCGAAATCTCCGGAGACCTCCACTACGGCGTCTGTCATAACCAGAGCTGGCTTTGGGGCGTTAAACCCCACAAATCAATCGATAGATCAATTAGAATTTAACATCTCTTTACAAATGTAAAAAATGATTCGAGCGAGTTCCCCACGCCGTGAAAAGTGTCGGAACAGCGAATCTATTATTCCAGCGTTAATCGTGACGTAACGAGGGTGTAAAACTACTGTCGTCTCCTTCGCCATGCACTCATGGACATCATGTTTCTTTCTTTCTTTCTTTCTTTCTTTCTTTCTTCTTTCTTTCTTTCTTTCTTTCTTTCTTTCTTTGCATTTCACGTTGTGGAAAAGCAGCCGGGCTGCGAGGATGGAAGGAGTGCGCGCGCAAACGCCGTACATTTGGGATTCGCATAACCGTGTAGTGTAAGTGGGCGCAGGGTTAAAGTGTAGCGGATTTTCCATGTTCGTAACGCCGCCACCGCCACCGGCGAATGGTTGAGTTAGAATAGCTTTGCTCTTTAAAGAAATATAGAACGGAGATCGAAGCGGTAATACTCAGCAGCGTATCTCGATAGGAAGTGAGTCAAGGCTATTCAAGTTTGTTTTTCCGGTGTCATTGTTTATAATTTTCTGGCGCCGCCGTCATGTTTTCGCGATGGAAAACCGGTTACAAGGTCGTGGTGTGACTCGCACGCGCGTTGACTACATCGCGAACGTAGCGATGTAGTAGACCCTTTCGCGTGTCTAAGAATAGCCGTGTAAGTATATATCGTATATATGCGGCTGCCGCTCTCCAACAATTCCTCGCGTCTCGTTCATTTTTCCTTGTGCTGTCTGCCCTCGCGATGTGGTACTCCCGTTCCGCATCATCTCGTGGAAATCTCGCCTCCCGCATTAACTATATTAAAGAAAAATTGCAGTGATGTTTCACTGAATGAACGCGAGTTATACGTTCAAACGTGTGAATGCTATCCCATTCTCCTGCATTTCGAGGAGAGTGACTTGAAGATGATTTGATTGAACGTGTATAAGTGTGGCGACTACTTCGAGTCCAGCCCCCGCCATGGCGGTCTAGTGATTACGTGGCATTCGGCTGCTGATCCGAAGGTCGCGGGATCGCATCCCAGCCGCGTCGGCTTCGTTTCGATGGAGGCGAAATGTTGAGGCCCGTGTGCTGCGCGATGTCAGTGTACGTTAAGAAACTCCAGGTGGTCGGAAATTTCCGGAGCCGTCCACTACGGCGTCTTTCATGATCATATCGTGGTTTTGGGACCTGAAGCCACAGAAATCAATTAATCACTTACTTCGAGGCCAGGAAAACCTCGAGGAATGGGATAGGCGCCTTGACAGTCACTTCACCTAAGACTGAGGAGACCGCAGGTGAAAACCTATGCTTTGTCGAGATACGCCCACTAAGTTATACCTTGACATCCGAGGTCGATTACATTGTTACTTTATGTTTAATTCACTATTATTCACGTTCATTCGTATTCGACTCACATTCTTTCACTTTATTTCGTCCTATATTTTTTTTAATTTACTTTATGTTCATTCTGTTTACGTTCCTTTCTGTTATCTTTCATTCCCGTTACCCCTATTCCCCTGCACAGGGTAGCCAGCCGGTCACAGCACTGGCTAACCTCCCTGTCTTTCCTCCTTTCCTCTTCCTCCTCCCCTTATGTTCATTATTGATTCACGTCAATTCGACGCACAACGGCGCCGCGCAAGCCTGCGTACCCCGCGGCTTAGAACTGGTATGCGGATCTCGCAGATTCCACCGTTCTCTGAGACCTATATATAGATAAAAAAATAACCGACATCGTATTTCTAGGCTGCCCTGGTGTTACAACTGTTATGTGGCTAAGCTATATACTCTTCTGAAAAGCGCGTGTTCTATCCCGCCAGTAGTAGTCGTAGTTTTGTAAAGGAGATATGCCGGAGAGATTCTGCGCCGTCACTGCGAGAACCACTGATGGTCAACATTTCTGGAACCTTCCACTACGGCGTGTCTCATATACTCGGATATCGTGCTGTTGACGCTCCAAGAACTCCCGCAATTATTATTATATTATTGTGATATATTCCACGCGAGATCAAAAATTACTTACATAACCTCTACGCGCTTGAACAGTCCAAGTACTATATATAAAACACGCTAGAGAGTTTTAGTGTTGGGTACTCGATCGGCTGGTACGCACTTGCTTACGGCTTTTTGTACTCCTGAGGCAGAGAAATAAGGATAGAACGCAGGAGCGCGAGGCCTCTAGCGCTTGGGGCCATCAACATTAAAGCTCCACTGACGCTCATGTCCCGACGCTAACATGCGATCCCTGAGGTTGTGGAGCTTAATGAAAAAGGCGGTGAGATTTAGATCTTTTATTTTTTTATTTTTTTTTTCGGTAATCGAGAACTCTCCCACGGCAGGTTGAAACACAGCGTTACCCGTACAAAGTGACAGTCTATATGTAAAGCCTCTTTGGAGATCTCCTGTTTTCGACTCATATACTTCAAGGTTTCATTGAAGAGGCGCAACACATACTTTCTCTACTAGATCCTGCTAGATTCCACTCCATCAAGAGCATATCTTATAGGTCGTATTTACCGTAACTGCGTCATTCGTATGGGCTAAAGGTCGGCGTAAATACGAAAGAACGTTGACGACCGCTGGTAGAAGTTCGATCATGATCGTGCCCTAGCTCCCAAAATCGCCGCGTACGAGTTTCGGCTGTAGTTTGTCGTGGTCAGGGTACTGCGCGCTCAGCTAGGTATCACGTGTGATACATAATGTGGTGGTTTTACGTGCCAAGAAAACACGATGTGATTACGGGGGAAACCGTAGTTTAGGGCTCCGCAAATTCCGACAACCTGAAGGTTTTGATGAGCTCTAAATGGCACGCTATAGGGGCCTCTAACGTTCTCACCAACATTGCAAACGCGACCTCCGCAGCCGGCACCGAACCCACAGCCTCTGAGTCAGCAGCCGAGCACCGTAACTGCTGTGGACACCCGCATTGCATGGGAAAGTTAGTACAACACACGGAGACATCCGAGACGCTTCACGCAAGTTACCCTTATGAAAATTATCGTTGAAAGTTTGTAGAAAATCAATTGGCGTCTTACTGTGAGATGAAGAGAGCTTTAGTTGAGGTACCATTGCCGAACCGATGACCATTTTTTGACCAGCACTGAAATTGACCACCGTGTAAACAATGAAATTCTGTTTACTAGCTACTTAACTGACTTTACATGTACGTGGTGTCAGCGGATTAGCTTTCTTTTTTTTTTTTTTTTTGTAATACGGCGCAGTTAAGGTAAACATCAGTACGCCACTAAAATTCTTACTTCGCTAAAGGAGTAAGTGCACTCTATAAGGAGTAATCTCTGCAATGTGTTATGCACTGCAATTCAGCCATGTGTTTAAGGTATGTCAACTCGCGAGATACGCATGATATCTTATCATCGATCCATCACTTGTTCATTGCATTATCTTTGTTGCGTTAACCATTTAAGCAATATGTCTGACTTTCGTAATCTTTGTATTTCACCCATCTCCCCTGCGTAATGCCAACACAGCGTTGCAGGTAAAACCTCCGTAAAATAAATGCTCGTAAATAACCTCTTCTTCCATATGGATAAAGGAGGTAGTCTACACACTTCATCCTGATTAATTCTGATCCAAGGTTAGTGTTCCTTCCCTAAGTGGAGTAGAAATACCTATTTTACGGATGGACGAACGCCCTTTAATCACCAGGCGGCGAACCAGGGCTATTGTTTGCAAGGATATATGACTAGAATGTATGCAACACACACAGTTATACAACAACCAACAATGTCAACGTCGCGAATTTAGAACGAGGCGATTGCAGACCGTTATACAGCCACTGGGTTGCGACCCTCAATGTTGCAGTGAAATTTTGATTTCTCTTGAAATCTGTACATACAGCGGTTATGTGCAGTTATGTGCACTGAAGATACATAGGTGCATTGATTTTATGTTTCGCGATAGGGCGAACAGGTCTGTTAATCTAGGCACATAATATTGCGCAATGTAATTACGAAACTCCTTCATTAGTGTTGCCTCCCTGCGATAGGACCGGCCGCACTGAAATATGTACAAAAAATGATAACAGCGTCATTACAAGCAACACAATATGTATCAATAGACAGGTAATTTAGGCGATGACATCGACAGCAATGCATTATCACGACTTTCGTTAAAATAATTATGCTGACGGGCACGTCGATGTGAAACCTGGGCAAAAGAACGAATAAAAAATTCAAGAATGAATAATTAATGATCGTAATGTGTGCGAATAAGGTTATGATGGTAATGACTATAGTAAAAAATAATACAATGACCTCCATGGCCGCTCAAGGCCGCCAGGACTACCTTGACGTCGCGTCCTAACAAACCCTCCTGCTAACCTAACGGAGTGGTTGAAGTGGTACTGGTACAGTCAAGAATTCATTTCGCCCACGGCAACAGCTCTGCGATGGTCTGGAACCCGTGACGCACTGCCTTACATTCACAAACGTTGTGTGCAGGCTTCAGACCAGCGCTGTGCCCTTCTAATTAAGGGAGACCAGCCCACGCCCAAAGTGATACTGGTGGCGCTGGAGTCGCCCCTTTCCTGTACGCGTACACGACTCCAAACCGTGGCCGAACATCATGGGGCGGCATTCGATGGCAGCGTGCGCGCCGCATGTAGTGTGGTATGCGCACGTGACCGTAATTGCAATGGCTGAACGGTGACCTCCACGTCTACCCTCTCCCCTTCCCCCGCTTTGCAGAGTCGTGAGGTGGGCACCAAGGTGAAGGAGTCCTAGGCTGGGACGTGGCCGGTGAAACTGCGGGAACCGTTCTCGTCTGTGACCACTACCACCAAAATTACCACCACCACCGCAATCTTCCACCACTGGTTCCCGGTTCGAGCCCTGTCGCGAGGCACCTGGCTTTCCTGTCTTCAAGGGGGGCAGAAACAAGGCCGGCGTCGCCAGGCAGGCCTGCAGCACTGCGGCCGAGGTCGTCGGTTGTAAAACATGATGGTTGTTACATTGATGGTTGTATAAGAGCGTACACAAGTCTTAGCACCCACGTAGTCTCCCACACAAACACATACACGTACCTTCGTCACACGGCAGAGCCTGAGGTTTCATACTCGAAATCGAGAGAGTCCTTTCATAAGATAGACTAACAATCAAACCGTTTCCGGAAGCGGTCCGGTAATTCAGTACGTCTACGAGTGTCACTCCGACGGAAATGACGCTAAGTTCACGCGGAGCCGGCGCGCATTTATTTCGCCAAGGACGGCGCCGGAAACGTACGAAATTTCTCGGCTGCATGCGGAACCGTCACGGAAGTGGTGCACTTGCGCGACCACAGTATTAAACCATCGCAGACACGCGCCATGTGGCATCATGTCAGTGGGGTCAACGACCGAACATAAGCACTGCTAACTCTGCACAATTCCCTCTTCGAGACAATGCAGTGGGAAACTCACGCGAGAGAATTTGGGTTTGCCAGCTTGAGACCACATTGGAGGGCTCGTTGGGCACAAGCCTGCGGCTATGATCCATATTCCCTTGCTTCAGGTCACGCGAGGAGCTCTCTCACGGAAGAAAATTACCTCGAGTATGTTTTACGGTGCTGCTAGAAGCCGTCAGTACATATACTGCATTTATTTTTGCATGCGTTTGTGCATCATTTACAGAGAAGCTAAATATAGATACGAAGGTAGGACGCGTTAGTATATCACGCTTCTTCCACATAAGGAAAAAAAAATGACCACTTTTTGTCACGTGCGTAAGTTAAGTACCGTAGACTAGTCATTAAGGCAAAGTACCTCTGTCAGCGTTGTTCCCGTTCACTTCGTGCATTTAGCTAGGGTTTATTCGATATACTTAGCGTTAAAGAGCGACCACGTGGGAACCAATAACAAGCTGTTTTATCGACCTTTGCCTACGGCAAGACGGCCCAAACGCGACACGATGCTCAAAAATGCATAACGAAGCTTTCGAAACATCATTCAGAGAAGAAATTCATTTTCTCCTCGAATCAACAACTTTTACTGTACCAAAAGCCGAACGTCACGTTTTGGCACTTGTTTGTTCTGTTTTGTTTTGTTTTTTTTTTAGTGGTTGTAAATGTCTGTTTTACGCCATTCCTGAACACTGAAAAGGGAAAAAGAAGGGATAAAACGAATTCGCACAATGACGTACTTGAGCGGCGGCCCTGAGCGTGACACAGGTGACAGCCGGTATTGAACCAGCAAATAAGGTGATATGGGAGTGCATCCGCCTCAAATGCTTAAGGTGTAGTGGGCTCGAATTCTGACGCCAACAGGAATAGACCGGTTTATCGGATTGGTAAATATGACCGCATACCTGGTGCTTTGGCTATGTAGAAGCTTCTACCTTGAAAGAGGCCATTATAGAGACTGAAAAGAGCGTCTGGAATGTTGAGCACCCCTTTGTCACACACAGACGGCATTATAACACGTGTAGATCACCGCCGACCTGGTATTCGGCTATCCACAGTGGCACTCACCTAAAGTGGGCCGTTACCGTTTCTAAGCAAACGTTTCTTTAGGAACTCCTTGTGCAGTTACAGCCAGCGTTCACTTAGAGCACTCGCCTCACCTGCAGGAGGTGAAAGAGGGTCAGGTATCCCATTATCTTCCCAGTGTAATACGTACAAGCGAACTCCCGGCTAGGTTCTCGGTCAATGGCCACCTCAAAAGGACAACCTCGTGGCATCCGCGAGACCAATAAAGATCCTTCTCTAGATACCCTGCCTGCAACATCCGCAACGGTCAGAGATGGTTTAACGTATAACATGTCTGTGAGCGTGTTCCCACAAGGACGCCCGGAAAATATCAGGACAGACGCAATACTCTTATATAACAATCCTTTCAAGCCAGTTATCTAAACAGTTTGTCCGATGAGATGCAGCAGGACATTACGCAGCACTCCCCACCACGCTTGTAAAAAATCAGGCTCAGGGTCTGCAGGTACTCGTACCTATGTGGGTTTATTGAGCTGGTGGAAGTTATCGGTTACTTTCGAACCAGCCACAGGTCGTTGCCTACGCAGGCGCCCACAAAATCGTAAAGAAAAGGAAAGGCCACCAGGCCATTCTGCAAAGGCGACTTTGCGCGTGGGCAAGACAGTTCCTCTAGAAGCTACAGCGCCTCAGGGCATGGCGTGACTCAAGAAACTTCAAAATAAAAATGAAAAAAGTGAGTATAGTTAATCGACGTCTGTACAGCATGTCACTGCTGCCGCTGCAACTGTCTTTCCTTGCTATGCCAAAACGTAAATAAATTGCGAAGGGCAGAAGCCAGTGTTAAGGCAATACAGGCGACATCATATGCTTAATTTCGGGAAAGCTCAGTAATTTTTTTTGTGCGCGTGAGCATCTTTGTGCGGCATCCACCACACTAATGACTCGAAATTTCAGCAGCTACGCCCGCACGACACCCTCGAAAATAGTGCGTACGTCACCGCTTCCAGCTTCTCGTTCCTATAGTTGCATAGCTGTCAGTGAATGGCTTGTTTCTCGTCTTTCATGTTATTTTGCCGACGCCGGTGTTCCTTTCTTCGGCTTGAGAGAACCTGTGCAAGGTGGTAGTATCACTTTCTTTGGTGCAGTGTTTGCATGGTGCTCTTAGTGTAATAAAATTCACGTATAAATTTACCGCTATACTCTATCCATCCCGTGTTACTTCTCGGTTGTGGGACGAGACTTAACCTTCAACGGACAATGCTGAGCACCTATTCATGTAGTGTATGCGCTCTCTGCTCCTCAGGTTCAGTTTTAGATTACAAGGGCGAAGGCCCCTTTTACACGAGCGTACGCGATGCCAATGATACTCCGATGAACTCATTTATACAGAACAGCAAGAAGACCACTTCTACTAGTACCATATGGTCATGCACCACTCCAATTGCGTAGTCTGCGCGAAAAAACTACCTCTGTACCATGGAGAGGAAGAAAAAGCTAGGACAGGGCCCCACGTGACATTTATCAAGCCCGGTCATAACAGACTTGAAGACAGATTGACGGGACATAGGGCATGGTCACGTGATAGACAAGCGGTGGATCTAGGCGCCCAGCTGCAAAGGGCAGGCGCCACTTAAGGTTACCACGTACCCATACATTCTCGCGCGACTGACATAAATCTCTGGTCCAGTTGTTTAATGCTTGCAGGAAATATCTAGAACCACTGGACGGGACGCTCTGTGTAGAGTCCTTTTCACTGGTTGCACATACTTCCTGCAACCGCGTGTGGTCCGGCAACCATATGGGCCTGATCCTAACAGAAAGGCACCGCGAACAGTTCCCCGAGAGCAAGAGGAATGACGTCAGAGGTCGTTGGCCTGCCGAAGCTAGAGAACCACGTGACCCTACCTCCTAGCGATTTTTCTACCTCCGCGCTCGGTACTCCACAGAACGTCACGCAATCGTGGCCCACTGCCGTGCGGCGCGGGTTTGTCGACGAATTTACATACACACACAACACGGAGAGACACATAGTGAAAGAGTAAAGAAAAAAATGCATCGTCATCTTCCCCCTGTCTTGTCGGCGTCACATATCTGTCGTGTATGCCCCCCCCCCCCCCCTCCCAATCTGTTCTCGCGGACTACTTAGTGCGTCTACCGCTATCACTGTGTGCACTCCGTTTCACTAATTCCGTGCAGCAGAGCCAAGGCGACGGGGCCATCGAGCGCAGATTCTTGCGAAGCGATATGTAGTACCAGCGTGCGGAGACGCACTTCTTCCAGGGCTGCCGCTGCCACTGCAGCGCTCGCCGCTATAGCAGACGACATGGCGCGCGGAAGGACACATTTAACTTGTGTTCGCCCTTCTGATTGGTGGAAGGCGCATGTAGGTCCCACCGTACTGCACGGAACTTCTGAAACAGAGTATAGTCTGGTGTGTAACTTTTGTGGCAACCCAACATTCGTGTCTCGGTTGTTGTATACGTCAGTGGTCATCATCGCGGACTCGTGAATATTCCCCCCCCCCCCCCCCCCCTTTTCGCCCACTATGAGCTCAAGTTTGATGGATCCTTTGTAAACGAGTGAAGAGCCGCCGCTCAGACGGCATCCAAAGTAAGCACGCGCACCCACTACGTATATAAGCAAGCTGTTTACAACTCCGACTACTGTGCACCGCCTGTTGTTCGTCGTGCATATAGAGGAACGAATAAAAGCCCTCTTCTGGTTGTCAACTGGTTGTCTTGTCAATTTCTTTTTTCACTGTCCGTGTAGTTCTCTGACTCACCCTTCAAAAGCAAGATACAGATGAAAACAGGCAATCAACGAGATAAATCACGCAACAGTGAGAAATAAGAAAGGTATTGTCAAGTTAAAACCCAAATTCAATTCCGCGATTGCACTTTGCTATTGTACGGTGGAATAACGACCAGACGAATAAATGTTCCTTTGTACACAATACGGTAAAGCTTTAGAATGCGCAAAGGGGCAATAGCGGCGCCCCCCGTGGCGGCGAGCTTTTGCGAGGTTAATAGCCGAGACAAATATGACGAATCATGGGACGACAGAAAGCTGAGCGAGTTGATAAGTGTTCACTGCGCGATAATAGTTGATAAGGAGGGCACAGAACTTATGTAACAGTCTATAGGTGTTCATTACAGAAGACGACGCGCCCACTCAATTGAAGGACAAAGACGGGCACAGAACTCATCTGCGCACGTTCAGGGATGGTAGCGCCACCTGTCAAACAGGCATACACATGCCGGTCTGCGTACACACGTGCCTTGTGTAAGCTGACTGAAAGCTGACTAACGCAGATGATTCCACCATTACTGATATGTCAGGCCTCGCCCATTAAATGCGTTTCTTCTAACGCCTATAGAGGATCGCGTAATCATCCAACTTGGGCGTGCAGTTACAATCACGGCTGTGCAACGAAAGATTACAAGGCGTCCGAGCAAAATCACATTTGTTGGCCATACTCCCCTAGCAACATTCAGATACCGGCGACCTCTTACACGAATAAACAAATTTTGATAACTTAAGAAACTTATGCATTGGTAGAATAGCTCTCTGCGTAATACAAATATTGTTATTTTGTAAGCTAAATATCGTGGATAACCTAAAGCGGATAAATGTTATGTACATTTTCAAACACACAGGAAACTATACAAGACCTTCCTATGCTTTTAGCGCGCGTGCCATCGCTGGCACGCACGCTATCTCGCCAGCCATCAGGTGTGCTGCGTATACTGTGTAGCAGCGCCTTGGTCATGTGCTCCGTTCCAGGCGCCTCGCAACGCTGGCAATACCCTCGCCACATAGTGCTCACGTGAATGCGTCTACGATTGCCGGAAGGAACGTGCTCGCTTGATGCCGCTGTGCTGAGCCAACTTTCTCGATGGTGCAAAGTTCACGCTGCTTAGCGCGCTCACGCGGTATGAAGTGCGAGCAGTGGTATCTGTAGAATCATTGCCGCTAATTCCGCAATCACTAGGAAGCCAGTGAAAGTCAACCTCGCGGCCTTTTTGACTGACGTCGTGGTGAAACTTCACGATGTCATGCGTGAGTTAATCGTGACGTCCGCGTCTGAGAACTGACTGCGTGCACTGTAATGCAGGCTTTGAGTCACAAAGCCCGCTTCGCCGGTCTCTCAGTATCTGTGAATTCTAGCGAGTGACGTACAGCAGTGAGTTCGGCCGCCACTGACGTCGTGGCATGTGATGTCTTGAATCGAATTGCTATTCGTCGCGTTGGTATGACCACCTCACCGCCAGATCTCGATGACGTAGTCGAGCCATCAGTATAGATGTGCACGTGGCTTACTATACTTTTCGTGCAGCAGAAGTAGGCCGAGTTGTTTTAGTGCAGATGTCGGTAGATCTGACTTCTTCTGCGGACCTGGAATAGTCAGTTGCACTCGTGGACGGCGTAAGCACCATGGAAGCAACACTGGCTTGGCTGCGGGGGCGTACCCTGAAGTGAATGACGAGCGTTGTGCGCTGACGGTAGCGCCGAATGTTGTGCGGGGTCTTTCAGCAGCGAGGCTTGCCAAGTGATGGGACGGCGTCCTAGTACAGTGCCTTAGGTATGTGCGTCGTTTTGTACGAAAATGTGCGTCGCTATTGAGTGGTCCTGTGCAATGGCAATTGTTTCAGCCGTTGACGCACTGCGTGGTAAGCCAAGGCATATCTTAAGCGCTTCGGCTTGTATGCTCTGGATGGTGCATAGGTTACTCTTGCAAGTGTTGGATATTGCTGGCAGACTGTATCGCAGGAATCCAATAAATAGTACCCTGTGTATGGATATTCCCCAATTTTTGACTGCAAGGAACCTGAACAGGTGACAAATAGCAGTCAGTCGTGTTTTCACGTAGTTGGGGTGTCCAAGATAGGTCTCTATCGACCATGACTCCCAAGAGCCTATGACTTCTGCTGCATGATATCGGTTGTACGTTAATCGATATTCCATATTTAGACATAGGCTTCCTGATGAATACCACGAAAGCGCACTTTCCACATGAAATTTAAAGCCCTTGTTTGCTAAGGTAGTATGAAGTCATCGTGGCTGCCTTTTGAATCCGAGCTCGGAGCTGAAGCCGTGTCACAGCTGAGATCTATATACAAACGTCGTCAGCGTAGATGAAAAGTCTTAGAGTGCTTGGCGGGTGGGTGGCTAATCCAATGAGGGTTAAGTTGAAAAGTGTCAGGCAAGTACTCCGCCTTGGAGGAACTCCACGGCTTCTGTAATGCTCAGAAGTCGCGCCGTTTTCGGTGCACACGTAGAAAGATCTCAGCTGTAGGTAGCTATATACCCACATATATATTCTGCCGCCAAGTCCCACAGCTTCTAATGCGCTGAGAATGGCTTCCTGAGCGGCATTGTCGTAAACTCCTTTAACGTCGAGGAACAGAGCAGCAGATAGTCGCTTACAAGCTTTCTGGTGTTGAATATACGTCACCAAGTCAGCTAGTGAAGTGCCAGGAGGTATAAAGACAACTGTCTTAGCTCGGAGCTCTGCTGGGCCGTTGTATATGCATGCTTACTTTAAGCACCTACATGCTTACTTAATAAGCCCACGCTCATTACAATTCAGATTACCCCTAAAGCAGCTAGTCTTACTTGCATGCATTGCTCATCACATTCATTGCTTCGCCCTTTTGGCGAAACTGTGATTTTTTAACTAGGTAACTAGTAAGTCACTCCATTTGCCAGATGCTTCGTAGATGGCTGCACTTGAATAATAACCGCCGTAGCTTGTACTTACAATTACAGTTTGTTCATTATGTTTGAATAATAGTTTTGTGCGACTTCATGATACGCATATGTGCAAAGAGTAAGCCACTGGAATCTGGACTCGGGATGGGCTTTAGTTCTCTAAATTAATGACTGCTGATCGGTATAACGTATGCTACCCTAAACTACGGCCATATATACCTTTGAGGCCGCTGTTAGATATAGGTGTCGCGTCTTAGTATTCTGTGCACGTCCGCATGTTCTCGTATATCACTTGTTGATGTCTCCATGTGTATCTTACTCGAGCATATCATAGTGTTGTGCATTTATCATAGTAATTGCGTCAATTAACTGGCGAGTGTTAATTAGCATAATTAGGCCCGGTCGTATGGCCCCTTCCTTTCTTTCTTTTGTAATAGAAGCGGCACGACATGGTTTCAAAAATATGTGCAAAACAAGTTGCCGAAATAGGGTAGTGAATATGTATTGCTAACATGTGGTTATCACATTTAACAATTTTTTAATGAGATGTTGAGCTTCAGTTAGCCCTCTTAACATCAGCAGATAGTGAATTTCACTACCTATGGTTTTGCTAACCGCAAATACCTAGAAAGTAGTGGCTTTTGGGACTATTATATCCTTAGTGATTTCTTAGTGACGCCTTAGTACGCCTACCTCTTTTTTAGGAGCGTATATTTATGAGAGATTTTGAACACAAGTTTCATGATCTCACGAATCTCGCTGCACTGGGTGCCGTGTAAAAAAAATAGTTGGTCATCTTAGCACACGTCACGTAGTACAGTAACCTGAAAAAGACCAGGGATTCTACAGCCCTGTACGTGTATATATGGAATTCAAAACAGTCTTCCTGGCTATCGGAATAAATGTACGATGAGACAGTCACAGTAAGAAAATTATTTATTCTAACGTCTCTCAACCTTTGAGAAAAGCTGGTCTCCAGCCGAAACGCCAGAATAATTAATATTTTATGTTTTTCATTCTGGCTTTCTCATCGCATGATGACCAATAATTCTTTGAAGCTGTAATCTGGAACACCGTGCCTCTAGAAATAAAAACTTCAACCTTTCTTGTAAACGCTTTTTCTTGTCTAGTTATTTGTAATCACTTTTCCATACGTAGATTGTACATTGCTGAAACTTCCATGTGTATAAAACCAATCATTTTCATAACCAATGAAGTGCGTTGTTTTATGTATTTTATGTATTTCTCTATTGAACCACTTACTAGCCACGTAGGCTATTAGTCCAAATATTATGTGCGCATTTTTTGCAAACAAGTCTTAATAAACTCATGTTGATTTGATTTGATTTGAACCATAGACGCCATAGTTAGCAAGTGTGCCAGACTTGCCCTATGAGTACCTAACTACGCACAAACCATAAAAATGGAGCAACATTCGTTCAACTCACTAAAAGAAAGAAAGAAAGAAAGAAAGAAAGAAAGAAAGAAAGAAAGAAAGAAAGAAAGAAAGAAAGAAAGAAAGAAAGAAAGAACAGGACTGACTTGTGCGCCATTATTAACCGTTGTCTGGAGCTAGATCACTGCATTCCACGTTCTTCTCTTCCGGTCCCCCCAAAAAATGAAGACCGTGGACAAAGAAGTATTCGCGCGCATTCGACGTCCGCGCAGTGCCTGCGAAACACGCTATGGTTTGGCGGTGTTCGCGGTCCAAACACGTCTCCGAGATGAAAGAGAGAAAAAAACAAAAGAAAAAAAACCGGAACATTTCATTGTTTGAGCACACAATGTCGGGAGCTCGCTCGCCGTTAATGTACCGTCGCTTCATTGTTCTTATATCTCTCTTTTTTTCTATCTCTCGGCGCGACGAATGTCATAACTATTCTGGCTAACACTGCCTATAAAGAACTTCTTTACCTTATTTTATCTTATTTTCAATGTACGGCGACTCAGTGTTCATCCGTGCCCATTGTCCTTAAACGTGAATGCGCATAAATCGTATTGGGTTTCCAGGCAGCATTCTTCCGGCTCCCGGAGAGCCCTTCCGAACAAGTCGCTTTACCCTCTAATGGCCGCGCATGGCTTCACCGTCCCAGACTGCGTTGAAGCGCTGCCGCGCCACATACGCAATTATTTTGCTCTAGCAAGCGGTTTTGATGCATATGTACGCAATCTTGAGCCCAGACAATCTCTATCGGCGCTGCCAGCATGTGGATCGCTGCTGCATTTGTGACGTCACAGCCGATGGCGAGCGTACACTGGCCGCAACTGCGTTTGGTAAGGGCAGGCCGGATGCTATCGAGGTTGGTCGTTCCACCTAAAGTCCCTAAGTATTGACTGATGGGTTGTGGTTCCGTTAAGGAAAGGACGCGCTTTTCTGCAGCCCATGTCGGGAGCACCGCTAAGTGTCCCTGGGGTTAGGGGAAAGACAATGAAAGAGATAGAGAGGAGAGAAAGGCCGTAGTCGAGGGCTCCGGAAATTTTACCATCTTTTCTCTTTCTTTTTTTACGTAGCCACCCACAACTACATCTTCTCCCCAGCCCCCTCTCGCATGCAGCGTGCGTCGGCCACCATGTCCTTCCTAAACTCCCTTAGATTTTCGGGAAAATATATCAACGGACTTTCGTTCCGCCTAACTCTTCGAGCGCGGGCAGATAGTTCCCGACAGTCAAAAGGCGCGTTTCCCTCAAATACGACAGCCAACGCGCCAAATATATAAAGGAAACGCGTACTGGAACGCGCAACTTCATCTGATGTTCGCACTTGCAGCAGCATTGGGACTGCGGCGAACAGCTTTAGGAATATTACGACTGCCGAAGACAACGCCGACCAATCAAGATACGTCGGCGCCACATAAAAGGTTTTTCTATATTTAAAAACTGCAAAAGGAAGAAAAAAAAATATTGTTTGGGCGAACTTTACTTCCACACAGATGTTCTACCTGACCCGCCGCCTCCGGACAACAATGACGGCATCGTACAAGCGGTGCAAGTCCTGACTTACAATAGCATGGAAAGTTGGGCTAGTTGGAACATATGCATTGTAGCAGCGCAAAAGACTGCGGCCAAGGAACATGAAACATACATGTTTCATGTTCTTTAGTCTCAGTCTTTTGATAAACAAGTGTAACGGGCTAGTTGGTATAGATCCATCTTCGTAAGAAGCGCAAAAACTACACACAGGGACAGCTAGAAAGAAAGACACAACACAAGCGCTTGACTGCAACTGAGCGTTTATTCGGAAGCGAGACATATAAAAAGGAAAGAAAGAAGACAAACAAAAAGCCCACGTGTCATATCGGTTATTACTCATCCATTATTGCCCAACATACCATCCAAAAAACGAAGTTCCTTCTGCGTAAGCGAGATAGACGGTGCACTGACGCAATCAATATCATCCCGTTCCATTTCTGCAGCTTCAACTATCAATCTCGTTAACATATCCCTGTTGCGATACAAAATGCAAGTGTTATCAAAGTATGGCACACAGCCACAATCCTTGCAGTGGATAGCCAGGTGTCAATCCATGCCTTTCTGCACCTTATTATCATGTTCTTTTACTCGCTCATTGATACATCTTTCAGTTTCTCCAACGTATGCGCGGCCACACGACATGGGTATTCTATACACAACAGTCTGTGCGCACTGAACATAGTCATTGTGATGGTTAATTTTACAACACTTTTTTTCTTTCTGAACAGGGCAAGTTTCACTACACAGTTTAGACAGCTTCCCTGGTGCAGACATGACCACTCTTACGCCAGCCTTATTTCCAATCTTCTTAAGATTATGTGCTACGCCGTGGATATAAGAATTAACAGCACACTTTTGCTGTTGCAGGGATAAGTCATCACGTGGTCGATTCTGATTCTTTAGGTCCCGATAAAGCAATTCGACGACAGGCGCAACGAGTCTAAGTGGGTAACCTGCCGCCTGCAACCGTACAACCTGCTGCTCAAGGTTTTTTTGCATTAGGTGTAGGCAAGATCTCTTTAAAGAACTGAGAAGGCACATACGTGCCACAGACCTCCTTACTGCTTTTGTGTGTGCAGAGGAGAAAGGTAGCAAAGGTTTCCCGCTCCTGGGCTCATAAAACCAACAGACATGGTTATCCAAAAACCGTAATGTCAGGCCAAGAAACTTAAGTGCTTTTGAATTTGGCATTTCGTGTGTTAGCCTTAGGGGCCGACAAGCTGCTTCAAATTCTTTAAAGACAAAATCCGCGCAACCTGGAAACTCATTGGAATCACATTTCAAAAGAACTAAATAATCATCCACAAACCTGAAGATTTTCAAAACATTAGTTCCTAATAACTTGTCATCAAGTATACGATCTAAGTGGGCCATGAAAATTTCACTAAGTACCGGCGCAATAGCAGACCCAATGCAAATTCCCTGCTTTTGAATGTAAATATTGTCGTTCCAATTAACAAACGTAGATGTTAAGTACAAAGCTTTGTTTTTTTTCATATCAATAAAAAAAACAAAGCTAATAAGTCCAAAATACCTCGAACAGACAATCCACAAGCATTTTGAAAAGACACGGCACCATGTTCAATAATACAATTCTCAACAAACTCCAGAAGCAAATCGTGGGGTAGGGAATAGTATAAATCTTTCACATCAATGGGAAACCCTTTCACCTGTACCTCGGCATTAGACACTAAAAATGCTACAGTCCGCTCTGAATTCATTGTGCGAAAAGGATCATTAGGTTGCAGAACGTTCAACTTTTCTTGCAGAAACAGGGCAACACTCTTCTGCCATGAACCCTTTTCTGAAATAATCACTCGGAATGGAATGCCTTCCTTGTGCGTTTTCGCGCTAAAAAACATATCTAAGCCTAACTTGTCGCTTTTCACAATTTGTTTGGCCAAGTCAGGTAACTGAGACTGTTGCACAAGTTCTTTGCAGCGGTCCTAACAGACCTTAGTGACACTTTCGGCTTAGAATCGAAGACTGAGGCAATTGCAACTTGCGATTTCTCAAAGTACCCCTCGGAAAAACACAAAACCCACCTTCTTTGTCAGAAGGAATGATGCAAAGTCCTGATTCCTTGAGGTAGGTGACTACTTTCCGTATGGGCAACTGTCGATGCTTGGGTTTGAACCTATGGAGCACATCAACACCTTCGGAAATGCATCGTTCCTTTTCACTGTCCGGAGCAAGGCCCGCAACTTTTCTGACGAGGGACAAGAGCTAGGCGCGGTAAGTCTCGGTTCGACGGTATATTACGGTCCTTGTCTAAGCGTACGCTTCACAAATTCAGGAAGTATGACGTCATCTGCAGTGTGGATGGGATTTTCCTGAGCAGGTTTCTTCGGTTGTTGTACGGACCTCAGCTGAGACAAAACCGTGAACCAAAGACGTTCTGAAGCGCATTCCACAAGTCCGCAGGATTCACGCCACTTTTTCTTCTTCTGGTACATGGAACCCGGTTCACTGAATATCTGATTGTGCAGCATATCCCAGTAAAGCCTTGACTGCCGGTAACACTCTGAGCGAAGTATCTTCGAAATTCGGTTACCGTGGCTCACCGAAGGCTGAAAGCCTCCACACAGGGCCAAAACTTCCGGGTGCGTTTGCTTCATCCTTACACAATAGGAAACAGCTCTAGCACGACACACCGGTACTTGCGCCGGTACTTAGTGAAATATTCATGGCCCACTTAGATCGTATACTTGATGACAAGTTATTAGGAACTAATGTTTTGAAAATCTTCAGGTTTGTGGATGATTATTTGGTTCTTTTGAAATGTGATTCCAATGAGTTTCCAGGTTGCGCGGATTTTGTCTTTAAAGAATTTGAAGCAGCTTGTCCGCCCCTAAGGCTAACACACGAAATGCCAAATTCTAACGCACTTAAGTTTCTTGGCCTGACATTACGGTTTCTATTGGTTTTATGAGCCCAGGAGCGGGAAACCTTTGTTACCTTTCTCCTCTGCACACACAAAAGCAGTAAAGAGGTCTGTGGCACGTATGTGCCTTCTCAGTTCTTTAAAGAGATCTTGCCTACACCTAATGCAAAAAAATCCTGGAGCAGCAGGTTGTACGGTTGCAGGCGGCAGGTTACCCACTTGGACTCGTTGCGGCTGTCGCCGAATCGCTTTATCGGGACCTAAAATCAGAATCGACCACGTGATGACTTATCCCTGCAACAGCAAAAGTGTGCTGTTAATTCTTATATCCACGGCGTAGCACATAATCTTAAGAAGATTGGAAATAAGGCTGGCGTAAGAATGGTCATGTCTGCACCAGAGAAGCTGTCTAAACTGTGTAGTGAAACTTGCCCTGTTCAGAAAGAAAAAAAGTGTTGTAAAATTAACCATCACAATGACTATGTTCAGTGCGCACAGACTGTTGTGTATAGGATACCCATGTCGTGTGGCCGCGCATACGTTGGACAAACTGAAAGATGTATCAATGAGCGAGTAAAAGAACATGATAATAAGGTGCAGAAAGGCGTGGATTAACACCTGGCTATCCACTGCAAAGATTGTGGCTGTGTGCCATACTTTGACAACACATGCATTTTGTATCGCAACAGGGATATGTTAACGAGATTGATAGTTGAAGCTGCAGAAATGAAACGGGATGATATTGATTGTGTCAGTGCACCGTCTATCTCACTTACGCAGAAGGAACTTCGTTTTTTGGATGGTATGTTGGGCAATAATGGATGAGTAATAACTGATATGACACGTGGGCTTTTTGTTTGTCTTCTTTCTTTCCTTTTTATATGTCTCGCTTCCGAATAAACGCTCAGTTGCAGTCAAGCGCTTGTGTTGTGTCTTTCTTTCTAGCTGTCCCTGTGTGTAGTTTTTGCGCTTCTTACGAAGATGGATCAGTCTTTTGCGCTGCTACAATGCATCCTGACTTACGCACATTTAGAAATTGGTTCATATTCTCTCATTCTACGTTCCGTAACCATGGTGTGACCACGATGGAAACACGCCGTGTAAACAGGGACACCAGGTTTATTACGGCGACAGCCTTTATATGTCTCATTTGGAGGTGTCCCGCAACGACCCCTGTGTCGGCACTAACAGTACAAAATGTGGTACTCGAGGAAGAACCGAAGCGAACCGAACCGTATCAGCCGTTCACAAAAGATTATCGATAATTACCAAATTAATTAATTATTAAGTAGTTATTGTGGACTGGTTAAATGACCCGTGCGACATATAGGGCATTTAACCCTTATACAGCAACTAATTATTAATTTATATTGTCAATTATTAAATGTTCTATGGGACATTTAAGGCTCTACTCGAGGAGCTAGACGGCGTTAGTTGGGACATCATTGCCCTTAGCGAAGTTAGAAGGGCAGGTGTAGCTTAGACAGTATTAGACAACGTACATGTCCCCTTCTGTATAGAAGGTTGCCTGAAGAGAGAGAATAGGGTGCCGGGTTCCTAATTCACAAAGATATAGCGGTCAACGTGGATAATTCTACAGCATTAACGAAAGGGTAGCATGCGCCGCCATAGAGCTAAATAAGCGGTATAAACTTAAGATAATCCAGGGATATGCGCCAACAACGAGCTACGACGACGAGCAAGCAGAACAGTTCTACGAGGATATCGATTTAGCAATAAAGAGAGTACGGGCACAATACACAATGGTCATGGGGGATTTTAACGAAAAAGTAGGAACAAAACAAGGTGGAGAACAAACGAATGGCAACTACGGTGTTGGCCATAGGAATAACCGTGGAGAGATGTTAGTACAGCTGGCAGAAAGAAACCGACCCCGAATAATGAATACGTTTTTTAAGAAACACAAGATTAGGAAGTGGACATGGAAAATCCCTAACAGGAAACAAAAAACGAAATTGGCTTTACAATGTGCGAACAACCAGGCATAATTCACGACACAAATGTAGTAGGCAAGATAAAATGTAGTGATCACAGATTCGTAAGGGCGAAGATCGTGCTTAACCTAACGGAAACAAGAACTAAATTATCAGAAAAAACGCTAACCTAGAGGCAACCAAAGCAAAGAACGAATAATTTAATGTCGCCCTAAATAACCAATCTGATGCGTTAAATTAGACGATAAGTATGAAGATTTAGAAGAAGTAAAGAAAAACAAAACGAAAGTGATCTTCGAAACAGCGATTGAAGTCGGGGCTAAAACAACAAAGCAAGATGTAAGCAAGCTGTCCCGATCAACTAAATACTTTTAAAAAAACGGCAACAGATTAAAGTATCTTCGTCAAAGGACAAAATACAGTTCGTAGAATTATCGAAGCTGATGAGTAAAGCCAAGAAAAGAGATCTAAGTAACTTTAACATGAGAGAAATATAGAAAGCAGTAGAGAAAGGCACCAGCATTAAATCGGTCAAAAAGAAACTGCACCTAGGACAAAACAAAATGCATGCGCTAAAATATTGTTACGTGGCGATTAATGACGCTGACCTGCAGTGGGGTGTACGGTTACAGGGATGTGAGAGACACCCAAGAAAGAAGACGATGATGTATCTTGGGTGAGCGTGGTGTGACTCCCAGCTTGGTTGGTCTGAAATACAAACGCTGTAAATAATTCCACGATTTATTCTGTTCCGTTTCATTTTTGGTGGAGGTGCTGGGTACCCTTCAGTCTTCTACGACGGAGCTCCGCAGTGGACGCCACCTCGAGTCTACAAGCATGGCTCCGGGCAATGACACGCCTCCGTCCACTTCAGCTACGTCACCACCAGCGATCACCACTCAGTACGTCGCTCTATCACAACCCCGTGATCCCGGTATCTTTGCCGGCGCAAACAACGTTGACGTGGATCAGTGGCTTGGGATGTATGAGCGCGTCAGCAAGACCTACGGCTGGGATCCAACCGTCATGCTGGCGAACGTGATATTTTACCTGGACAAGACTCCTCGCGTCTGGTTTGAGACCCACGAGCAAGATATTACCAGCTGGGATACTTTTAAAGAACAGCTCCGCGACCTTTTCGGGAACCCGTCTGGGCGGCAGCTCGCTGCTAAGAAACAACTGGCGGTACGTACCCAGACGTCAACGGAGCCATACTTGTCCTATATCCAGGACGTACTGGCCTTGTGCCAAAAAGCCGATGACAGAATGCCCGAGACTGAAAAAGTCTCTCACATACTGAAGGGCATTGCAGATGATGCATTCAATCTGCTTGTATTTAATAACGTAGCGACCGTCGACGCTGTGATTAAGGAGTGTCGCCGCTTAGAGCAAGCGAAAAGCCGGCGCATATCACACCAGTTTGAGCGCCTTCCGAACACGGCTCCAACGTCTTCCTGCGAGACAGTTCCTTACGAGCAGTCTGCATCTGAACATGTCACACGAATCGTCCGGCGCGAACTCGAGGCCGCATGCCCTGCTGCGAACAAGAATATGTTTTCCGACGCACCGGATCCAGGCCGTTGTTCGGCAAGAATTCACCAACCTTGGTCTGCTTCCTTCTGTCTGCGCCGTAAACAATTCGGATACCCCGTTCGTTTCGTCAGACGCTCCTCGACGCCGCCAGTACCCTCCTGTTCGTTCCAGGAATCCGTCCGAGTGGCGAACAGCAGACGATAAGCCCATCTGCTTCCGCTGTTGCCGCGCAGGACACATCGCTGCTTATTGTCGCAGCCAGTGGCCGTATACGTCGCCTAACCAGTTCGCCACGCATTCCAGTCCCTTCCCTAGACCTGCTCGCCGTTACCCGACCCGCAACGAATTCTCTGCTTTCAACGCCCCTGAAGACAACGGCCGATACATTCCGTCGTCGCCACCTCACAACCGCTCATCTCGTTCACCGACCCGCCGCCGCTCTCCATCGCCCTCTTATAGCCGTCGTCTGTCCCCGGAAAACTAGGTTGCGCAGCTTCTGGAGGTGAAGCTGCACTGTCGACTTTGTCCGAAAATCCTCTTTTGCCCTTTCGTCTTCACCGGAACACTCTCGAAGTACATGTCGACGGTATCCCTGTGAGAGCTTTGGTTGATACAGGGGCTCATGTTTCTGTTATGAGTGCCACATTTCGTCGTCGTATGAAGAAGGTTCTTACGCCTCCTATGACCTGTGCCGTACGAGTCGCAGATGGTGGCACAGTCGCCGTTGTTGGCATGTGTACAGCTCGCGTTACAATCGCTGGCCATGACGTAGTTGTCGTTTTTAATGTCCTGGTGAAATGCCCCCACGACATCATCCTTGGCCTCGATTTTCACGCCGCCAATTCCGCTCTCATTGATTGCTCCACCGGTGTCCTCCGTCTTGAACTGCCGCAGTACTGTGAACCCGATCACCAGCATCCGTGCCTTGCATCCGTGCATTGCAGCGACTTTGTTCATTTGCCGTCAAAAACTGTGACGTACGTCGAACTGTCATGATCGCCAGCTGTCCCGGATGGCGAATATCTTGCTGCCCCTCTCACAAACGTGCTCCTTACGCGTTGTGTCACTGTCCCCTATACAGTCCTCAGCGTTACAGCTAGTAGAGCCTACCTGCCACTTCTCAACTTTGGTCTCACCAATCAAGTGTTCCCACAAGGCATGTCCGTGGCTCTCCTTCACCCACTCCAAGATTTTCAGGCAGAAGCTTTCACTCTCGGTGCTGTCGTACCCGAACAAGGCGCACCCAGGATGACCAATTGTGAAAGCCGTGATATCCACAGCATGATTGCCGCTGATCTTCCACCTGAGCAATCTGAAGCCCTCCACAGCATTCTCTGGTCCTATCGGGACGTTTTTGACTTCGGTGATCAGCCTTTAGGACAAACGTCAGTTGTCAGGCATCGCATACACACCGGCGATGCTAGTCCCATTCACCGTCGCCCTTACCGAGTGTCCGCGTCTGAGCGAAGTGTCATACAAGACGAAGTATCCAAAATGCTTGCAAAGGGCATTATTGAGCCATCCTCCAGTCCATGGGCATCCCCTGTGGTGCTAGTAAAAAAGAAGGATGGATCGTGGCGCTTCTGCGTAGATTGTCGCCATCTCAATACCATCACGAAGAAAGACTCTTACCCACTGCCGCGAATCGATGATGCCCTGGATTGCTTGCATGGTGCCACTTACTTCTCTTCTATCGATCTTCGCTCTGGATATTGGCAAATCGCTGTGGATCCCATGGACCGGGAGAAAACAGCATTCATAACCTCCGACGGGCTTTACCAGTTTAAGGTCATGCCTTTCGGCTTATGTAACGCCCCAGCCACTTTCGAGCGTATGATGGACTCTCTTCTTCAGGGGTTCAAGTGGTCTACGTGTCTATGTTATTTAGACGACGTCATCGTCTTCTCGGCCACGTTTGAAACTCATCTTGCACGCCTATCAGCGGTCCTTGAGGTGTTTCGTCTGGCCGGACTTCAACTGAACTCGTCCAAGTGCCGTTTCGGCCGCCGCCGCATTACGATCCTTGGGCATATTGTGGACGCTGCCGGCGTACAGCCCGACCCTGAGAAGATTCGCGCCGTGAAAGACTTCCCTGTGCCGAAATCTGCCAAAGATGTTCGCAGCTTTGTGGGGCTCTGTTCCTATTTTCGTAGATTTGTGCGAAACTTCGCTGAGGTTGCTCGACCACTGACAGATCTTCTAAAACAAGACGTGCCTTTTGACTGGGGTCCCCGGCAAGCTGCCGCTTTCTCTCAACTCACTACACTACTCACCACGCCCCCAATTTTGGCGCACTACGACCCTTCAGCACCAACCGAAATCCGCACTGACGCCAGTGTTTACGGTATAGGCGCTGTGCTCGCCCAAGGACAACGGGGACAGACTCGAGTGATTGCTTATGCCAGCAGGCAGCTGTCCACCTCGGAGCGAAATTATTCTATTACGGAGCGAGAATGTCTCGCTCTCGTGTGGGAAGTTGCAAAATTTCGCCCTTATCTCTTTGGCCGGCCATTTACGGTAGTATCCGACCACCATGCCCTATGTTGGCTGGCCTCTCTGAAAGATCCTACTGGTCGTCTCGCTCGCTGGGCGCTCCGTCTACAGGAATATACCTACACCGTGGTGTACAAGTCGGGAAAACTGCACCAAGATGCGGATTGCTTGTCTCGATACCCAGTGGCCGACGCTGACTCTACAGCTACAGTATCCATCAATAGCATATTTTCGATTTCTGAGCTCCACAACATTAGCGATGAACAACGCCGGGACCCATACTTAAGTAACTTGATCCATCGGCTTCAGTCCTCACCAAGTGACACCTCAGTACGCATGTTCACTCTGCAGAATGGAACTTTATATCGACGAAATATGGCACCTACCGGACCTGAGCTCCTTCTGGTCATTCCGGCACACTTGCGCTCCGCAATTCTCCGGGAACTTCACGACGCCCCAACGGCTGGCCACTTAAGCGTTGCCCGCACCTACGACCGGGTACGCAACCGCTTCTATTGGCCTGGTCTAACGCGCTCTGTGCGGCGTTATGTCAATGCCTGCGAAGTCTGCCAGCGCCGCAAGAAACCATCAAGGCTCCCTGCAGGGTACCTTCAGCCCATCGACGTCCCTGCGGAGCCCTTTTTCCGTGTGGGCCTCGATCTCCTAGGCCCATTTCCAACATCTGCTGCAGGAAACAAATGGATTGCCGTCGCTACCGACTATGCGACGCGGTACGCCATCACACGAGCACTCCGAACCAGCTGTGCCACAGACGTGGCTGACTTTCTACTACATGATGTTATTTTAGTCCACGGTGCTCCGCGTCAATTGCTGACCGACCGCGGCCGTACCTTCCTTTCTCAAGTAATTGACGATATCCTGCGGTCCTGCTCTACACAGCACAAACTGGCAACTTCATACCACCCGCAGACCAACGGCCTCACGGAGCGCCTGAACAGGACCCTAACCGACATGCTTTCTAAGTACGTGTCGGATGACCATCTCGATTGGGACGTTGCACTACCACACGTTACCTTTGCATATAATTCGTCTCGCCACGACACTGCTGGATACTCCCCGTTCTACCTGCTGTTCGGCCGTGAACCAACTTTGCCGTTGGACACGTCCCTTCCACCAGTTCCACCTTCGAACACTTCTTACGCTCGTGACGCGATTGCCCGCGCTGATCATGCCCGTCAGCTTGCCCGTCGCAGACTAACGACATCCCAAGAGACCCAGAAGCGACATTACGACCAGCACCATCGTGACGAACGTTTTCCTACGAACTCGCTCGTTCTTCTTTGGTCCCCAACACGACGTCCCGGACTTTCTGAGAAGCTGCTATCTCGATACTCAGGCCCCTACCGTGTCCTTCGACAAGTGACAGAGGTCACTTATGAAATTGCACCCGCCGATCCCGCTACCTCTTCGGGTCTGCTACCACGTGACGTCGTCCATGTCTCGAGGCTCAAACGTTACCACCCGCCTTCCGCAGGGTCTCCATAGACGCGCCGGGTCGGCGCTTCCGCCGCGGGAGGGTTATGTTACGTGGCGATTAATGACGCTGACCTGCAGTGGGGTGTACGGTTACAGGGATGTGAGAGACACCCAAGAAAGAAGACGATGATGTATCTTGGGTGAGCGTGGTGTGACTCCCAGCTTGGTTGGTCTGAAATACAAACGCTGTAAATAATTCCACGATTTATTCTGTTCCGTTTCAATATAAACAAGGTAACGTTATCAACATCTTCAACGAAACAGTAAATGTAGCAGAAGATTTCTACCCTGAACTGTACAGCTCTGACAGATCATGAAACCTTAGTAGAAATAAAATCAGAGGAGGGCACTGAAATTCCATGTATAGCCACTAACCAAGTCACAAAAGCTGCCAAAGGCATATCCCGCGGTAAAGCAGCAGGTGAAGACGGCATGACAGCCGACTTGATCAAAGACAGAGACATTATATTTGAAAAACTTGCATCGTTTTTCCCGAAATGTATCAAGACATCTAGTTTACCGCTAAGCTGGAAAAACGCTCATATAATCCTTATACACAAGAAAGGTGACATAAAGGAGTTAAAGAATTACAGACCAATTAGCCTACTCCCAGTAATATAGAAGCTATTTACGAAAGTAATTTCTACGAGGATAAGAGAAACACTCGACTTCAACCAACCAAGAGAACAAGTTCGTTTTAGGAAAGGTTTCTGAACAATGGACCACAGCCATGCTGTCAACCTAATAATTGAGAAGTTCCCTTATTATAACAAATTTCTTTATATGGCCTTTATAGACTACGAGAAAGCATTTGATTCCATAGAAATACAAGCAGTTGTAAAAGCTCTACGTCGACAAGGGGTACCTGACGTATACATGCAAACAATAAGTAACATTAAAAAGATTGCACAGCCACACTACTACTGCAGACAAATCCCGATCGGGAGAGGTGTCAGACTAGGAGGTACGACCTCCCCGATGCTATTCACTGCATGTTTAGAGGAAATCTTTAAACGTCTAGACTGGGAAGAAAAGGGAATGAGAATAGACGGAGAACATATCAGCAATATAAGGTTTGCAGATGACATTGTGCTCTTTAGCAATGACGGTGACGAGCTACAAAACATGATTCAGGACCTAAACCGGGAAAGTCCTAAAATAGGACTACAGATGAATAGGCAAAAGACGAAAATTATACGCAACAGTCTAGCCCAGTAATTCAAAAATCAACAATGAACCCTTACAATGTGTAAACGAATACGTATACCTGGGACAGTTAATAACAGGAACTCCTAACCATGAAAAAGAAATTCTCCGTAGAATAAGGATGGGATAGGGCGCATTAGGGAGACATTCGGAAATCATGACTGGAAAATTGCCGCTGTCACTAAAGCGAAAAGTCTTTAATCACTGCATTCTCCCAGTACTCACGTACGGTGCAGAAAATGGAGGATAACTAAAATCTTGAGATGAAATTAACGAGCACGCAGCGTGCAATGGAGAGAAAAATGACACGTGTAACGCTACGAGATAAAAAACGAGCGGAGTGGATCAGGGAACAGACAGGAGTAGCTGATATTATATCAATTAAAATAAAAAATTGGACCCCGGCAGGGCATATCATGCGGAGGCCACTTAACATATGGAGAGTAAGGGCGACGGAATGGATACCAGGAGAAGGGAAAACGCAACAGAGGCAGGCAAAATGTTAGATGGAGCAATTAAATTAATAAGTTCGCGGACATAAAGTGGAACGAACTCACACAGGATAGGGCAAATTGGAAATCATTGGGAGAGGCCTTCGTCCTGCAGTGGACTTAGAAGAAGAAGAATACTACGATGATGGTGGTGGTGGTGTTGGTATTCGAGCCCACAGCCTTGTAAGACTCGAAATGCAGACCTCAAAAAGGAGCCGAACCGCGCCGTTATAGTACTCGAACCCACGATCAGAATTCTATACAATGCGAACCGTGACCTTGATGGGAGTCAACCCAATGACATTGCCTGGATTAAGGCGGATTAGGATGGACCAATGTGAATGAAGGCGGATCACGATTGACTGGGGTGAATTATGGTGAATTAGGAAGAAGCAGCAGAAATGAAGTGAGAAGCTGAAGACACCTGGAAACATTCTTGCTACTCAGCGCCTATACAGGGTGTTTTTTTTTAGTTGTTGTTGTTTTGTGGGGTTTTACGGCCCAAAACCAGTTCTGATTATGAGAGACGCCGTAGTGGAGGGCTCCGGAAATTTCGGCCACCTGGGGTTCTTTAACGTGCACTGACATCGCACAGCACAAGGGCCTCAACATTTCGCCTACCATCGAAATGCAGCCGCCGCAGCCGGGATTCGATCCCGCGACCCTCGGATCAGCAGCCGAGTACCTTAGCCACTAGACCACCGTGGCGGGGCGTTTTTTTCTTTTTAGTTGCAACACATTTTGAAAATTAGAAAAACATAAATCACGGGAATGTCTTGTGTACCATTCGAGTATACGGATTGGCGGCCTCTAGATACAGAACAATTTCCGCACTTGTGCGCCTAATTAGCGAAATTACGCTAATTAACTTCTTAATTATCAGTAATTGGTGGCTACAGCAAATGAGTACTTTGGAGCCCGTCCTCGACACTACCTATCCCAACGATCAAATTTTGAATAGCGGAGTGCATGCCGGAGCTACGCGAACAATTAGTTCCCCGTGGCAGGCTCACTGAAAGCGAAACTGGCCGGAAAAGGGCGTCTGTGACGTCGATGTCGCCGCCCCCACCGCTTTCGTCACTCGCCACTCGCCCGTGGTCACCGCCGCTCCGGCCGCGCAAGCAGCTTGCGTTATCTCCTTGTTATCAGCGGCGTTGGGCGCCGCGGGCGAGGGATGAAATCCGGGGAGGCGGCGACATCGACGTCACAGGCGCTCTTTTTCCGGCAATTTCGGTTTCAAGGAGCCTGCCACGGGGGAATTGTTCGCGTAGCTCCGACATGCACTCCGCTATTCAAAATTTGATCGTTGGGATAGGTAGCGTCGAGGATGGTCTCCAAAGTACTCATTTGCTGTAGCCACCAATTACTGATAATTAAAAAGTTAATTAGCCTAATTTCGCTAATTATGCATACAGGTGCGGAGGCCGCCAATCCGTATACTCGAATGGTACTCGAGATATTCCCGCGATTTATGTTTTTCTAATTTTCAAAATGTGTTACAACTAAAAAAAAAAAAATCACAGCATATCCACGGGGTGAATGATGATGAGTGGGCGAAGCTCCGGAGGGAATCATCGGTAAACCGTGAACCTTCCGTGTAATTTGCCCAGTCGATCATCATGTAAAGACGTCTTACGCAGCCCCTTACACAGGCCGGAACGCGCACCGCGTTTGCCGACGCCATCACATGACTGCTGAGAGAGTCATGTGACGTGCTGAGAGAGTCATGTGCCTCAAATAGGACCCCGTGCCACCAGAACTTGTAGCTCAGTTCTTCTTTTTTTTTTTTTGACCACCCAATTGAATCGAGCGGCAAACTATTCCAGCCACCATTGACAAACTGTCTGAGTGACTGACTGGCTGACTGTCTGAATGAATGACTCGGTTTTTCGCGCCCAAGAAAGACTATCGCTCGCAGTTACGTCATGACTGACGGTAATAAAAGCATGCGCAGGCGCACATTATTGTGTGTTAGCCTGTACAGCACATGCCTAATTCAGTTTATGCCGTTCGACTGCCAAAGGTTCCGGGTTCGACTACCAAAGGATTTGGCATATGCCTTTACGTCTCAAGCGGTAGCCAAGGACTCCTAAGGATATGTAAAGTTGTCGAGGCCTCACAAGATGATCATTACAGATCAAGTTTTTACTACCCTGATTTGTTGCCTAGTAAGTGGGATATGACCACTTCGCGCGATTTCCTCAATACCTACCGATATACAGAAGCATATTCATATGACGAAAAAGAAAGTGCCTCAGGAAGATAAGGAAATAAACATTATTTCAATAATAAAATCAGGCAAGCGTAAATGTCGCCAAATCTCGTGGGAACAGGCATGGCGAAACTTGAAAAGCGTATAACGGAAACGGAGGGAACGTTAACTTGGACATTGACCAACGTCCAGCCATGTTGCATTTTCATCATTCTTTTTTTTTTGTTTTTTTTTCAATAGTGGCAATACTCTGCAAAAATCCGTCGATAACAATGGTACTGACTCGCAATCTTTCCCTAAATGCTCTTAGATACCTGGAAGAACACTCTTCTTTGGTAATATAAACGACCAAAAATCCAGACTGAACACTATCCACAACAAATAGTTAAGCGTCTGTGGCTCATGTATATAGAGCGCTGCCGAAGCCGTGCGTGTGAGTGTGTGCGCGTGTGTGTGTGTGTGTGCAGACAAAATATTTTTTTCTTCTTTCTCGCGAAATGAGAGTTCGGTTCTCGTTCCTCGGCGCAGCAGGAACGTGGAGGGTCGCAGTTGCACTACGAAGCGGCAACGGCTCTTACACGGAAGCGGTGCAAGGGGCGAAAGAAGATAGCAATAGAGCGCGTGTATTTTACAGCTGCGGTTCCTCGTTGTTTGGATGTGTGTAGTGTCCAGCGCTCGCGAGCATAAGTATAAGCGTCAAGTGACTGTGGCGGAAACATGTCGCGGGAAATTTTGTTACGTGATTTTGGCGGGAACGACGTCACCCAAGAACCATGTAGCGCAATGTCACGTGACACGTTTCCGCCAAAACCAAGTGACGCAATGTCACACGTGGTATTGCATGATGCCTGACAAATTACGGCTAGCTTAAGCAGCTTCGCCGCTAACAAAAACAAAAGAGAAAGAAAAAAGAAAGGCCTTCTGACGTTGTGAGGTTGAAGTTCCGGCCCGAAGTTCCGGCCCGAATTTCAAACCCAGAAATTTGACATTCATTACTTTTTTTTCTAATATTGAACGTATAAGATGGCGAAATTCACGACAATCGAGTTCTCGAAATATGAGTTATCATTCTAAACCACTTCACCTTTTTCCCTTTTAACAAAATCCTGCTTCGAATTAGTTGGCACTCCGCACACGGTGAAAGGTCAACCCTCGCCAGGCCACAAGGGTCGGCTCCACGACTCCTCGTTGCCCCGATATATATATATATATATATATATATATATATATATATATATATATATATATATATATATATATATATATATATATATTGTCTGATTTCAACGGCGGAGTCTTTCTAGCCCTGGACTTGACGAACGTAAGCCGTGGTATTGTTTCACGTGCCGTACGGAGCGAATTGCCTCGCCCTCAACCCATTGATGCACGATAACGATTATGCGAAGGCCAAGAAAGAAAGAAAGTTGTCATTGTGCCGCAGGGACGGTGAAAAATCGCAGGTATAGAAGGTCGCGAGGGAAACACAGGAGAGAAAAAAAGACGTTCTCTGTTTCAGCGAATTTCCCGCTAGGTGGAACTAGGTTTAGTTTCACACACACACACACACACACACACACACACACACACATATATATATATATATATATATATATATATATATATATATATATATATATATATATATATATATATGGCAGTCATGGTGGTGAATAGGCCGGCGGCGTGAAGGCAGACATGAGCAGTAGACCCTCGGAATTGGCAACAAAAATGCGGAAAGCGTTTATTCGGCGTTTCAGCCGAGGGTCTACTACTCATCTCTCTCTCTCTCTCTCTCTCTCTCTATATATATATATATATATATATATATATATATATATATATATATATATATATAATTGAAACTCTTCGGGACAGGAACATTTATTCTAGAAAAGCGCTCACTGCGCAGAAAAAAAAAATAAAAGCGCAGCTTGCATTAGTGGCGCAAGGCTACCGAAGCTGAGAGCTGAGGTACAGGTCTTTATGATTATCACCCATAATGTTGTTCTTGTTTATAATCCTCTTCTTTTTCTGCTACTTGCTCATCTTCTTCATCTCAATGTCACGTGTTGCAGCATGATGTCGAGGCCATACAAGGTTTTACTGGTGGATGTAGTGTCGTTTGGTTGCTAAGCAAGGTCATTTCAAGGTCGTATTTCTTGACACGAGAAATTACGAAAAGCTTATAAACATATTGGCTGTTAAAATATCTTAAGGTTTGGGCAGCCGGATATTGCTTAACGCGATATTTTCGAAATTCGCGGTCGAATTTAAAGCAAAGTGGGAAAGTCCTGTCGAAAACGTTTCCTGGACTAACATTTTTTTGTACGCGTGTCTGCAACTTCTTTCCATGCACTTTTCACGTGACACACACAAAGGGGAAAAAAAATACCCAAAAATCCCCAAACGTGGCTCAAATGAGAAAAGTCTTGTAATGTTGATGCGCCGTGACACGTTCTATGCATTGCAGGAGCTTGAAATAGATAGCGAATGCAGAAAGTTACATTGCCAACGTCCTTGCGAAAACGACAACTCGATCCTTACATGGAGCACAATAAATTTATCTAACATTGCAATTCAATGCGGAAGAGATTAGGGGAAAAGGAAGCCGGAATCAGCAGGTCTTTCAAATAATCTAATGTCCGAAAATAAAATAAAGCATACGGCCAATCCCAATTCTCATGAAAATTTTCTTTGCAAATCTTCTTATGTCAGGCAAAGTGTAGGAGCAATTATGTGCCATCATTTGCTTCGTTCGCGAAATATAAGGTTAAAATCTCTACGCATTGCCCAGTGGGCAAAATTTTGGAAGTTTGATGCGTCAGGGTGCGTCAGCTATTTCACGTAGAAGCTTGAAATAAATGCCGGATACAGATAGTCATATTGGCAATGTTCTTGCAAAACAATGACTTCCTAAAATATAAGACAGTGGCGCAAAATGGGACAAGGACGAAACAGGAAGAAGCGACGTATACGCGACAGTGCGCTTGTATACGTCGCTTCTTCCTGTTTCGTCCTTGTCCCATTTTGCGCCACCGTCTTATATTTTAACTATGCACCAACTAGCCCAGCAACAAATTTTATTGGATTAATGACTTCCTACAAGGGAATGAAAATGTAGCCAGGTCTTTTTTTTTTCTTTCAAATAAATGCGCATTTAAAAAAATTTCTGTCTGCAATAGGGTTCAAGCCGTGATGCAATGAAATTACAAGATTTATTTTTCCATTGCGGCCATGTCCGGTATTTCCTTAATTTTCTTATTGTTACGCGTAAAACGTTGATGGAAGTAATTTACAGTAACGCGTACTAAAATACCGGGAAATGCCTTAAACACCTTCTCGGCCGTGCAATTACCAAATAGGGTCGTTCCACGCCACACGTCCCAGACATTGCGCTCGACCCTCTCCAATTCTATTGTAAAAAATTGTGGACGTTCATATCCGTGCACTATTTGTCCTCGGAAAGTATTTTATGCGAAAAAAATTTTTTTTTGTCTTTTACAGTGATTTGAACTTTGCCGTTGTGGGTGAAACCCAGGTTGCGAAAAAATACTCTAAGAAATACAATACTTCACGGAACACCTTAAATATCTGCTATTTGCTTGAAAAGGGATGGCACTATCTTATTATCACCCATTGACGACCACTACTATGTCTCACGATGTGCTTTGTGGTGAAGCAATGCTGCAATTCTACGCCCATGTTGATGATGTTTTAAAAATTCTACGAATATTACAAACACAATAAGACTGTATCACATGGCTGGATAGTTGGCAGTAAGCGTGTTAAAAAAGTATTGAAGTCGACGACGGAGTAGTTTCGAAGTGGAAGGGGCGCAAACATTGCAAAATGCGTGAAACGCCCCATGTTCAGGCACATGTAGAGTGGTGATGCGGTCCAAGTAAAAATGCACGCTTGGTGTCATTTGGAGGAGTAAACAAAGGAGACTTATTTGTGAAAGTTTAATCGGAGTGATATTTGTTTTAGGCGAGAAACAAAATTTTATGTTGAGCATTCGCGGCGTGCCTGGGCGCGGGCCCGTAAGTCCGCTTCACTGCGTCGCCACACTTCCTTGGGACAACGGAAATATGCGGCGCCCACGCGGGTGGCAAGATCGTGTGCTGCTGTGAGTTTTCACTGCAGTAACAGTTTTCACTGCAGTGTCAAGTGAGTTTTCACGTTGGTGAAAACTTGCAAACAGTGTACATGGCTGGCAGAAGGTTTCGGAAGGGCACTAAATGCTGCCGGTGAGTAGTCGGAGCTGATTTTTCAGGCCCACTATTCGACTTGTCACTAAGGGTAACACATTGGGTCTCTAGAGAATGCAAGCGTGGCAGGAGACGGCAGAAAGTTAGGTGGGCAGATGAGATCAGCAAGTTTGCGAGGATAAATCGGGCACAGTTAGCACAGGACCGGGACGATTGGAGATCTATGGGAGACGCCTTTGCTCTGCGGGCGTAGACAGGCCGATGATGATGATGAATCAATTACTTCAAGAGAGCAATATTAAGGTTAACCATACACTTCCTTAAATACTTTAGAGAACTGAAACATAACATGCCCGCTACCCTTAGGGCACACAAAAACTGTCCAATAAAAGGAAAGAAAACCATATCGGTATCATTGGTACCCGTTTATAAATTTATATGAAATTATAATCGATTCAGCCGGTGCCTGACGGTAATATTTCGGCGTAGGTGCCTCCTCACCCTTAGCGCACGCATGCAGGAAAAGGCAAACGCGCAGTCGAGCGCGCAAGCAAAACGAGATCGGAGAACGTGAAAGCGCAGATACGTCGCGCTGACGCAATGCACGTGCAGCTAGTGTCGACGAACCCGCACGCAAGCGTCAAATGGAACTTGGCAGTGAAACGCGGTGCCGTTCTGAATAAACAAGCCACCCGATAAGGAGAGTCGCGAGCCTTCCCCTGACTGCACCACGCCTTCGGCTTAGCCAACGACTGGCGCGGTTACGTGAGAAGGGTTGTTTTTTTTTTTTGTTTTTTTTCGTGGGAGCAGCGTGCGTGCTTGCATCAGAACGGATCCGTCTCAAAGAATTCCGCCGCACCGGCTCTTACCGGTTCCTGAGCGAGTTTTAATTGCGCAAGGGTGCACGGCAACCACGACTTCCCGATGAATTTCGACGGAAAACAGAAAAAAGATGAGTTTGTAAAGTGCACGTCTCGTTCGCTAGAGCATTCCTCTGCGCCTCAGTACACTCGCGCGTGCATGATTGCGCTTGCTCAGTTCACTAGAACCCTAATCGCGATTAACGGTACGCAAATTGACTGTTATCGTTAATCGCGATGTGGGTGACGAGCACGCCATGTTACCGTCGTCGCGACCGCTCCACTGGCTGTCAGTTACGCTATAGTCTTTTACATTTGCACCCTGCCACGAAAACTTAACGATTAGCGTGGTTTCACGTGCCGAAACCAGCTATGATTATAAGGCATGCCCCATAGTGGCGGGTCCCAGAGTAATTTTGACAACCCGAGGTTCTTTAATAATGCGCTCCTAAATCTAAGCACTGGGGTGCTTCTTCTTTCTTTTTTTACGTTTTGCGCCCAACCAAATGCGACCGCCGCGGCCGAGATTCGAACCCGCGACCTCGAGATTCACGTGCCAATACCAGGTCTGCTACAACTTCGGTATATACGAAGTCAACGAGTCCCCATTGTCGGTCGTCACTCGACGTCTGATCTCAGTCGTGATTACCCCGGTCACTTCACGTGTGTGTGTGAAGGCTGCACAGTGCAACTACAACACAATTTAGAAAAAAAAGAGAAAGAACAATCGCATTTATTGTGTCAGATCCTGTTAAATTAAGAACCGAGTAGTGTGGCCGAATCAATAACTTCGTCCGAACATTGTGTAGAATGCGGGTTTCCTCGAGCACCCGGGGTTGACACACTTGTCTCCCTCCTCGATCTTAGCTGGCTGGTCGAACGGGATGCACAGGCTCTTGGCACCCATTGCAGGAGCACCGGGTTCTGCCTCGACGTCCTTGGCACTGTTCTTCTTGATCTCATCCTCGCAGTCCATGTCACCGCAGAAGGGGGCCATGATCACGCACTTCTGCTCCAGCTTCTGCAAGAACACGTCCCAGCTCTTTGTGACCGCCTGGAACTTCACCTGGTCCACCTTTGCCCGATCGAACATTGCCTTCTGTATGGTCTCAAGAAGGGCCTTCATGTCGCCGGCTGCACTCGCCGCACTGTATGTGATCTTCTCGCCTGTGTCCCTCCGCACGGCCACAAACTGGTTTTGCTGCATGTCTCTCGGACCAATCTCCACTCTGATGGGGACGCCCTTGAGCTCCCAGTGGTTGAACTTCCACCCTGGCGAATAGTTGTCCCTATAGTCGCCCTTGCACCGGATACCCTCCTTGCTGAGCGTAGACTCGAACTCCTGACAGAACTTGATGAGCGCCGCTTTCTGCTCCTCTGTCATCGCAGCTGTGATGCCGCACGGCACAATGACAATCTGGTAGCTGGCCACCCGCGGCGGCAGCACCAGTCCCTGGTTGTCCGCGTGCACCATCACGAGCACACCTATCGTCCTCGTCGTCAGACCCCACGAGTTCTGGTACGCAAACTTTTTCTCGCGCGTCTCCGGGTCCTCGAACTGGATCTCGAACATCTTGCTGAAGTTCTGGCCCAGGTGGTGCGACGTGGCACCTTGGATGCCGCGACCGCTTGCAGGCACGTAGCCTTCCACGGTGGTTGTGAAATCGGCACCGGCAAACTTCTCCTTCTCCGTCTTGCGGCCCCGCACCACCGGAATTGCTAGCAGTTCCTCGTAGACGGCCGTGTAGATATCGAGGATCTTGTAGACCTCTTCCACGGCCTCCTCCCGGGTCGCGAACGCCGTGTGACCCTCCTGCCAGAGAAATTCTCTGGTCCGCAGGAACGGCTGCGGATGCTTGAATTCCCATCGCACGATGTTGCACCACTGATTCAGCTGGAGTGGCAAGTCGCGGTGAGACTGGATCCACTTGGCGTACGACGGGTACATGACCGTCTCGCTGGTCGGCCGGATGGCAATGGGCTCGGCCAGCTCGCTGCTACCGGACTTTGTGACCCAGGCGACCTCGGGAGCGAAGTCTGCCACGTGCGTCTTCTCCCTCTCCAGGGCTTGCGCTGACACGAACATGGGGAAGTAGCAGTTCTGGACTCCTATGGCCTTGATCCTCGTGTCAAGGAACTCCTTGATGTTCTCCCAGATGCTGTAGGCCCACGGACGCAGGATGTAGCAGCCACTCACGTCGTAGTACTCTATCATTTCAGCCTTCGTGATAACCTAGTTGTTTTGAAAAAAAGAAAATGAAAAGTGAGATAATATGCCGATGCTTGCACCAATTTTGTCTGACTACACATCTTCAAAACGGTGGGTGGCACTGAGTGAGCGTCTCCTCAAATGATAGAAGGGCTAGTACCAGGAACTAGGGGCGTGCGAATATTCGAAATTTCGAATACGAGTGGAATGTTTTCCACATTAGAAATTGGCCGAATATTTGGCAAAAGCGGCGACTATTTGGGAGAGGCGACAAAAGCACAAACACATCAGTACCGAACGATTACTGATCACGATAACAGATCTTCACCCATCTGATCGGCATCGCGTGTAAAACAGTGCTGCTGTAAGCGTAGTACATGACCCGAGCGCGCCGCTGTTTCGTCCCAGTGGGGAAACGCGGAGTACGTATACACCGCGGTGACGCGAAGTGCGTTTCACGTGCTGTCGCCGCGTTGATTTAACTCAACACTCGCCGCAGTCCCGCAGTCGGAAGGGCGGGTACGAAGAACGTTGCGACGGCAAGGAGGCGCGTGCGGTACAACAAGCGTCTCCGTGGTGGTGACCGCGCGAGCAGTCAGCAACACTGCACGCAATTGACCGGGAGGACCGGCTCCATGCGGCATCGACTACGTTTTGATAACGAAACCACAAGCGGCGCCGCTAGTCGCGCCATAGAAGGCCGTTGTTGTACAGAGACGCGCATCAGACGGGCCGCTCGACGAAAGAGTAGGGATTTTGTCCATGCTATGAAAAAGGGAAAAATCTTGTCGCGAGTGCTTTGCCGTCGCCGCATTGGCACAACGAGATCATAGACGACTTTGCATCGCCATCGCAAAGTTCTTTTTTTCTCTGCGTAATAAACGCACCCCCCAACTTTGAATCACTACAGACCCCGCGAATGACCATGCTGTATCTTGCCCACTTCGCTCGATGCGCGATGTTCGGGCGCCTTTCGGCGTGGCGATTGAAAACTCTCGCGTCCCGATAAAAGTTACCGCTGCTTGCCGCGCGTAGCCGCGTGCAAGCTGCGGTAACATCGTTTACTCGCACTGCTGCATTCCTCCGCGCTATCGCAGTTCCTTCACACCGCTAGCTGCTGCGTGTTGCACAGGCTGGCGCTGCTAAGCCTAAGCATAGTCGGGGCCTGGTCTCCGAGATTGCCACGATGCAGTCCCGGACGCCATGCTTTAACGAGCACGACCTAGAGGCTGGGCTCAGATATGAGGGAGACATGAGTGATGGTGAGCCGCTTTGCATGCTATTGTGGGAAACATCTATTTTCCCGTTATGGCCACCCGCGAACGCGACCGAACCCTGGCGCGGCTGGCCGTCTTTAAGATTGCATCCGCGAGGATCGCTGGCCTGTACGCATCGAGTTCGTCGTTACGGTAGGGACCCACGGCGACATAGAAACTATGGAAACTATACGCGCCGCCGAAGATTGCTGCGTGCCACTCATTCGTTTTTTCGCTGTTGACCTTTCGCCAGCGTCGCCGTTTTTCTGATTTCGTGGCTCTGTAAGCTAACCAAGAGTTGATCGGAAGCGAAAGGCCATCCGCACTGGAACAAAACGCAGCCACCATAAAGGCTGTCGCCGCGGGTGCCGAGCCGCGTGGTACTGACGCTATATAGCTTGTTTTTTGACTGTCCATTAAATAAAATGTCATTGCACGCGTGGCTCAAAGTATTACCGCGAGTTGCAATGCCATCTTTATTGCGCGTTAAAGTGTCTTGCTCAGCTTGAAATAGTTAACCCATGTGATAAACGCACCCCCCCATCTTTGCTTCTGTTTTTTTAAAAAATGCATTTGTTAGACTAGTAAATATGGAAATTTGCTTTCATAAGTCTCATCAATGTGCTGTAGCATATTTCATTAATTTCTTTCGAACTTAATAAATCTTACTGCTAGGTTACCTCCTGTTTTGCAACTCTCCATTACTACACACATACTCAATATTCGAGGCCTATTTTTTGGCCTTATTCGTATTTGACAATTTTAGTATTCGCACACCCCTATCAGGAACCTATGCATACCAGTGTGGAAAATGACGTACCTTGAATAGCACAACATAAAACAGCAATCTGCCATCACACAGTGCAATATTACACTTCGCCAAAACTGTTAGAGGACTTGGAGAGAACAGTTACCATAGCACAAAGACGCTACCACAACAGTTTCTTAACAGCATTACCAGAGCCAGCCAAGACGTGTCACTACAACCCAACAAAGACACAAGCACACAAGCAACAACAGCACTGATGACAAGCACCACTGAAGTATGCAAGGCACTCATTACTGAGTCAGAAACCTTAGGTAACTATGTCAGCAGTAACTTTGGCGACATCTTTGCCCAACCATGCTGTCCAAGAAAACAGAAATAAGTAGAAAACGACCATTCCCAATCACAAGCAAGGCAGGCATAAGCACACTGAACAGTGACCTCGAGAGAATCACACCTGGTGCATAGCCCAAGTCATAGATATGCAGGTATACACCATATGTGATTCTACATCGAGAAAAAGGCTGCAGCATAATATGGTAACACAATAAAAAAGGCACAAGGTCTTGCATATGTCATGACCTAATGCCAACATGTGTACTTTCTCACTGAAGCTCTTAAATCTTGCAAACACCTCACCTCACAGATGTATGTCAAAAAGTATGATGATGTATAATCTAATGTACTGCCAAAGGAGCAGCAGGCTTTCACCTTCATGTTTTACAGGATGTAACACAAGCCATTAATTTTTACAAGACTGCACAATAATCTAGCATCAAACCTATGGAACAATTAATGTAAAAGCTTATACTAGACTCGCTATGTCAAACATGTGAACCATACAATGAAGAAAGGATCTCCAGTCTGTTATGACTGATGACAGTGGCACAAAACGCTCACATCAGTCGTGCTGTTGTAAGAGATTCTTTATGCCTTCCAAAAGCCATCTATGACAGTATGCCTCCACCATGCTACCTAAGTTTGAAATATTAAGCATTAATACTTTTAGCATGCAATGTCAGACAATGTGATATATGCTTATATACCAGCCCAGACCAAGCAAAGAAGTCAACACACGTAAGAAGGCTTATTCACTAGAAACAACTATCAAAGCAAAAACATAAGCTGTACTGCAATAATCCACACAGACTCCAGACAGGAACAAACAATCCAATGAATGTAATATTAAGTGCAATAGTACTACGGATGCCAGAGATGACGCTTCATTAAAAAACTCCTGTTGATAGAAAATGAAAAAGTGCACTGAAATGTTTCACCTGCACACACCTGATTTCACAGTTGACACACTCAGAAGTGTAAAAGTAAGCAACATTAGTACTGGCTGAATGTGCACTATCACCTCTTCACATTTTGATGCCAGTGAAAATAGTGACAATGAGAAAGAAACAGAGCAATCTCTACATGGCATGGAAACAGTTTGACCATCATCAAAGAAACACAAGCCTGTGTGAACACTACACAAGCTTCACCACTCAGCTGCGCTTGAGAAAGTTTTGTTAAGGCATAATGACCTTTTAAAGAAAGTGGCATGATGTAGCTACGAAACTTCCCCCTTTTCTAAACTTTAATAGCACACATTGTTACACTAAGTTAAAGTATGTATATGCAAAATGAAAGAATGGTTGCCTGACATTAGGAAGTCACAACTTACTGGAACTATGCACAGAACTTCACCATTTTTCAATGAAAATATCAAATGGCATATAGCAGAACACATTGTATGAGTGGATGACACAAAACAATGAACACATGAACTTCAACTGCCAACTGTGGATGCCAACTGGATCAACTACGCTTCAATGCATGCATTGTGGCGTTCACAAAAGCTCGATACAAAACATCAATTCATTATCAGCTTGATACAAATATCTCACATCAATCAAAAGCAGCAGTTACTTTGCATATCCAAAAGCAACAAGATGTGAGATATATGACATGGGTTTTCTAAATTAATCTTTTCTAAATTAATCTTTTTATCAAGCTTTCACCGAGGACCTCATGAATGCATTGAAGTAAACACTTAAGCAAGTTAGTCTGCAATGTCAGTTAAAATTCAGTGCTTGTATCCTTCATGTTTTGTGTTGTCCATCCGTGTGTTGTGCGGTGCTGTACACTATAGTGTGATTAACCAAGTAGCCCAATAAGAGATGTTCGGCACAATATATATAATTTCAGAAATGTCACCTACCCAACACCTCCACAGAGAGCATTCAAGCATGTTTAAACTAAATGTGCCACTCTGGGATTCTTTTATCACATTTAAGGAAAGTTCACAACGAAGATGCTGGCGATATACCACTGAGAAGCAGCGCTGATTTGACTTAAAGGAGTACTTACACAAAATTTTGAAGACAAAATATCTTGCAAGAAACTGTGTGAACACACGTAATTTACAAAATTTCAAATGCAACTAGAACACATATAAAATTGATTTTGATGTGCAAGCTGTGGAAATGGATGCAATACGATGCAACTTGTAACACTGCCATCAATGCAGCTTCAACATAAACGACCAGCGATCAATTATGTCTTGAGTTCATGTTAGCTGACATGCTCTTCCCACTTTTAACAGCTCTCTGCACCATAAGAGCCCTTGTGCTTGTTTTCAGATCTTGTGCCGCCAACAACGATAGCGAGGACATCATGAAGCGTAGAACATGAACTGTCAATACAACTGTCAATGTAATGCACTGCCCTCAGCATGTGCATTACTGTCCTGAATGGTCACATGGCTCACTGTGTTCCTGTTGCTGTGGCCCTGCCTTGCTTTGTGTATCCTTAACTAAACCCTAGATGCCATAAAAATGGCTCCAAACTTCAACCATCGTGGGCAAGAGAAACAGAGACGTCTAGCCATGGTGAGTGGGTTATTGCACTCTTCACAGCTAAAAAAACAAGTTGCAAAGTTTTTCTACCAGTAATGCACTAATATAAAAAATGTCATGACATTTATTTACATGTAATTATTTAGAGTTAAATTGAAGATTAACAACTGTAAGTGGTGGAAGAAACACTGCCAAGCTTCAGAGTACCCTAGCTAATTGACTGTTGATACTTGGCAACATGTTTCAGTCCTGGCATGCGAGGTGCACTGAATGCAACCATGATATATTATTGGCTCGATCTGTTTGTGCAGCCACTGCTGCCGTTAGCTTTCCTGTTTACCTTTCTTTAAGAGCAACACCACTCGACACAATGTTCGCAAATTTTGCGTTCTTGTGACGTAATGTTGAGTGTTACATTTCTCACTTGGGAATATTCCATATCAGAATTAAAATGACTCGTAAATTGCTTTCCCTTTTGCAGCTAAGGTGATGCTGAACATATGTGACATTTCTCTAATAAACTACACACATCAACAAATTAACTGCACGTCCTCATAGGCTGGATTAGTGTATGAATGACATCACATAGAACACTTTCCGTCCCCTCCTGTAACTTAAACCTGCACTCATATAAAGCCAGAATGGTGAACCTAAACTAGGGCACCTGCATTCAATAGCAGTGTGAACATATGCAGCAACACAAAGGATAGTGAGGAAACTGATTGGTGTTCCTTACCTGTGAATACCAGTCTGGAAGGTTCTCCTCCTTCTTGGCCTCCAGTCCAAGACGTGTGACTTTCTTGGGACCATCTTGTGGCGTGGGGGTGCTTTCCTTCGCTGCAGGTTTCTTGGCCTTTTCTGCCTGCTTGGGCTTGTCTGGCTTTTTGACCTTGTCACCTTGATCCTTTTGCTTTTCCTGAGATGACGATGTCGTGCTGCTACTTGACGACGACTTCTCCGCCGCAGCTGGCTTCCACTCCTGGCCCGTAGCGGCCTTGTAGTCTGCCTTCAGCTGGAGCAGGACCTTCACCTCAGAGTCAATAACATCCTTGGCCGCTTTGCTTGCCTTGAGGGCCCTCACCTTATCCCCTTGTGCCTGAATCTTTTTGTCCAGTTCCTGTGCACCTCCCGTCGCTGAAATGTCACCTGTTCCAGAAGCCGGCGGCACGGTGGGGTTGCCAGGCTTCCATTCATTTCCAGTGGCGGCCTTATATTCTGCCTTAAGCCTCAGCAATTCCTTTATCTCAGGTTCCAATGCTTCCTTTGGTGCCTTCTCTGCCTTCAGTTTTCTGACTTTGTCACCCTGCGCCTGGATGCTTTTGTCCAGGTCAGTGACGGAAGCAGAGTTTGGTGCAGGAGGGTGCGGGTTACTCTGTCTCGTGACAGGTGCAGCTGAGCCCGGCTGCCAGTCCTTCCCACTAAGCTTTTTAAATTCTGCTTTTAGCGACAGCAACACCTGGACCTTGGCATCTATTTCCGGTTTCTGTGCTTTGCTAGACTTTAGTTGCCTGACTTCATTTCCAACCTGCTGTATCTTGCTGTCCAGTTCTTCAAGCTGCCCAGACTGTGCGACCATGGACTTGCCGTCCTCGACGGGAGACTTCTCGGCTGCCTTGCCCTTGGCTCGTTGCTGCTGTTCCTTCAGGCTCTCTCGTGCATCGTAAAACTTTTGGACAACTTCCGGCAGCGTCGATGTTGATTGCGTTCCGTCGGGAATGTGGAAAAGCACCAGAGGTCCCTCCACGCTAGTGTGTCGTGCCGCTTCCGGGTCGTACGGCTGGTCGCAAATGAAAAAGCCTTTCCTTTGAATCTGGATGATGTCAGATTTCTTGAGTTTCGCCAGAAGTGGATCACCCAGCATGGGCACGTCAAGGCGGGTGTCTTTTCTCACAAAGTCTTTGAAATCATCATCTTTGCCCAATACTTGTTTAGAAAGAATGTGATCGAAGAACACACACTTGCAGGGCACCAAAGGTGCCGACGGTGTCTTTGCAAGCCATGTGACCTTCAGTGTGTTCTTATAGTTTTTGTCATTGAGATTTGGCTCCGCCTCAACCTTCGTTACTTTGCCATCTGCACCCTTCGAAACATTTTTGATTTTCAAGTTTCCAAGTCCAATGAAGGTAACATTATCACCGGCCTTCATAGCCTGAGCATCGACTTGGTCAACAAGCAACTGCTGTGCCACAACAATATCGTGCTGTCCAAGAGATGGGTTCTTCGGATGAACCTGCAACCTGTAGCCTGTCTTCTTTCAAACCTGGGACGTCAACCACAACAGCATCTTGTTCCTCGACAGCCGTGTGCCGAGGAGCCACAGGGTCAATCACCTTCTTGTTGAATGCCCAGATTTTGTCCCAGTCCATCATCACAACGGACCTTGACGACCCCTGAGCAATGATGAACTGCTTCAGACCTTCCACAGTCATTCCTCGGCGTAAAACCCCACGGACAGTTGGCATACGTGGATCATCCCAGCCATCTACAATCTTGTTTTCAACAAACCAGGTAAGCTTTCTCTTTGACAGCACCGTGTTCATCATATTGAGCCTAGAGTATTCATAGATGTGTGGCTTCCTCATGCCGAGGCTATCGAGGACCCAGAAAAACTGCTCGTCTCTGTCGTGGTATTCAGTAGTCCTTAGGGCATGGGTCACATCCTCGATGCTGTCAACGATTGGACAAGCAAAGTCGTACGTGGGGTATACCTTGTACTTGCTGCCTGTACGCGGATGGTCCATGATTTTGCACCGATACAAAGCAGGGTCCCTCATGCAACCGTTGTTCGAATTCATGTCGATCTTGGCCCTGACACAGCACTTGAGTCCGCGCTCACTGCCTTTCTTCATTTCCTCCCAGAGCTTCAAGTTCTGCTCCACAGTGTTAGACCTGTTCTTAGACTCGATCCTCTGCTCACGCTCGGCTTTCATCGTCTCCGCGTCGGTGTCGTCGACGTAGGCGAGGCCCTTCTTGAGCAGCTCCTCGCACTTCTGGAGCAAGAGCTCGAAATAGTCCGACGTGAACGTGAAGCGGTCGGGGGTGATCTCGAGCTTCTTGACGTCGTCCAAGATCACCTTCTCAAAGTCTTCCTTCTCCTTCTCCGGGTTTGTGTCGTCGAAGCGCATGATGAGCTTGCCCTTGAAGGCCTGCTGGTAGTACTGGTTGAGCAGGGCCGCCTTGGCGTGACCTACGTGCAGGTAGCCGCTCGCCTCTGGTGGAAAGCGGACCACTACTTTGCCCATCTCGGCACCAGGGAGATCGACGAACTTGCCTTCTTCCTTGCTCACCCTGCTGCCGGTGTCCGCGGAAACAGCCGTCACCGCCGCCGCCTTGGGTTGCTCCTTCGGGCCGACGCCGGCCGGCAGGCTAGCAACGACGTCTTTCACGTTGGGCTGCTCCGCGATGAAGCGGTACCAGCGGGAGACGTTCTGCGGGCATCGCTGAGCGGCTAGAGCCGCGTGCCACGCCGGGTTCCCGTAGAGAGCCTCCCAGACGGCGATATCGGCTAGCGTGACGGCCCGGCCCACGAGGTAGGTGACCGAAGCGAGAGCTTTGTCGAGGCATCCCAGCGCATTGGCAAAGCCGGCGTCTGCGGCACGAGACAGCCGGGCGGCCGCGAATTCAATCCAATGGTCGACCTCGGTGCGTTCGAGAACGGTGTTACCGTACAACTGGCCGTCGGGTGCCGTACGGGCCAGGAAGCGCGAGATGAGCGCGGACGATCCGAACGACTTGCCGCCGTCGAGCTGCAAGCACGTACTGTTGTTCCAGTCCACGTTGACAAGGACTGCCGGCTTCACGTACGCGGCAGTGATCAAGGCACCCACGGGGGGCTCCGTTTTGCTGCAGCTTAGCTTGAGCTGCATCTTGCTACGCGAGACGCCGGTTGTCACAGTCGGAGAGGAACGGTGCTGTCGTCTTCCTGCTACTGAGCGCGCAAAACTCAGCAGCGCGGATGCGGCGCGTTGCACCACGCAGTCACGGATTGCCGAGAAAGGAACATTGAATGGGATGATGTAAACTTCTTAACTTTCGTTTCCCGGTGTTTGTGAGAAGGTGTCGCCACTAAGCAACAGAACCGAAACGCCGAAAGCTCCTGTTACAAGTATAAAACAAGTCTACCAACCTTTCAACACCTTCCGCGTAAAATTAGAAATATCTTTCTGTTTATTTACCGTATAATTCTTGGGGATATCTTGACTTGACACGTGCCAATGCGCAGCTAATCAAAGGCTCTCGAAAGCGAGCTTCAGAAGTTCTATCGACATCGCAGCCATCAGATTTCTCGTCTGGTCGTGGTTATCGTAGCCCGAGTTCGGGAAGGAATGCACAATTTTGGCGAAATTGCGAGCAATACCTTGAGTAACAGCTTTTGTTGTGACTCTCACAGTGTACGATAAGCTGATAACGTTTAATTTAAGCCTACCTGTTGATATTTAACGTCGCAAGATGTCGATATTTACGCCTACGAACCAGATACGACTGACTAACGTTGCCGTGGTGCGCATGAAGAAAGGTGGTAAGCGCTTCGAGATAGCCTGCTACAAGAACAAGGTTGTGGCTTGGAGAAATAGTGTGTGAGTTTGTTTCCTTCTCCTCTTCACTTAGGCGACTCGCTCAACCGCCACAACAAGTGGGGCGATATTTAGCAGGCTCTGTGACCCGTCATGTCAGATTGAGCCACTGTTTTTGCCGCTGCCAGCTGCGCAAGACTGACGTTCTGTTGTCGTGTTAGCATAAATAGCTCAGACCTCTTCGGAGGCGTTCAATAATGGAATGGCTAGAAATGTAGCCTCGAGTACGACATATGCACTCTTTGCGGTGCTTGAAGATGTTTTGATACTCTTACGTAAACTTTTGCTTAAGACTTGTCATGCAAGTAGTTGAGATGATTAGCTGTGTGCATGCACAAGCGTTGATTAGTTTCGTTCGCGGTAGGGGTGTATCCATATATTTGAAGTTTGCAATACCAACTGACTAAAGTTTGCTATTTGATGCGTATTCCGTTTGAGAACGTGTTACACGAAGTACACAACAGAGCTTGTGACAGCCTGCGCAAAGAACGACGTAGTCGTGTAGGTGATGCTGTAGAAGAGAATCTGTTTCGACACTAAGGCACCATTTGCTGAGCAACCATGCGAATTAGCCAACTTCGCCCGTACACACTGCAGCGACATAGTTATCTTGAGTAGTTAAGAACGTTTTATTACGGGGGAAGTACGACTTCTAGATTTTTCTTTTTTGTCACCTCTTTAAAGCAATGTACTATGGTATCACGTTCCAACAGGCACAGCACACGACAGCCATATATTTATGGGATGTGCTGATCATGCATTCGATTGATTCCATTGTAATTCTCCTTAGGATATGATAGTAGCATTTCAGTTTACCAATTGCAAGCCCCCGACTCAAATGGATGCGTAGTTTGGAATGACATTTTAATAATGAAATTATTAGGGGCGAAGCTCCTTAAGGTTTGGGTCTGTCCGTCCGTTGTAGCAGCGCGTTACCTACTAGGAATGTGAATGTGCTACTAGGAGGGCGCGTGTGGGAGGCGCGCCCTCGGCGCGCGAGCTCTTTCACTCTTCCATCTGCTGTCTTGTGAGAGAGAGAGAGAGAGAGCGAAAGGCACGCGTTGACTATGGAAACACTCTTTCTTCGATGAACGCGCCACCAGCTCGCAAAGAAGAACGCGCCCTCACCCGCGAGAGACAAGCTTGACGCAGGCAGCGTCTTCTAGCGAGTTTCTTGATTGAAAAATGCCGACTGCTCGCACTGGAGAACCGTTCACCGGCCACCCATATATATATAGGCACTGGATCTTGACTTGCAATGAAGTGCCGGTGGGAGATTTCACTTGTGCGTAGTTGAACCATAAGGATTCGTAGCATGCGCGTTAACTAATTTAATCCGGAACTCTGCACAATCTACGATGAACCTCCGGAGCTTCGCCCACTCATATATATATATATATATATATATATATATATATATATATATATATATATATATATATATATATATATATTATATATATATATAGTGTAATGTATAATAACCAACAGCTGGAGAGGTCCTGGGATCGATACCCAGCACCTCCACCAAATGCGACGTGGTTTATTGACGTCTGGACGACGGATAACGTCAAAAGCGAGCTCCGACAAACGGCAAGCGTCAAGCAGCCAAAATCCGGGCAAGCGCTCGCTCGAGGCACGAGACTGTCGCCAACGCTGCGGCTTGCTTCCTTGCCTTCCTTGTCTTCTTCTTCATTACAATATATATATATATATGTGGGTGGCTGGTGAACGGTTCTCCAGCGCGAGCAGTCGGTATTTCTCAATCAAGAAACTCCCTAGAAGACGCTGCCTGCGTCAAGCTTGTCTCTCGCGGATGAGGGCGCATTCTCCTTCTTTGCGAACTGGTAGAGCGTTCATCGAAGAAAGAGCGTTTCCATAGTCAACGCGCGCCTTTCGCTCTCTCTGTCTCTCTCTCTCTCACAAGACAGCAGATGGAAGAGTGAGAGAGCTCGCACGCCGTGAGGCACGCGCCGAGGGCGCGCCTCCCACACGCTCCCTCCTAGTAGCGCGTTCCTAGTAGGTAACGCGCTACTACAACGGATGGACAGACCCAAACCTTAAGGAGCTTCGCCCCTAAAAACACTTATCAGAGTCCTTGATATCACCAGCTCCATTTGTGTGTGCCTGCAGTTTCCAATAGACATGTACAGTAACCAAACACAACATTGCGGAACAGGCACGTAGGCAAGGGGGGGCCCAGGGGGCCCCGGGCCCCCCCCGAAATTCATCCACTCAACCATTAACGCAGGGTTGTTCTGTCCGAACTTTCGCAAGACAGCGACCAAGGCACAAGTACAAGTAGCGCCGTGCGCATTTAAACAAATGAAAAACAAACGATAATCAAGGAACTCACAAAGAACAGCTGTCAAAAAAGCTTTATTCCGAAAGCACTTCAATTCCAAATGCACAGCAACGCTTGCTGAGAAATTCAGCGTACGGCTCCTGAATCAACACCACAACAGAAACCCACTCTCCCCACTCTCCCATATGTCCGAGGGGTTAACGAAACCATCACCAGCATTCTCAGAAAAGGAGGCATCCGAGTGACTCATAAGCCTACGAATACATGTCCTGTCCGCCGAGGGAGAGAGCCCAAGGCACTGTATACAAAAAACTTTGCGCTGACTGCGATGCGAGCTTTATCGGCGAAAGGAAAGACCTCAAAGAAAGACTTCCACAGCCCAGGAATGATGTCTGCAACTTTGCAAGCGATCGCAACCCGATAGCCGAAAATTCCCAAGACAACTACCACCGTACCGGTACGATCTTCCTTACACAACGGTCATACCAACTGAAACCAATTACCGGAAACAGTTATCGCTTCGTGATTGCGGAAAGAGACAGAACACTGCGCAACGCAGGACAGTTTCATATATATAAGATCAGCTTGTTGGAAACCAAATTACCAGAACGAACAAAATGTTGCTTTGACGCCTCGAGAGGCGTCGGCTGGGCAAGAGACAGGAACGCAGGGAGCGGGCATTCTTAATCCTATTTTTCGGCTTCCGCGGCGGTCAAAGAGTCGCTGGGGTTTTCGTTACCCGCGAGTTTGCGGAAACCACGCTTTGACAGCAGAGCCGACGTCTGCACGGTGGTCCCAATTGAGCGTGTACGTTAGGCGGCGACATTGGAAACTACAGCGTGCCGACGCCAAAGGGAACCCGCTCATAAGTGCTTGAACAAAGCCAGCGAGCGTACCCGGCATGTTCCGATCACCATGTAATGCAGTAAGCAGAAATGCTTCTCGGGCGCGCAGCCGACCGGCCACAAAGGAGCGACTGCCGACAGGCGCGCCTTGTCACCGGGCAGTTCCAGCGTACTGTGCCATATCGCTTGCACCTGGAGTGTTTCGGAAAGGAAGCCGTGGTGGCTAACGCTCGTTACGATAATCTGTGTACATGTGTCGCCGGTCAGGATGCCCGGCGTCCTCTATGAATGTCGATTTTTGTATATGTTTATATTTTGGTTTCTATATTTTTGGAGAGGAGCTTATACTGGATTGTGCTATGGAGGCGGGCCTCAAACAGTAGTAGCACGGCGGGCTGGACTGGTGCCTTTTCTACGGGTGACTTTGCCATAGACGACCATTGGAGAGGCGTCCTGGTGAGAGGCGTCCTGGCTGGTAAGAAAAGAAAACTAGTCTCGGGGCGACGCGAAGAGATACGGTGACATTCCGTCGAAGAAGTATTCCTCGTTTGCAATCCCTCGTGGAAGTTTTGCCGTTCGGTTCTCTAATCTCGGAGATGATGTTGTGGTCATCGCCGCGAGGGACCGATATGAGCAGCAATGATCGGAGATGATCTGTGAGCTACGGCGACTTCGAAGACGACATCTGTGCCCCCCCTCCCTGCCCAAGCACCAGTCCACAGCCCGGCGACGAAACTTACGCGCCGATGGAGCCTACTCAGATAAGCGATCCTTCCGTTTCGTCAGCAAGCGCGCTTGAGACGTTGCATCTTTGATATGCGAACTGTTTTACGCCCTTTTCTCGGCTGCTCATTAATGCCTGTTAACCATATTCTTGTGTTGTAATATGAGTCGACTTTGCTCCATGATTGTCTTGTTCGAATATTATCACGTTTGCTACTAATTGTTGTTCGTGTATGTCAATCTTGCTCATGTGTTAAATTCCGTGTTTTGTTAAATTAATTAAGCCTTTGCCTCTTTTCTTCCCGGACCCAGCAAGAATCCCTTTTGGGGTTAAATGTTATTGAGATGTGAGGGCAAAGGGTCAAGCGAGTGTACTTCTGGTGGTTCAGCGATGTTTCGTAAGGTGTAGAACCGCATCCCCGTTTGTGCGTGGTAGGGACGTCTCATTGCCATACGGCTTCGAAACCAGAGAAAACGACGTTATCTGCCCATACTTCGTGGTACTTTTCTTCGTCGCATCAGTTATGTTTAGAAAGATGGTTAGTTGGTTGTGTCGGGTTTTCTGGAGCGCAAGCGACCACGGCTACCTAGTGCCCAATGAGTATTCTCATCTACGGTCAGGGCGCTCGGTAGGTGGATTGCTTCAAGGAACAATGCAAAGAATGACAGGACATACAGAAATTGCATGGTAGCCTTGACTACACCAGGGGATTCCCTGCGGAAATGTATTTTCTTAACGAGAGGAGCAGTGACTTTGTTGCTGCAGAGCGAGCAGGCGGTACATTGCGGGCGTCATTTATACAGTCTCGTAGGGGCGGCAACTTAAGGAGCATTCAGGTGTTTTGTTTGACAGATACCTGCGCGGCGTGAGATCACGCACGCGTACGGCTTTGATTTATCGCTGACGGAGACTTTTTCCACGACCTGATGGCAGAAGCTAACCGTAAGCCTGGGAAAGAGGACTTTTGTATAGACAGCGACGGCTTCGACGACGCATTAACCTGTTCGACCCCGCTGGCACCTCTGCGAACCCCACGACCCTTTTACCGCTGCCTGTGTCGTCGGGCAGGTGCCCGCGTGGCGAAAGGAGTAAGCAGGGTAAACTACGCTTGTAGTTCTGGGGAACGGTACCACAGGCGAGCCACGTTCATTCCGTAGATAGATTAACTGAAAGCTTCCCTCAAACGGCGCTTTGCAAACCATCGGAAAACACTCCAAAGTTCGCAATTTGTGTAGCCAAATCACGCCTCCAAGGGCACATTTGAGTCCGTGCATCCGGCCTTCGATTTTTTACCTCAGAGATATGACAACAGCGCGTATTCTCACGCTAAAAGGTGAATGGGAAATCTGGAAAACCAAATGGCAAGCCAAGAAAAAGGGGAAAGTTCCCCGCTTTGCGACGGACGCTTTACCTGAATGCGACAAAGCCCTCTTCCTCAATATATTGGCAACTCTCCCAGTGAATACAGCTTCTGCAGAACGCAGCTTCTCGACATGAAAAGAGCAAAAGAACATATTTGAGGAACCGGACAGCTGAAGAGCGGCTTAATGACCTGGCTCTTATTTCCATTCACCTGATGCAAGTCAGTGTCATCGAAGTTATCACTGCGTTTAGGGAGAAACCACGACGCATGAAAATTGTAGCGTGAACCACACTTTTTGGCCAAGATGCATGCTCGTTTTCTTTCTTTCTTTTGCATTGACCTTTACAATATTGCAAAACCATTCGCAATGCCATTCTTTAATATTGTTTCCTAGAACGAACGTTAGCGCTCTGCATCTTCTGTGTCATGAAAGCATCCGTGTGTTGGTTCCTTGTGGTTCAATAAAATTGTTTTCCGGAATACGTGTGTTTTTCGTTGAAGAAGTGCCGTCATGAAGTGGCTCACGTTCTTCTCGCACGCCTGTTATTGATGCACATTGTGAGAAGTTGGGTAGGGAAAGCGCCCGGCAATTATTCTGTTTTTTCCGCTTTGCATTCTATTTTTTTCTCTTTTTGTCACTCTTCTTTCCGTCACTGACTCTGTACGGTCCTTCTTCGTCGAGATTACTTGGTTGGAAAATATTCTTTATCGTGCACACGCACTAGCATTACTGCAGCGTCAAAAAATTTGCTTTCTATCTCGGATTGACTGGCCTCGTATGTTGCATTCTACTCTTTTCTCATACTCGTCCACTCGGTGGCAGGCGCCAACTTGCTCATTCCTTCTTCCCTGTGTGTTTTATGTTACCATAATAATAATAATAATAATTTTATTTATTTATTTACAATACTGCCAGTCTCTACTGAGACCATAGCAGGTGGGCACTATGTACAGATACTATGAATACTCATCATATGAACCAATCAGCAATACATACAAAAAAGAGTAACATCAACTTTGCTCATTATACATCTGCAACTTACAATACATAACATATAAACAAATACGAGTAGATATGAATGGCAGAGGAACATTAGAAACTGAACACACGACTACATGCAAAATGTACAAGTACATATGCCTGTTGCATGAATGATGCTACTGCCAATTTAACATACTAAGATATTTTTTCAATCTCTGACTCAAACTGAGCCCGTGACTCAGTGTTAGTAACGAGAGGCGCTAACATATTCCATTCACGAATGGCAACCGGAAAAAAGGAATGTTTAAACACACCACTGTTGCATTTGTACTCTACTAATGTGTTTGAATGTTTGTGCCTGGTAGCTCGAGTTTGTGGGTAGGAAATATAATTTGAAATATCTATTTTATAATAATTGTGCAGGAGTTGATAAAGAAATTTTAAACGTGCTTGTTTCGCTCGTGCTTCTAGCGTAGGAAGTCCAGAAATATCTAGAAGGTTAGTGGACGAGTCGTCGCGTTTAAATTTGTTGTAGATTAATCGTATGGCTTTCCTTTGTACTGCTTCTATTTTCTTTATGTTAGTCCAAGTATGAGGAAACCATACGGTGTTTCCGTATTCGAGGATCGGCCTGACAAATGTTTTGTAAGCTAGGAGTTTCTTTGACAAGGGTGCCAGCTGAAGTGATCTGCGAAGAAAAAATAATTTTTGCATGCCAGATGAAGTAATGTGATTAATATGCTCGTCCCACCTTAAGTCTGACGTTATCGTTAAGCCTAGATATTTATGTTTGTGTACTCTGGTCAAAGCTGTGCCATTTATAGTGTAGCAAAAAGTTTGAAGGGTCTCTTTTCCTCGTAATCATCATAAAAGCTGATTTCTTTACGTTGATTTTCATCTGCCAGTCTGAGCACCATTCGGTAATAGTATTAAGTGATAATAATAATAATAATAATAATTAAGCGCCTTCTATATTCCCAAGCAAATTTCCTTTTTCTTAAGACTTTTGTGCTAACAATTTGGCCTTGGGCCCCCCCCGAAAAAAAATCCTGGCTACGTGCCTGTTGCGGAATATTAGCAAACAGATTTGAAAAGAAACTGCGCCGCACATTTGGTGGTGCTACGGAGATAGGAATTGTTTCATGTACCTTTAGTAGAAATCCCAAAAAGATGCAATTTAGGGAAAATGTGAAAGTTTGATGTGATGAGAAAGCATGGTGCTAGGCTCCACAGATATTCCTTGTTCAGTAACATTTTTTTTTTGGTAGATTCCATTAGCAATTTAATTGTTCACTGACAACTCATGGCAACTTCCTTGGCTTTCTTTCATTTGTATTTCATAAACAAGCTTTAGTACGATATCATGTGGGCCAGTTTCACTCCCTTCTGGTAGATTACCTATTGATGCAACCTTATTGAACACGCTAAGAACTTGATTGCTATTCCAGATAGATGGGAGGAAAAATGCCATCAGATTTGCTTGGCCAGTCGCACCATGTTTGCATGCGTTCAAAGGATGTTCACCGCTGTATGGACATGCGAGTACCCTTTATTGAACAGAACACTGCACAGTCTGATGATGTTCTGTTTAATGACATTTATTGTAATAGTGCCCCAGATAACTGAAAGCAATTATCTCTCATTTACAAGCACCTTGGTTCTTTAAGCATGTAGTTGCTAACACGGTTGCAAGTAGTATTAATATTAAGCACGTGTACTGAGTAATGTACATAAGTCTCATTTTTTTAAACCATTTTGACTCTAGCTAATTCAATATTACATTTTCTTCAGTTTAATACTGAAAGAAATTTGGAATATTGTAAATTTGTAATATTGAACACTTGTGTTCAATTTGGTCAAAATACTTCTCTCTTCAAGGATCCCTACATGAATTGTGATGTTGCAAGACTGAGCAACAGCGATCATATACTGGAGTCATCTGACGGATATCACCTGATCTCATTGCTGACGAGCAAGAGTTTGCTTTTGCTGTTTTTTATCACAGAGAGAAGGACATTGATGAAGTTCTCCAGATGCACACAGTCTACACGAATGTCTCCAAGGGACAGGCTGCCAAGAAAGAGGACCTGATCAAGTGCTTTGGTACAGAAGACCAGACCTAAGATATGCAAAGAGGTACTACATCTCACTAACCCATTTAGCTGATATAGTCGGTGCTGACTCAATGCGTCTTCTTTTTTCCTGGCAAGCATGCAAATACAGACTACACATCTGTATTTATGTGTATTTTTGTTTGTTGGTGCTAATGCGTTAGCATAACTACTGTGCAATAACACGTTCAAAGGTGATCTTTTTGTTCCTTAGGGTAATTTTGCTTCCTCGTCCACAAAATCAGTTCCATGCTAAATAAAAATTGTTCCCTTAGTTGGTCTCTTGAAAGGCAGGAAATAGAAAGCTGACATGCTTGATTGGTCTGCAAATGTCAGTACCCAAGCACCACGAATATGCGCTCAGGTGCAGCCAATGCTGCTCACTAGATGTGACCAGAAACCCAGGAAGCAGTATTGTTGTACGCCCGACCTCTGCAATTTGACTGCGGCCACAGTGCACTGGGCACCTTGGGGGCTATGTTCTAGAACCTCTCTCACATACATAATATACCAGGCATCCACATTTTGCTTCTTAAAGGGCCCATGACACCAAAATTTCAAACCCGATATGTTTGTGTTGTTTGGTTGTCGAACATCTGAAGGCACTTGTGGCCAAGTATTAGCGGCGAACGTTGTCGTTAAGATATTTTAATATGTATTTAATGTGACCAGAAATGCTCATCTGGGTTTGCGGCACCTCGCGACATCGTCACTAGTATGACTTAGTTTGTGGGCCATCTGTGACGTTTCACTTTTGTAAGTTGATATCGTGACGTCACAGAGAGACGCGGGCGCGCCGCGCTATGGCCTCCGAGCGTGGCCTCCAAGATCGGCTCTCGCAGCCGATCGCGGAGGCAACGCCAAAAGCCGTATTTTTCTGCTTCCTCTCCGTGTTGGTCCCTCAAGCGTACATTGTACACATGCTATGATGCAAAGCGAGTGTGGCGAGCTGGTCTGGCGCTCGCGCTCTCCGCAACGTCACTGAATCTTGAGCTCACGCGATCAGTGCATGCGCTCACTTCCGACAGCCGCCGCGCTAGCCCCGTGGCGCTAGTTTCTTGCAGTTTTTGGCGCGCGTTTCGAAGCTTCACTAAACTGAACAAAATTAACGATGCTGTGACTAATTAGACTTCACGCTGGAGAATTTGCCACTCCATGCCGTGATTACAAGACACTGTTCTACTCATTAGAACATAAAAGTATCCAACAAAAAAATAGCTGTCATGGGCCCTTTAAGTGCTCTTTGAACTACAATAGTAATATCCTTACCAAGAGGCAATCTTTTGCTTCGTAGCTGCACCTGATCGTGTTTTGTGGTATAGGCACTCAACAGCGACGCATACTAGTAGTCACACGGTAATGCGAAGGGTACAGGCCACCACTGAAGGCAGTGGAAGCTGCGCTCTTTTGCCATTCAGTTCCGGTTTCCTGGGTTCAATTAGCCAGATTTCAGCGATCTGTAGAAATCACCAGCATTGCCCTTTTGAAGATACAACAGATATGGATTACCTGTGTAGATGACTTTCATTGGCCAATTTGGTGTGACCATGCAGCTTTTCTGATTTAAAAGTTCATTAGCCTAATTTTATTACTTACTGTTCAAAATATCACTCCTACCCAGTTTGCAGTGTGTGCCACCACGAACAAGGCAACTCAACAAAAACTGTGCAAATGTTTACTTTTCTGTATTTGGAAGATCTTTGGACACATCCTCTGACACGCCCAGTACTTAAAACATTGTAGTAATTTATACACTTACCTGCAGAGTGCTAATATCAGCCTGCTAATGATCAGAAAGACTCAAGCTATTGGAACGATGCACGTGTACAAAATCACCGAAACTATTTAACTGTCCCTTTGAAAAACTCCAGGTGGCATGCCTCATAATTATAGCATGCACATGAACACACTGTGAGCATGGTACCGCCCTTTCCAGAATGTTATACGGCTGCTGCCTCTGACCTTTTCCTCCTCTTCCCCAGCCAACAGTGAATGGAAATGCAGTGCCGTTCAATGTAGCATCGGCATCAGTTGCATTCCTGTGCTTTCATCGTGCGCACATCGGTCTGGTTTTCTGTACCTCGCAATGTGATCTTGAAACATAGATCTAAAGCACCGTCACCTTAAAATCATGGCATGCAGTATGGCGCATTTGCCGTGTGCAAATGTGTGGTTTGTGTCAGCAGCCATGGTGCATGTATCTGAACTATTGTATGTGCCCTAATTTCCACTCAACCAAAGAGTAGCAACATCTGTGGATTATGAGCATGAATGGGAAAATTTTCTCACTGTTTAACCACTTGGTGTGGGAGCTTAATTGTATGTGCCCGGCTCAGTGCAAACTTGAGGTATCTAAGCAGAAACTGTTACAGTAGTTGTGCGAGCCACCTGAATCAGTCTCATGCATTTCTAGTCTACTACGCTATGTCCACATTAATCTCAAGGATGAGGCCTACATTGCACTAAAACAAAGCAGTAAACCATCCTTTATGCCATGACATTGCCTCTTTGCCTTGCAATCTCATCAAGAGTGACTATAAAGCCATTTGCAGTGGCATGGTTGAAGTAGGCATGTCAGTATCAACTGTGTACTATAACGAGCAAAGTAATGCTTCATTGGACGGAGAACTTTTTTAAAAGGCGAATGCTGTCATGACTGTTGCATACGATTCCTAACTCCTCACTGCTATCGTACCATAGCTTATAACTATAGGGAGAACATTGCATATGGGTACATCTGTGAAGCAAGCTTTTTAAGGCACACAGCTGATTATTAACATATGCTCTGAGATGCATGTGCACACTTCATTGCTCCATCTACCTCACCAGCAGCAGATATTCCAGCCATGCAGAACTAACTTGCCTTAGTAAATGTTGTCAGTGTAGATGTTTGTGGTCATTGGTAGTTCTCCCTTACTTTGCTTAACAGCTCAAGCTACGCATAGTTGAAAGTTCGGAATAATGGTGCAAAAGCAACTAGTGTTATGCTGTGCAACAGATGAGAGGAAATGCAAAAACTAGACATCACTGTCCTTTTCTTCATGTCTTCTTTCATCCAGAGGGAAAAACAACTTTATTTCAGGTCGGACTAAGACCTATAGGTATTCTTTTGCTGAGAGGCACCACAGCCAGCTTGTATGCAAAGGCCACTGATGCCAAGTGCACCCACTGTTGATGCCACAGGAAGTTGGAGCAGTGAACATGTGTAGACTTGTGTTGAAGCACCATCAACACATTCAGAAAGACCATTTCCACTGATGAAATACTCCACACCACACCACGGACACATCTGCAACAGCTGCCGAGCATATGTCCGCTGTACAACACACAGCATTTGCTGAAAGCACATAGCTCGGAGATGGTGCCACCACCTACAAGGTATTAAACAACAAGCTACTTTGATAGCCCATGCTGCCCACATAAAACAAGTTAAGCTAAAGTTAAGTTGCAGCAGCTGTAGTCTGTTTCAGGAGTTCTGTGCCGCAGGGCCAAGACTACGAGGCCATCGAGCGCAGAATTGTTCCGAAGCGAGACGAAATGCCATTGTTCGGACACGCACACCCCACTTCATCTTGCTCCTTCCAGGGCTGCAGTTGGCAGATGACAAGATATGGAAGCGCACATTTAACATGTGCTCGCCCACCAGATTGGCCGAAGAGGGCTATAGCTTCCATAGTGCTGCACGAAACTTCTGAAACAGACTGTAGGGTGCTGGCTTGTGAAGCTCAAGGTTGTGGGATCAAACCTCGGCCATGGTGGCCACATTTTGATGAGGGCGAAATACAAAAAACACCCGTGTAACTGGATCTAGGTGTACGTCACAGAATCCCAGGTGATCAAAATTATTCCGGAGCCCTCCACTGGGGTAGTAGTACCACTAGGGGCTGTGCCTCATGATCATAGCTTGTTTTGGCACGTAAGGCCCCACTAGTTAATTAGTTAATCTCTCATTGTCCAGATCCTGACCAAGGGTGAGCTGCAGGTGTCCGAGAAGGAACGCCACAGCCAGCTGGAATCGAGCTTTCGGGACATTGCCACCATGGTCTCCAACATGTGCGTCAACCCGGAGACCAAGAGACCCTACCCTGTCAGCATTGTGGAGAGGTCCATGAAGGAGGCACACTTCTCGGTGCGGCCCAATAAGAGCACTAAGCAGCAGGTCAGTGGCACTTCCTCGTAAGCTGGTAATGTGCTCTTGTCATAATAAATTTGTGCTGTGATGGCAAATGCATGTGTAGTGTCAGCCAATTATGAATAACAAGTGGATGAAAGGAAACTTGATTAGAAATGAGAAATGGCTTACTTCTGTTGCTGGCACTCATCGTTGTGTTGTTTATGTGCCAAGTTCTTCAAGGTAACAATAAAGGTAGTAGGCACATTTATTTTTCTAAACTTAGCATTCAAGACATCTCCTTATACGCAGGCCCCTTACAGACCAGGCTAACATTGGACACTGCATAAGTAGTAGTACCATCAGAAAAGATCCTCGGGAAATAAGGACATATTCTATTCCATGGCAAACTTATAAATTTGCATCACATGTTGATCTATAATACAAAGCATTACAATGCACTAGATTGAAGTGTTTAAGCAGGGCATCATTGCCTTATGTATCACAAGAAAATGGAAATAAACTGAATTGAATTGAATTATGTTATGTCTAGTGGCTTCCTTAGGTGTTCCATTGACTGCTGACATTCCTGTTTATTTCATGGCTGTCTTGGCTGGCTGGCAGATCTCATATTTTTGCCTACGCTGTAGGAATGTGTACAATATTAATATTTTACCAGAAGATCGTTGCAACAATCTACTGCCCACGCATCACTGTTTGAAATTGTGTTTTGGTCTTCATACTTAATGCCCAGTATTGAAAACTATTTGCTTTTTTTATATAAACCAATAGAATTACTGAAGGAATGTGTATGCACAATTGCAATAATGATCCTCAAAAATGATGGTCCTCCGCAAGATTTCCCCTCTAAGTGCATTGAAATGGCCAGTGCCATCATACCTGTGAACTCCAATTTTCTCATTGATGCACATGGGCATGTTCTGGGAGTTGGTAAACAGAGCACAAAGTCTTACAGCAAATGCCTTTTGTTTGCTAAGATGTCCTAGATGTTTGTTGAGATGAAAAGAAGCCAGACAGATATAGTTGAGTTTATTAAGATGCTCGTAGTTCTAGCAAACGCTTCAATTTTATTCTAAATGAAGGTATCATGATTCTCATAATTTTCATGCTGTCTGCAGTAGTTCATCTTCAAACGAACATGTCACAACTGGAAGCTGCTTTAGAGAAAAGTGGTGCCTAAGCCATGAGAATTAAATGGCATAAATGAAGACTTTGGCATATCGCTTCAAGAGCGGTTACTTAAAGGCTATGTTTTGTTCTACTGCACACTCATGTGTAGTCAGCTGCACAACACAGAGCCATACACGCATCAGCTAACTGTTCATGAGGCTCAAGACGTGAGCAGTGAGCTGAATGAAAAAAAAGGAGGGGGGGGTGGAGGAGATGGCATTCCGAAATTGTTGTTTAATACCTTTCATTACTGATTCAGCTCACGTATGCACTTTAAAACACTCTTGTCAAACACCATTTTTGTGCTTTGAATCCGGAAACTGGTCTCATTTAGCTGGCATTGAAAAAGCAAAACAAGCTCACTGATAGTGTTAGAAAACAGCAAATGTTTTCCCATTTCAATTGCTTGTTCCTGCTTGTTGACTTATCTTTGTGTCTGTACCTATAAAGAATGAGTCCTGCATGACCGTGAGTTTGAGCAAGTTTCTTCCTTCTTTGTTCTTCCTCAAGTGTCAAGTGTGCAAGAGGTTTACTAACATTAAGTCCCACAATTACTTAACATCATATGTGTAAATGTCTGCTGCAGGCCCTGGAGGCCATCCGTCAGCTGAAGGAAGTGATGCCCCTGGAACGGTCCCAGATGAAGTTACACGTGGTGTTGCCCCAGGGCAAGGCTGTGCGACCACGGCTGGAAGCGCTCGCCTCCTCCGTCGAGATGGCCACGATCCACGGCGACACGGGCACCCTAGAGATGGTCTGTGCATCATTGTTTGTATGTTTAGAAGGAATGGTCAAGCTGTGGCCAACGGGGATGCGTGAATTAGAGCACTGCACGGGCCCGGGCCGGCCCGAAAGCCCGGGCCCGGCCCGGCCCGCGGGCCGGGAAAGTAATTGTTGGATCGGGCCCGGGCCGGGCTCGGGCCCATGAGCTTCGGGCCCGGGCTGGGCCTGGGCCTGGGTCAGGCCCGAATCAGGCCCGGGTCTCTTACGTGTCGGTAATGGCGCGTGTATGCTTTTTGGCTTTGTTATTTTTTGGGATTTAACGTCCCGAACCTAGTCAGGCTATGTGAGACACCGTAGTGGAAGGCTCCGGGTAATTTAGACCACCTGATGTGCATTAGCGTGCACTGAAATCGCACGATACAAGAAGTCTCGCATTTTGCCTCCACCAGTACGTTACATGTAATTTCGGGAAACTGCCTCATATAAGTTCCTGCCATTATATTGAGCGAAACACGTTACTGCGTACCGTGTATCAAAAGAAATGGTAGACAGGCAGCACTGCAGCAAGTGCGAAGCAACGGTACACTGCCCAGATTAGTGCAATTAAGATGTACTCATCGGTATCATGGGAAACATTTCGAGTATGCAGCTACGCTCGCATGCCCGCCGCGCCTGCTTCCGCCTTCGTGACTCTGTAGACTGGTCAACGCGACTCGTGAGCCATTAATACCTGAGGAGCTGGTTTTCCTGCAAGAAGCGAAGTGACTCTTGTCACAAGCTCGCCGATCCACGCAGATGTTGCTGATTTTTGTGCTAGCAAGGCAGTTGCAAATATTTATGATTTGGCAATTAGCAAATCAGAACTAGCATTTAACTCGGATGCTCATCATATCGAGTATGTTTTTCCTGATTCTCACGGCCACCTTCGTCTTCGTCGCACTTCGTCAGTAATTCATGTTTCCTCATTCGTCGGAGCACAAGTGTTCTCATGGCGCTCAAAAACGTGAAGGCGCTTCCGAGACAGAAGTGAGCAAGCACCTAAGGAAGGTGATAATCAAGATGATTTACTGCAGTACCCTTTGTAAAAGGCTGGTGCATTGGCACCCTTTACCGCATATATATCTAAGGGGTCCAGCGACCCCCCGTGTGCACGAATTTTTCATCCCTTCAAGGTTCCATCTTCCCTCGAACTTCTGCCACTTTTAGATTTTAGTGGTTAAGTAACACGCATCAAAACGAGAGACATGAGCCCCTGCTCTAGTCAAAAAAAAAAAAAAAAAAAAAATCGTATGACAGCTCCGCTGCTGTGAAACCTCAGGACGTGCGCAGCACGGGCACCCAGCGGTTCCCATTCGTAGAGTTCCCACTGCTCCGTTGACCAAAGCGTCAATGACGTCAGTGTTTGTGGCAAGCAAGTAAGGTTTCCCCGGCACGAGTAGAATTTGTAAGGCGGATTCGCTAAGTCGGTGTGCGACACGTACGCTACTTTTTTGTTGACTTTTATCGGCTGCGGTATCACCGTCGCGTGTTAAATGTACCACGATCCAAAATCGTGGCGCACGTAGCTCGGCGCATGCGCTAACATCAGTTGATTATAGTGGGTGATAAAGGTTTTGCGGAAGCTATATACAGAGGCATAGACTGAGTATTCTGTGCCACACTTGAGATGCTTAACACCCTACATGTTGAAACAAAAGCAGAGGGGCCCAAGTTCATTCATATTTTATTGACTGAACAGTTGACACCTTCTGAAATGAAGACTAAACTGAAGCAATAGAATATGCCTGATCCGCGTGAAATATCATTCCACGTGGGCACTACCCCTTTCAGAAGTAACTTTTTCTCTACCTTCCGCCTTTTCCTGCCCACCGTCACTGCTTTTTCCTTTCCGGCACACATCGTCTCCACCGTCACAGCCGCTAGCTGGAAGACTGCAACCACGACTGCGAGCCACAGACAGCCAGACTTCGCTCCCGTGTTCGCACCGAGGCCTCCGGCCCTCGGCAGCAACCCACTCTCCCAATTCCAGTCATTGCGTGGGATCGCGCTCCGGACACCTGACCAGCCGCGTTCGACGGGGAGCGCTTAAAAAGTCACCGGCTAGTTCAGTTCGGCGCTCTAATGAGCAGTTATTTCGGAAGCCCTTAGTCCGGTCTTGATTTACAGTGTAACACTTTCAAAGACCGAGGGCAGTCACACAAAGGCGACGAGATAGGCGTCTAAAGCGAACAGCGAGGACAGTATCTCGCTCGCTAACGTATGTGGCTTGCTTTGACAGATCTCTATGGCACTGCGGTGGCGGTGACTCGGCGGGAGAGGACTCCCTTCTTTTTAGCACGAAAATGCAGCGTAGGTTGGAGACAGTTGCCTACCGAGGAGTCGAAACGACAGCTTTAATAACGCTACTCGGCCTGGCGAATCCTCCCAGGTGTAGTTAGAGCGCGTTTTAGGGGCGAAGCTCCTCTTAGTCTAACCTTGTCACGTGTCAGGCGTCAGTCGTCAGGCGTAACCCGCGTGCCGGGAGGCACGCGCTCGCCCTCGGCACGTGCCTCCCGGCGCGTGCCTCTCTCTCTCTCTCTCCCGGCGCGTGCCTCTGCTGTCTTGTGACAGAGAGAGAGAGAGAGAGCGAAAGGCGCGCGTTGGCTATGGAAACGCTCTTTCTTAGAGGAACGCTGTACCAGCTCGCAAAGAAGGAGAACGGGCCCTCACCGGCGAGAGACAACGTTGGCGCAGGCAGCGTCTCCTAGCGAGTTTCTTGATTGAGAAATACCGACTGCTCTGCGTTGGAGAAGCATTCACCGGCAACCCATATATATATATATATATATATATATATATATATATATATATATATATATATATATATATAGGCACAGTATCTTGACTTTCAATGAAGTGCCGGTGGGAGATTTCACTTGTGCATACTTGAACCATGAGGATTCGTAGCGTGCGCGTTAACTAAATTAATCCGGAACTCGGCACGATCTACGATGAACCTCCCGAGCTTCGCCCACTCATCATCATTCACTCCGTGGATATGCTGTAATTTTTTTTTCTCTCTCTCGTTGCATTGTGCAATAAACGAAGTTTGCAGGATAAGTTCTGCGCTTTTTAGTCAATAGTCCCAGAAGTTAATGTAAACTCAATTATAAATGTCCGCCGTTTTTCCACTTTATGTGGGCGTTATGTGCTGTAGTCGTTCTTTGAAATGAAATAGGAACATTGCACGGTTAGCACTGCGTGCATAAGACAGCCAGCCATGCCTCCTCATATATCCCCCTACAATTCTTTCGCAAAAGTGTTACGGGCGTAATTAACCGAAGGTAAACACAGTACCAGTGCAAATCGTGACACTGTCATAAGTTCTCACAACACTGTCCAGAAACTCTTGAGTGCGGCTGATACCTTGAATATAAGGGAAGATTGGACAGTGCCTCGTTTATGCTCAAGGAATACTTGGCTTAATTGGGCCGGGCCGGGTCGGGCCGGGCCCAAACCTTTCGGGCCCGGGCTGGGTACGGGCCGTATTTAAAAACACCGGGCCGGGCTCGGGCGGGCCGGAGCACGGCGCTTTCGGGCCGGGCCGGGCCCGGGCTGGAAGAAGTCGGCCCGTGCAGTGCTCTAGCGTGAATATTCGAAAATTTCTTAATATCAAATCGAAATTGCATTCTGTTTTGTTCATGCTCTGAATCGTGTAGTCAGTACTAAAAAATTCGAATATTTTCTAATTAGCTCACAAATATTTCAAAATTGTGGCTGCACTGAAATAAACGCAAGATTGGTGCAAAAGTGCAAGAAATTTCGTCCCCCGCTGACATACCATAGGCATGAAACATGAGAGGTTATGCAGTGTAGCATGATAGGTACCTGGCCCGAGGACCATGGCTATACAACAACCATTTGCGCATTCTGATTAGTTCTCTGGATACAAAGGTTCTGCTGATTTCCTGCAGATGCTGCACCTCTGTGTTGGCTGCTAAAGTTGTGAATGCGAGAACGTGAACATCGATTCAAAATTAATTGCAGGAACGGTTGTTCCATACTTGAGAAACATCCAGAAAGTGTTCAGTGTTCGAGTCTGCCATTTTTGGATTCATATTCAATTTGCTCTCAAGAGTCACTCTGCACACTCGCCTAGAGCATGCTGCAATCATTCTCCCTGTCTCTCTTGCCCAAAGAGCTGCAAAGCAAAATTTTAGTGTCAAAACGATTTATCAGGCATGTCAGCACCCCTGTTGCAAGCAAGTCGAACAGCAGTTCCTTCGTTACGGACTACTGCAAATGCCAAATCAGAAATGGATTCTATGGATTTCAGCCAGTGAGACAAAAAACCACTACGTACTAACCTGTTCAATACCAGGATTCCAACTTCCAAAACACTACTTTTTGGAAGCATGCATGGCAAGACGATCCTTACTTGTTAGCATACTCAAGTTATTCACCTTTTTGCATAGTTTAAATCATGATTAGTGAAGCTTATCACACCTGGTGTACACTTTTTTAATGTCTGTGATGCATACTTATTCCATTGCATCTACTATATTTTTATTCTCAGGGCAACTTTCACTCTCGTCCTTATATTTATTAAACATGAATAAGTAATGCATATATGCCTATGATAAATATTTTTTGTAACTTTACATCTAAAAAGGTTATGGCAGTTCTTTAAAATAGTCAAGAGTGATCCTGCCATCTCACACTTGCCAAAAAGTGGCAAATGAAAGGAGAAAATGAAAAATGTCTTCATGAATTTCATGTTTGTAGCACCTTACTGACAATGTCGGCTTTGCACCATAGATATTAAGTGCTACTGCACATTTGGGCTGCTGTGCTTGGGCAGCAGAAGTTAACAGTCATGTTTATTTTCTGGCTACTGATAGACAGTTCACTAGCGTCAGGCTGATGATGTCCAAATTCTGTCAAAATTTGTGATGTAGCAGGTAGTTTACGCTGCACTGTAGTGAGGCATTAGTACTCGTATTTCATTTCTTTTGGTGCTCGCTTTCTTTTGGGTGTAGTGCATTTGCTTAACTCTCTTGTTGTGGCAGAAATATGCCCAATCTTCAGTGCTTCCACAGATATATTGAACAACTCGACATAGTTACTTGATATATGTTTAGCTTTGCTGTGCACCAAATTGTAAGTTATTTGTGTGGCTTTTTATGTTCAAAAGGCATTGTTATGAGAGTTGCTGTCATTTTCAGGTTTTCTTATTATACAATAAAGTTCACAAGAATGTGTAAACACAAAAGAATTGAGTGAGTGTACAAAGGCAGAAAATTTTTTTGTTTGTTTTCAGTAAAAGTTTGATATGAGGTGGGCAAATGCCTTCTCAGAAAGGAATCAACCTTCGTTTTGCGGAACTTAGCACGAATTTCTTGAAAAAAATTCACATTTCACTGCAGGTGCAACAGAGCATTTGCGCATGTTACAGATGTTACAACTTTGAAGGCCTATAATTCTGAAACTAGCGCATTGTACCCGCCGAAATTTTTTTTGGTTATTCTATACCAGCTGTGCTTTTGGCCCACAATAAGTAGAATTTGCATCGCCCACAGTGCGTCTTTGAAAAATCACCAGACTTTGATTTCGTAGTAACTGTCTCTGGCTGACCCCAATTTCGGATGTCTTCTTTTGACAGTTTAACTAAAGCAGTGAAGCTGAATATATTTTTGTCGAGTCTCCCAAAGGTGTTCTGCAAGTTCAAATAAAGAATGTGATTAAACAAAGTATTCATTTCATTAAAAAATGACAAAATTGCAGTAGTGAAAATTGAAAGATTTCAAATGCTTTAAAAAAAATAATCGTTGCTGGTTTTTTTTAAATATTTTCAGAATATGGAAACCTGCCTCGCAAAAAATTCAGCCACAAAAAAAAAAAATGTGGCATTATTTTGTTGTAATTGAGAAAATTCAGCCTATCTTTGGACCTATGTATATGGCTACCTAACAGTGCGCTGTGTTCCAAAAATAAAATAAAAATCACTTATGTATTTCATTCTTACCTCACTGTTCTTTTGTTTTGTTTTTTTGTGGTAATGACGAGTGACCCAAGGCGTGTCTTTTTTATCAATGAGTCACTAGATAATTAAGCGTTAATTAACAGGGCTCCCACACGTGCATATATTCGTTGACATAGCAGACACACAGGAGCGCTTATAGCATTTCAAAACCATAGTCTTTATCAAAACTATAATCTGGTGATTTGACACAGTCACTGAAGTGATCACTACTGCTGTTGTTTGAGGCAGCAGAAACGGCCAGAGCGGTTGCTATGGGAGTCTGCTTTCGCAGCCGTCACAGCTACCATTCTTGTGAAAGTTGACACTACCTTTGGTTCGAGTTTTGCATGCAACGCACAGCGACACGCAAAATGTAGACAAAGAAAACTGAAACTGAACAAGGACTGTTCAAAGAGGGCGCCAAATAGCCAAACTTGCCTGTAAGGCACGGTGTTTGTCATTTTTTCTTTAGCCTCTTGAAGTTATCGTCCGTGTACAATGGCCCATGGGCGCCGTAACGAAAGAGTTAAGCATGATAGACAAGTTCGGTGGTCCTTCATCTTTGTCTATCAATACACCAGAACTCAGATTTCTACGTTCCTTGAAGTGATACTAGAAAGAAAAGACAGCTAGAAGTTTGTAAAGGCAATCTTAATGTTCACTTATGTGTCTTGGATAGGATGGATTGGATATCGCTGGGAGAGGCCTTCGTCCTGCGGTGGACTAAAATAGGCTGATGATGATGATGAAGTGTCTTGAATGGCACTAGCCCTTTGCGTTTGGTGCACCTTTGGTTGACTGGAGTAGACATTCATCTAGCATTAGCAGTGATGCTACTGCGGCGCCAACTGCGCCAAACTGCGCCAAAGCGCGGAGGCTGCTACATCCTGCTACATTGCCCCAAAGTTTGGGGAACCTGCGCCAACGCTGCGCCCGAAGGGATACACCGACTTTCAAAAACGAAACTACATCTACGCGACGTCCCCCCGTTGACCGCGACATCGCGTGCTAAATTTCATGTGATATACACATAAAAAGCTCGTTTTGACTTTCGTTAATTCGGATAACTTGGACTTATTCTCTAGTCCGGTCAAGCATATGCGTTATTTATTGGCACTAAATGCTCGTAGTTCGGTTACAACTGGCGGTTATTTCGGACAATCCTCGAAGCGCGCTTAGTCCGAATCTCTGCAGATATCCGACATGAAAGAGTTGAGATGGCGCGAGCGTGCAGCCAAAACGAGGCGGCGCATAAGGTGAACCATCAGCAGCACCTTAAACCGTGTTTACTACAGCATGCGGCATTACGCTACATTAGACGCTTTGCTCAATTCTCTTTTAATTAAAAGCAGGGTTGTCGACTATGACCGCGTTGTTATGTTGCCGCTCATAAGGCGATCGTGCAGAAGAGACGGCGTAGCACCGTAAGCTATACAAAGCTTCTTTCTCGGCTCTCTCTCCGCATGGTCTTTGACAGCAATTATCAATGGAAAGCAAACTGCTCCCATTGAGCGGCTGGTCTCCCACGCTGGCCCCCAGGGGTTCCTGGTACGAGACCCTTCCCTTTCGCTGAACGTCGCTCGGGGGGGGTCGCGGCTGCGCGACCGTACTTGTCCCCTCAGTGGCCGTTTCGGGGAAGAGCAGCTCGGACACGTAGGAAAAGAATGCATGAGAAGTGCGCCGTCGCTCGAAGCGACAATGCGCTTGGCCCAACCAATTCTTTAAGGACCGGCATGCGCTCTCGGCGCGCCGACTGGAACAAAGGGTTGAGTCGCAGCAGTGCAAGGTCCGAACTGCGGGAAAGGCGAAGACACGCTGTGTTTCCTGGAACGACAGGGTTCGACTGGATGAGCGTGGGAGATGGCCCGAATGCCGCAGGGCTGCTACGATACAGATATTTCGATTGTGAGAATATCTGAGAGCGTGGGATAAGGAGAGGGAGAGCCATGATGGGAAAGAATGCCAAAATGCCTGTTTAAACTGCAAAGACGCTGCTGTCGGGATTAGGGACAGCCCACTAGGGAGTGGCTTAATCTGAGGGTAAACAGATTGGATAACAGAAGGTTGAGGCGGACCAGCAGTGGCCACCTCCCCTCTTTCTTTGTTACCGTAAGGTACTAAAGACTGGACGGGATTCGTTTCCCTTCAGTCTAGGCTGTAATCACTTAACTGATCGATCAGTAAGACTCCGTACGATGCAACTTCTGTCTGGGCCGTAACCACTCGGTGGTCGAACGGTGAGACTAAGTTTGTTGTATGTAGTAACAGTGTTCTAGGCTCTAACTTAAGAAAAGTTAAGTAGAAGAGTAAGACGCTGTTGATGTCTATGTTATCATCAGTGTGCTTCGGCAAGATGTACATATGACTGTAAATATTTTGCTACAATATACCTTCAAGTTCATTACCTCCAACCTGCCTCCTGCTTCATCGACGTCGATCATCTCCTTGACGGGACTTTAATCCACATCAAGGAGAAAACGAACAAGAAAAACATAACTGGCGCAGTCGGACAGGGATCGGCGAAGCTCTACAGCACCATACACTGGACCAGTGCCGAGGAGACCGAGGGGCAAGGCATCCGTCAGCCACCAGCGGCAACGTCGAGACGATCCCACAGCAGCCAACTCCGGCACCGTGGAAGAGATCCAGGAACGACAGTGCATACAGCAAAGGGTGAACAGGATTTCTTGCGTTTTTCTCTAGTTGGCATGGCAGTTTATGTGTAGAGCACATGGTGAGAACACGCGGGGGTGCTGAAACAATGGAGTCTAATGGAGATGAAGGTGCGAGTGCGGTAGCAGTGGATCGGAATCGAGAGCCATCAAATCATGGCATTCTAAATTCTGATCAGTCAAATGAGGCGAGAGTGCCTACTCAGAGGCAAGAATCGATGCAACAGGCATCTCAGGTTTTGCCGAATTCAAGTGAAACGAGAACGCTCGAACTTGAAATTCAAAGGCTCAATCTCCAGATTGAGTACGAAAAGCTATTGCAAGATAGAATGAACGCGGAACGTCTCAATGGCACGTTGTCCAACTCTGGGTCGGAGACGGGCGATCGGGGGCGACGGTGTTTCGATTCTGTCCAGCAATGTGCAAAAGTGCTGAAAGGGTTCCGCCTGCCGAATGACGTGGATGTGCCATTATGGTTTGAGGAAGTAGAAAAACTATTTGCTACCTACCAAGTACCGTATGAGAGTCGCGTGCATTTGGTTATACCAGCATTAACTGAACGAGTTCGTTACCTACTGCGTAACCTCAACTCTGAAGAGAGCGCAGATTACGAGGCAGTTAAAGCAGCAGTACTGACGGAACTGAAGCTTTCTCCGGCAGAGTATCTGCAGAGGTTCGAAAAAGCGGTAAAGCGGAAGGAAGAGACGTGGGCGCAGTTCGCGTCCCGCGTGAAAACTTATTTCTCCTACTACCTTCAAGTGAGAGAGGCCGACACGGTAGAAGTGATGGCAGAACTCATGGTTGCTGACCGCATAAAATCGGGCCTTAGCACGGAGGGTCTTGAGTATGTGAGACTAAGAGAAGGCGAGGGATGGCTTAGGCCAACTGAGATCGCTAAAGTGCTGCAAACTTTCGAACAAGCGAAAGGAAAAGGGCGTGCTTCAAAGCAACCAACTGTAGAAATGGGGCAGAAGCCGGCGACACGAGTAGAGAAAGGGGCTCTGAAGTGCCACTTATGTCACGGCTCAGGCCATTTCGCTAAAGAGTGCCCGAAGTCTAGTGATAAGGAGAGCAACCCGAAGAAGGCTACCGAGCCAAAGCGGAAGGTCCAAAAGGTAACGTTATCCCACGAGACGGAAACTGAAATACCTGATGGAGTACTTCGAGCAAAGGTGAAGTCTCTAAAGCACGAGGGTGAAGGCACAAATAAACTGCAGTTAATTCCCGTATCATGTGCAGGTATATCCGCAGATGCAATTTTGGATACAGGGAGTGAAATAACTGTCTTTCGGGAGAGTCTGCTTCCGAGAAGTTTAGTAGAGCCGTCTGGCAAGGTGAGATTGGTGTCTGCTTTTGGTAAAACTATCGAGGCAAGGCTAGTTACGTTGCCGGTCAAATTAAATAGCCCGCGAGAGGTTACGGAGCCTCAGAGCGTCGACCTACTCTGCGCGTTAACTGATGAGCTCGTCGAGGGCACAGATTGTTTGTTGACCGAGGAAGATTGGAAACTTTTGTCGAAGGCCAGCAGCCCTCTGGCACCCTGTCGAGCACCGGCCGAGCCTGCTCCCGAGGCAGAACAAGCAGTAGAGAAACCAAAGGTCGTGGCATGCAATCTTACTTTGGAGAAGAAAGACGTTTCCGGCGAAGATGCGCAAATTGATGAAGAAAGGGAGGCATCATTAGGCCAGAGAGAAGATTTCCGCAAAGTGCAGTTGGGTGACACTACGCTAAAGAAATGTTGGGAAGATGCGCGTAGTGGGAAATCCGGCATGTTCATTTCAGACGGACTGTTATATCACTGCGACTCAATAGCAGGCACTCGAGTGAGTCAGCTAGTTGTCCCCAAAGATAAGCGCACTGAGGTGATGCACTTAGCCCATGAGTCGCTATGCGGGGGGCACCTGGGGCCAAAGAAAACAAGAGCTCGCGTTAGGTATAATTTTTTTTGGCCAGGTATGGCGAAGGAGATATTAGGGCATTGTCGTTCGTGCCATGAATGTCAAATTCGGTCAGACAGGCGTCGCACAGATAAAGTGCCTATAACTCCGCTCACTAGACCCGAGCACCCTTTCCAAGTTGTCAATGTAGATGTGATCGGACCCCTCGACACACCGTCAGTGAGAGGGCATAAGTACGCGCTGTGCTTAGTGGACCTTTGCACGAGGTGGCCGGAGGTGGTTCCACTGCGCTCTTTGACCGCTAAGGCGACTTGCGATGCACTGATTTAGATATTCAGTCGCACAGGCGTTCCGGAGATGATCTGCTCCGATCAGGGCACTAATTTCAAATCTCAGCTCACGCAAACGATGATGGAGAAATTAGGTTGCACGCCAAGGTTCTCAACCCCAGAACACCCAGAGAGTAATGGAGTTGTAGAGAGGTGGAACCGAGTACTGAAAAACATGTTGTATCATGTCATTCAGAGAGACTCTAAGAATTGGGACAAATTGATCCCAATGGTTTTATGGGCTTATCGGGAAGTTCCCCATGAGGTAACCGGAGTAGCTCCGTTTCGTCTATTGTATGGAAGGAATCCCACGGGACCGCTTCTAATACTGCAGAGGACGTGGACGGGAGAAATGCCGGTGCCCGCAACATTGAGAGAAAGCCCCGCTAAGTATTTACAGCAACTTAAGGAGCAGCTCGAGACGGCCGCTAATATTGCTGAGCTAACTAGTGCAACTCATCAGGAGAGTTACACCAGTGCCTATAATCGCAGCACCAGGCTCAAAGCTGTTAACGTTGGCGACCAGGTTGTGGTTTTCGACAATGATCGGAATTGTAAGATGTCACCTAAATGGCTAGGCCCATTCACAGTGGTTGGACGTGAGCGCGAACACTCTTACCGCGTTGAAATATCTGAGGGAAAGGTGAAAAGTGTCCACGCCAACAACATTCGACCTTACTATACAAGGGTCAGTCATATTGGGGTAGTCTTCGATGAGGACCATGATTTTGGGGAGGTGGAATATGCTCCACAACCAACCACTATAAAGCGGGAAGAGCTAGTGCTAACGAGCGAGAAGGTTGCTCACCTTGATGCTGACGCGCAGGCGGAAATACAGGCGGTGTTCCAAAGACATTGCACACTCTTTGACGGCACCCCGGGTATAGCGAAGGTAGACGAACATAGGATAGAAATAGAACCGGGCCACCAGCCAAAAAAGGTGTTTCCTTATCGGGTGCCGGAACTATTAAAGAAGGAAGTCAGCAGGCAAGTTGACGAACTTTTGACTTGGAAGTTGATCTACCCCACAGAGAGTGAGTTTGCACACCCGGTAGTATGCGTCGGAAAAAAGGATGGGACTATCCGCATGTGTGTGGACTACAGGGCGTTAAATGCCGTCACCAAAGCGGATGCGTTCCCCATGATGAATCCTCAGGAATTGATTTTCCGAATAGGCAGAGCGCAGTTCATTACGGTAGTGGACCTTAGACGCGGGTACTGGCAGGTACCGATGGAAGAGAAGAGTCAGAAATTCACCGCGTTTGTAACGCACGAGGGTCAGTACGCATGGAAAGTGATGCCTTTCGGGCTAAAAAATTCCGCGGCAACCTTTCAAAGAATGGTGAATAAACTCTTGTCGCAACATCAAATGTATGCCACGGCATACCTTGATGATATTGCTATTTTTTCTAGCACTTGGGAGGAGCACTTAAAGCATCTCGACATTATTCTTAATGTCTTAGAGAAGGCGGGACTGAAAGCCAGTCCGGAGAAGTGTCAGATTGCGCGATCCCATATACATTACCTGGGGCATATTGTCGGTTCAGGGACACACGCACCAGACCCTGAAAAAATAGCAGCGATTAAGAACCTGGTACCACCGCGCACCAAAAAGGAACTACGCAGCCTGTTAGGACTGTGCGGTTACTATCGCGAGTACGTCCGAGGATATGCAGAGGTGACGAGCCCGCTCACGCTGTTAACAAAGAAAGCGGTACCTAATAAGATACCCTGGCCGGAGGAAGCTCAGGCAGCATTTGAGATGCTCAAACAATCTTTGTGCGAGGCCGTGGCGCTAAACACCCCAGAGCCATCTCAGCCCTATTGGCTTTTCACAGACGCCTCAGCTACGGCGGCGGGAGCATGTTTGGCGCAAATGTCAGCCGATGGGGAAGAGAGGCCTATCGCCTTTGCAAGCCACCGCTTCTCACCGACCCAGATGCGTTGGTCGACAATTGAGAGGGAAGCGTTCGCAATAATATGGGCCTTAAAGAAGTTTGACTACTGGCTTTTCGGTGCCATAGTAAACGTCGTTTCCGACCACAATCCGCTGTCGTACCTTACAACTTCTACTCCGCACGGGGCGAAATTGACAAGATGGGCGCTGGCTTTACAGCGATATCATGTCTCGGTACAACATCGGAAGGGTATATGTAACGGGAATGCGGATGCATTATCGAGGCTCCAGAATAGTTTGTGGAAGCCATCAGAATAACAGTGCCATGCCAACTGAGGGGGGGACGTGAATGTTCCTGCCCACTCGCTGCTGTATATTGTGGACTGTGTGATTGACAATCCAAGAAACAGACACTAGTGATCTTACTGCTTGAAGCAGCAATGGTGTGCTTGATCGTTTAGCATGTATTTGTTTTCGTTTCTTGTATTCTCCTGTCGTGTTGTCTGGCAATTGTGTTTGATGTTTGTGTATACTGTTGTATGCTTAGAAAGTCCAGTGACCTAATCGCGGCAGTGATTTATCGTACCACTGAGCGTAGAACAGCCCAGCGTACTCTTAAGGGGGGACGTGTTATGTTGCCGCTCATAAGGCGATCGTGCAGAAGAGACGGCGTAGCACCGTAAGCTATACAAAGCTTCTTTCTCGGCTCTCTCTCCGCATGGTCTTTGACAGCAATTATCAATGGAAAGCAAACTGCTCCCATTGAGCGGCTGGTCTCCCACGCTGGCCCCCAGGGGTTCCTGGTACGAGACCCTTCCCTTTCGCTGAACGTTGCGTGGCGTACTTGTCCCCTCAGTGGCCGTTTCGGGGAAGAGCAGCTCGGACACGTAGGAAAAGAATGCATGAGAAGTGCGCCGTCGCTCGAAGCGACAATGCGCTTGGCCCAACCAATTCTTTAAGGACCGGCATGCGCTCTCGGCGCGCCGACTGGAACAAAGGGTTGAGTCGCAGCAGTGCAAGGTCCGAACTGCGGGAAATGTTACCGTAAGGTACTAAAGACTGGACGGGATTCGTTTCCCTTCAGTCTAGGCTGTAATCACTTAACTGATCGATCAGTAAGACTCCGTACGATGCAACTTCTGTCTGGGCCGTAACCACTCGGTGGTCGAACAGTGAGACTAAGTTCGTTGTATGTAGTAACAGTGTTCTAGGCTCTAACTTAAGAAAAGTTAAGTAGAAGAGTAAGACGCTGTTGATGTCTATGTTATCATCAGTGTGCTTCGGCAAGATGTACATATGACTGTAAATATTTTGCTACAATATACCTTCAAGTTCATTACCTCCAACCTGCCTCCTGCTTCATCGACGTCGATCATCTCCTTGACGGGACTTTAATCCACATCAAGGAGAAAACGAACAAGAAAAACATAACTCGCGTTTATATAGTGAAGGAGGGTACATCCGCTGCGGCTGTGGCAAGCTATAGCTTAGTGCTTGCTCGGCACGTGTGAACTACGTGAACGCTTATCCGTGATAGCGTCGATAGCGGCCACTTTGTTGCACAGCGGCTGCGGGAAGCGGTATTTTCGTGTTTGCTGTATGCCTTTCGAATTGTGTGCTCCCCATCCATGACTTCGGCAGGCCGTGGTTTCCTCTTGATAGTTCACTGATGCTGCTTACGGCGCAGCGCGCATGCCTTCAGAACTGCGTGGGCGCCGTCCGCTATCACGGCACTGCCAGCTGTGGTGTAGGCGGGGTTCATCCCAAGAGAACTCGGAATGCAGTACTTTTGTGTTCAGACAGTGCACGTGCATGGGCGCTACATACGATCTCGTTGCCAGCAACTGCTGTCACGTCGGCGGATGCCGCGGTTTTGGCACTCCGTAATAGTTCGGTTTATTTTCCATCGCGCGTGTCTTCGGAGCCTGCGTGCAACAAATGCGTAGCTGGCGATCGCAGTTACTTCTGCAGTAGAAGCGGCGTAATTTCGTTTTGACTCGGTGCAATGTTATGAAGTTACATGGCGGAAGCTGTACTGAATAAACAGCGATTTTGCTGCGTTCCGCATGCTGGCATCGAACGCACCGGTTTCAGCAGCAATGAATGAATGGTTTGTTGCCGCTCAATTTGTTGACAAAGAAAAAAAAGAGGACCGCCTCTGGCGCATAGTTATTTTAGTGGCAGCGGCAGCAAGAGGTGGGGGCTGAAGGCTACTTTCAGATTGAACTAAGGCGCGGGGTTCTTGCACTGCAGTCGCTATAAGAAGGTAGTCACAAAATTGCGAGAAACGCTTCTTTTACACTGTTATTATGAGACTTAAGAACAGGATTCGTTATTCATTCATGAACTCAGAGTGCATCTATATGGCATACATTTATTCTCTTGGTACTGTTAGGAATTCCGAAATTTTTTCTGCTGCCCTTAAATTCCAGTTAACGACCTAGGAGGATCGATGTTTGAAAAGGAAGTGGAGACTGCGCAGAACATGCTCACAGGTGCTGAACAGATCGTTTAAAGCGAAAGGCATTTGGTGGATTTCAAAGTGGCACTTCCCTTTTAGCTGAAGTCAAATCACAACTGCAGGCAGCCATTCAAAACACATCTTTATGTAATAAAAAAGAGAGAGAGAAAGGGCACACTCTTGCAATGTTTTTTCGTGGCTTTTAGCAATATTCTTCATTTTTAGTGGGAGCATTAACACGAATTTGTAATTTTGTAACTGCACTCTCCATGTATGAGACTCGGCTCTCAGTTTTCATCATTGGCGAGCTGATGCATAGTTGCAGGCCAGCAGAAAAGAGAGCTGTGTCAGGATTTTTATATTTTATTACACAGTACATGAACAGTGCGCAGCACGTACATCACACTGTCTTTATCAATTGTGCATCATGAAGGCAGCCTGTGTACGTTTTCCAATTACTGTTGCCAACACCTGCTCCAAAAGGCAGTTTTGCTGCTATGAAAAGCACTTTTGCCTGCTCCAAAAGCTGCTCCAAAAGGACTTAGGCTGGTAGCATCACTGCACTAGGACTGCTTCATACCTACACATCCACTGTGGTTACGAGCTATAAGTTATTACTTTTTTCTTTCTGGCTAATATTCACCTAGCCACTACAGTGTGCACGGTGCAACTTGTGCTCTCATATCGCATCATCCTCATATGGCTCTAATTTTGCTGTTCTTTATTTTGCTTTTTTCATAATTTTCTTTTTATTTACGTGTCAACCCCATCTGGAGGTGAATTGGAGTTGCTGAGCGAGAAACAAGGTGTCGCTAGGCGCTAGTGTCATGATATCAAGGTTGACTGCGTTGCGGATGATAGCTCACCCACAGCTGATGTGACAGTTCAGATATGCGATATGCTAATGACATACTATTGCTGGGCTCGTAGTATCATTGGTTCTTTGTGACATTTATCAAGTTCAAGGCAAACTATCAAGCGGTATGGCACCACCGTAGTGAAAGCCACCTCTTTTTTTTTTTCTTTTCTCATTTTGCCTTTCTTTCCCTGCTTTGCCATACAACTCAGGCCCATATTTGTATGCCAACCTCTTCATCTATGCTTCTTGCCTTTATTACATTGTTGTATGGAACGTCGTTCCTTGTTTCCAGGGAATGACGTTCCTGGAACAAGTTCCATTTGGGAGGAATGCCATTGTTACATTTCGGGTTGGTGGAACTGTAACGGTAACGCATCACATTTATGAAGCGAACGGTAAAGGGAACATTGTTACATCCATAAATGTTCCACTCCACGAAGATCGCACGTATGCAGCACATCACGCAGGGTGGATAGGCCATGCTAAAACGCACCGGCCCTTGGGTCCCCGTTTTCCTGCCGCCAGTATCACTTGCTAAAAAAAAAATCGTGCAGAAACGCCATTCATTTTCTACCTGTGCTTACCATACTTTGATGGCGTGATGCTTCTTTTTCTTCACTGCATCCACACCATGTAACTGTATCCCACTACTTTTTGGCAGCGGCTGCTTACTATGGACGCTGGACAAATGGTTTCCGGCTGCTAGTGCAATGGGAAGTTCCTTCTGTCCTTTCATATCCCCCCCCGCCAGGATTCCCTCAGACCGAAAGCACCATCAACATGCGTTTTACCGACGCCGCTCATTGCATTGGTTCTGAGAACGCAGTTACTACTACAGCCATGGTTGTCCATACTTGCAAGAAGCTATATGCGTCAATCTTTTCAAGGTGCTTTAGTTGAACTGAATGGGATGTACCTTAATTTTGCATCAACAGCCCAATGCCCTGGGCAAAAGCAGAAACAAAAAACTTGCAAACATGCTCATGCTAATGTGTGCTGGACATGCTTACGTGCATGCGTGCATGTTTTTAATGCTGAGCGATGTTAACATCGTTCTATGCCGGACCTGGTTATTATATTCATTGATGGGCAGTTTGTTTCTAATAAAAGCTATAACCTATAATTAATTTTGGTCGCACAGCATTAAAGCCATGCGGCCAAAATGCTACTTACACGGGGGGAAAAAAAAACTTCTAATGCACCAAACACCGTCCGCTTCACTGGTTAGCCTCATCTGCTGGTAACGATATACAGTCAAGCATGTTTATGTGGGGTGCATTATAATTCATTGGCATCCTGTGAAATGATGCATGTAAGGCTATTTATTTATTCCCTGCACCATAACAGCACCTCGCACTTAGATGAAGGTGGGTGTGCTTACGAACTGAACAAGCAATTAAAGCTTATTTCCAATGTGCCATGAAAAAAAAAAAAAAAACATTGCCCCACATTATATCATTCGTCAGTAAATTCACTAGAGATGCATTAAAATTCCCCTCACCAGCATACACTGTGTGCAGCCATAAATAACAAAAGAACAGTATATCACAAATACTTAAAAATTATGACAATTAAGTAAACGAAATATATCTGGAACTGTCAATTAGACTGTTAAAACACTAAAAGAAGGCTACTAATTTTGCAAAAGAGTGTTTAGGCTCTGAAATGCTGAGGACATATAGGAGAATCTCGTTCCAGTATTTAAGTGTAATCACTGTAATGGCATGGGCCAGGCACAAACCTTTTTGTGCTAATCCAAGTCCAAAGGTCTATTACTAGCTTTTAGTGTCACATGCATAATTGTTGCTCACATGCATTTAGGCATGTGAGCAACTATCTAATTAGACATTGGGCGCAGTATACAGACTATGCATTTGAAGAATGAAGTGGAAAGTGCTATATGTGTTGCACTTGTAATGCACTAGCACCAAAGTTGCATTAGAGTTCTCTGAAGTATGTTTGGTGCTCCCAGAAAAAAATTTATCTAGGACCATTTCTTTGGATCTCTCTTTGTATATCTCCCGATAATCTGCCGCCTGTCATGTTCACATTCACTAAATAGACGTATAGGCCAATGCAAGTTTTCAAATGTTCACTTTATTTTGCCTCAGGATTATCCGACATTATTTTCAGTTTCAGAAATCAAATGTAACGGCACATTCCAATTTTTGAAATGCAACCGGAACGCGTTCCTTTCTTATTAGAGGAACTCATTATAAAATTAGGAAGAAGTGAGTTTTTGTTCCTGTTTGGGAGGAACATGTACAACACCACTTTATTCCCACCCTCCTGCTCCGTTTCAGAGGTTTATGGATAGTGGTAAAAGCGTATAGAAACATGCTGCTCAGAAATGTGGCTGCCGTCCTGATGAAGACAGTTCCACTTGTTGAAACATGGGGCTCCAGCGATGTCTCCTGTTCAGCAACCTTTTCATCCCTGTAGCATTGCGATAACGTAGTGGTTACAGCATACAAGTCTAACCTCATTACAGTAGAACCCCGCTGTTACGTTCCCGGCTGCTGCGTTTTCCTGGCTGTTACATTGTTTTGGGCCAGTCCCGGCACAGCTTCCATAGGATTCAATGCATTAGAGACCCCGCTGTTAAGTCGCAGTGTGGGAACATTCCCGTATGTTACGTTGCGAATCGACACTCCAAGTGGCCACTGCCGACGGCAATATTGAGTTTTCACGTAGCTTGACTTCGCTTGACTGTATTAGCTGTGCTATGGGCGATGCCCATTACGTTTCCGGCTTCCGCCAGCAAGATTATGGCACAGCTGCGCAAACTGTTTGCGACGGAATCGCGTACAGTGATTGCGTCTCCATCGATGATGCCGTTGTCACCTCCGAGGTTCTCTCTGTCGACGAAATCATAGCCGAGTGTGCCGATGCGTGCACTGAAAGCGCTAGCACTGAAATAAAATTGTGTGCCGATCACCACTTCTCTCATTTTTACATTTTTCCCGTTTCTCGGCTCTTACGTTTCCCGGCTCTTACGTTTATTTTCTACGGTCCCGTGAAAAACGTATCAGCGGGGTTCTACTGTATAAGGAAGCCACACCTGACTTAAAGGTGACTTTGTTTTGTGGGTATCCTCATTAAGGATGCATATGTGTAATGCTGTAATGGTGACAGTACTCTCATTAATTTACATCATTCTAAGCAATAATTTGTTATGTCGAGGGTCAAATGTAGCCTATTGTAGAGTTACGGTACAGCTGCCTGCCGAGAGGAGCCGGCGGCAGAGTAACAACGGGGTAAGGAGATCTTTTCTACACAGGACAGAGTCAGCTGACTCGAGCCTCAGGTTAAAGGAGGTAGTGAGAGAGATGTCATCGTTGTGCAACAGACATGATCATTAAGCACCATGCATTAATTATTTTCAACAAAGTATGGGCATATAGAGACTGCAGTCTGAACATTGTGTGACAGTGTCTGACCAGCCACGCGCACACACGCGGCTGTGCAGGTGCTGCTGATAGACCCGGGCAACTTCCGGCAAGTGGACGAGCTCGTCAGCAAGGAGAGCAGAGGTCGTGGTCAGCTGGAGGTCATCAGCCTCAAGGAGGTTCAGGAAGGAGACGAGCTGCTCGAGTGACCACCCGAGTCTCACTGGGCCTTCAGATTGCGTCCACTGAGAGGGTCCCCATGTACCTTTTTCCGTTCATGACCACGGCTACAGTGTTTATAGACTGATACGTGGTTATACAATAAGATAAAGAGAACTGCTAAAGGATGTTGCATGTTGATGGCACATCTGAATCTGTTGTTTGGTGCTTGTGCCAGTAAATAGGCGTGCTCGAGAGTGGGCTGGTTGCTTGGTTGTAGCTGTTGTGATGGGACGTGTCACAGGGAAGCGTGACTATACTAGAGAAGTGGGTTATGTCCGAGGCATGGAAAAACTGCCAGATTGTCATTTTGTTGCGTCATTTTGGTGTGTCATCTTGCAGAGTATATGAATAAAATTGAGGTGAGTGAAATGCCTGCCTTTTCTTTCTTATTGTGCTAAAATCTTTGCACATACCTGTGCTCAGCTTCCATCAGACTGAAATACTTAAGGCACTGGCTGTTACTAGGGGTGTGCAATTATTTGAAGTCTTTTTTTTTTTTTTTAATAGCATTTGCTATTCTGTTCTGTTTTCACCAAACTTTTACTGTTTCGACCATTCGAAGTTCGTAATTGAAGGGGAAAATATGCTATGTCACACGACAAGTAGTGCATTCCCTCATGCAGCATGCTTCACCGCATAACACTTGTGTACTGTGGCAAAGCTAACTCGTGCATCTGTACAGGTCATTTTTGGACTGTTCTTGAAGATCTGACTTTTTATTTTTTTTTCTAGGGACAACATTGTAGGGTACACCACTTATGCAGTAAACTTTTCTTTTTCTCATGTTTAGCTGTACATTTTGTGTGCAATTTAAATAGAGTTATATGAAAATTATGCAAACTCTATTCAAAAGACATTCAATTCACGTTCAGATATAAATATTCAAATTCATTTTACACCGAAAATGTTGCTATGCGAACAGCTCTACACTTTTTGATATGCAAGGTTAAGATAGAACATCATAAAATGGATTCTTAGCAATTATCATTCTCAGTGTACTTCAATGACACCGGATACATTGCCAAAACGTCCTTGCTCAAGATTTCATGTAAGAGAGGTCTACCACATGCACATTTTAAAGAGCCTCGATTTGCATTGTTGTACTTGCTGCCAAGGCTGACTTTGTCATAGGGTCACTTACAGTGATCATTCAACACAAACCCAAGGAAAGGGTAGATGAGGTTTATGGTCTCCACTGTCTGTTAGTTTCAGCAGTAAATGGAAATGATCAAATGATAAATGGAAATGATAGTGAACTTGAGACTCGCGAGGAACGCAACACCGGTAATGCTTCCCCCGTCGTTCCTTCAAGCGCTGCCAGTTCACGCGCACCGCCAACATTGCTAACACGAACGCAATCTGCCGGTCATGTGTCTCTGCTATATTCCAACGTATACGTAGCCTGTGTAACAAACGTGACGGCTTGTCTTCCATTATTGACACGTGTTCCGCGGATGTGGTACTCTTCACGGAAACGTGGTTATCTTCCAAAATTGGTGACTCTGAAATACTGCAGTGTGAATCAGGTTACAAAATTTATCGTTCGGATCGTAGTGGTCGTCCAGGCGGTGGTGTGTTGATAGCGGTCCGTGATAGCTTGGTTTCTAATGTAATTATGGTCGACTGCAACTTAGAATTTATGAGCGCATGTGTATTTATAGGACATAGAAAGTTTATCTTCAGTGTGTGTTACAGACCACCACAGTCTCCAACAACATTTTGTCAAGAATTGCATGACGTCCTAAATAAGCTGACTGTGCGATTTCCCAAATGCCCTTTATTTCTTTTCGGTGATTTTAATTTACCTTCTATAATTTGGACTACTGATCCGCCAAGCCTTGAAGCAAGTTCGATGGAATGTTCGTCATTTTTAAATGTTTGTTTCGATTTTAACCTTAAGCAACTGGTACTTCAGCCTACTCGTTGCTCTTCTCATTCAGCTAATGTGCTAGATCTGCTGCTTACGACAACTCCAGACCTCGTCTCACCCTTAGTTTTTATGCCCGGTCTCGGTGACCATTGTTTCATTCACTGCAGTATTTATGCCCATTCGCCTAGCACGAAGCAAGTTAAATTTATTAAGGATTATAAAAATGCCAACTATTCTGCAATCAATGATGAGCTTGCAGATTTCATCACAGACTACATGCCGTGTTTTTTCAGTCGCACCATTCACGAAAATTGGTTGATGTTCAAAGAAAAGGTTTCTTCTTTGATCGACCGCTACATTCCTAAAAAGCAGATTGTTTCTTCTTCCGAAGCTCCTTGGTTTAATGCCCATCTCAAGCGCTTACTAAACAAAAAGAAAAGAATTTTCCGCAGAGCAAAAGTGGCGATGACGTCGGAACGTTGGCACGCCTACTTCCTCGCTACAAAAATGCCATTGCACAGGCTAAAAACATATTCCACAATTCTACCCTGCCCGCCTTACTGAAAGACAATCCTCCGCAGTTTTGGAATGTAGTTCGTGGCAGCAGATCTACAACGCTTCACTTAATCGATGACAACGGTGATCCTGTTTCTAGTCGTGACTGCTGCAATGTGATCAATGATGTTTTTGTTTCCTGTTTTTCTGGTACAACGATTTCTCTTATGCCTTCTGTCGAGGACTCTTCTTTTTTCCCCATGGACTTCATCTCTGTCGATTCATCGGGGGTGTGCCGTCTAATAGAAAAGCTCAAAGTGTCCAGCTCTGCAGGTAATGACAACATTAATTCGAAGTTCCTAAAAAATACTAAGCTTTATTCGTCCATTATACTTGCTGAACTTTTTTCGCAGTCTTTGCAGTGCTCCACTTTGCCAGATGATTGGAAGGTGGGTAAGGTGGTTCCACTTCACAAATCGGGCAACACCAATTCTCCCTTAAATTACAGGCCAATATCTTTGACCAGTGTACCCTGCAAACTTCTCGAGCACGTCATATATTCGAACTTAGTATCTTTTCTTGAGTCCAATTCATTTTTTTTTCACCTTGTCAACACGGCTTTAGGAAGCACTTCTCCTGTGAAACGCAGTTACTTTGTTTCACCAACGATCTTTTTCGTGCGTTCGACGATAATTTCATAACCGACTGCATATTTTTAGATTACGCTAAAGCCTGCGACACCGTTTCGCGTACTCTCCTTCTCCTTAAAATGAGCAAGCTCAATATAGATCCCAACGTCCTAGACTGGATTCAGTGTTTTCTAACCAACCGACTTCAGTACGTTCATGCAAATAATCACAGCTCTCCTACCGTTGCTGTTACATCAGGCGTACCACAGGGCTCGGTTTTAGGCCCATTACTTTTTCTTATTTACATAAATGATTTATCTGTTGGTATTCACTCAACAATTAGGCTCTTCGCTGACGATTGCGTGCTCTATCGTGTCATTCATAATCCATATTACGTTTCCACTTTGCAGTCCGACCTTGACGCTGTTTCTCACTGGTGCGACAAGTGCCTCGTGAAACTCAACATTAGTAAGTGTAAAGTTATGAGAGAATGCATCACAATAAAGTTAGCGACAACTTTTCTTATACCCTCAACAACTCCACTTTAAGCCCAGTTAGTAGCTACCGCTATCTTGGCGTACATTTAACCCACAACCTTTCCTGGAATATGCATGTTGAACATGTAGTTAATAACGGTAATCGCATGCTTGGATTTCTACGCCGCAATTTTTCATCCGTCCCCTCAGACTTAAAACTTAAATTGTACACCACGCTCGTTATATCCAAATTGGAATACGCTTGCTCTATATGGGATCCATCTAGCTCCGTATTATGCACAGCCCTTGAATCTGTTCAGAATCGTGCAGTTCGTTTTGTTTTCTCCAGTTACTCCCGCTACGCCAGTGTGTCTTCAATGAAAGCTACTCTAGGTCTACCGACACTTAAGTCACACCGTCAGTATTTCCGCTTAAACCTTTTTCATAAAATCTTTCACACCAACCCAACACTCAAAAACGATCTTTTCCTTCCTCCAGACTACGTATCTCCGCGGTTAGATCATCATAATAAAGTTCCATTGTGCCGCACTAACACTTATCATGCTTCTTTTTTGCCACAAACAAGCAGTGACTGGAACCACCTTCCTGCCTCCGTTGCTGCAATCAGTGAACCTGCCGCCTTCAAAGTGTCACTTAATAACACGTCGTTAAGCCACTCCTCTCTGTAATGCCCCCGGGCCCTGAGAGTATGAAAATAAATAAATAAATAAATAAATAAATATGACAGTCACACAGGATGCACTTTTCATACGTAAAAGACGTGCTTTGGTGTCTGGCACTCTACTGTAAAGGTACAAGGTTTTGATTTCTGGGAGCCAATAAAATGTCTCGCAAACAGGGGCAACATGCAAGAATTTTTGCATTCTTGAGCTTTTGGAGAACAGCTGTCAGCACCAGATGGTCAAGGTTGTTCTGAATATACCGCACTATGGATTTCTCGCAACCTCTTCACCTGAATGCATAGGTAGCGGTACGAGATGTGCATCAGTTCTACATGGTAAGCACTCGAAAGATGTCGAAGGTCACGTAACCATCACAAGTGCTCAAAGAAAAAGGAAAATGCTAGGATAAAACAAAGTTCATTTATTAGTGTGAACATCTTTATAATAAATACATTGTACCAGCTGCTACTGCATATGTCATACGTCGAAGCATCAACGAACATAGCCAGGGTGGCCTAGTTCAAAGGCACATTCAAACAATGTGCGAAATTTCTTTTAAAATCTTCTGTCTTGTAGTAGCACAGCTAGTGACAGCTGTCCAAATTATCCACCTTAAAACATGCGTATATTAGCAAATGCTATGTGCTTTTATTAATCTGTTTTTTCCTGCAAAGTGTTAGCATTCACCTTCATAATGTCGCATCTGCATAAGTTCTACATGGTGTTCAGTTTGAGTGTTATTTTTAGCAGTGTGCAGTTAAGTGCAGTGTATACTGTATGGACTACAATTGAGACGTCAGGAAATAATGCAAAAGTGACTGCGCTTGTATCCTGGATGGCTTGAACTGCCTGCAGTTCCTTCAACCAAACTGTCCCGTATCGTTAGTTGTCTTACTGCTAAGATACTCGTCTAACCGTTGCCTGTTGCTGGAAAACCTCTCCCTGTCGTAAAGCAACACTGAAGCCGCGCCATACCTAGCTACCAGTGCATCAACCATGGAGGTGACAAGCGGATGATTAATGTAGGAATGTTCGCAAGCTCATCGTGAATTGGGGCAAACATCAAAATGACAGGACCGGTAGTGCCTTCCGTGCACCTATAGCATCAGGGCTGGCCTGTTTCAGGATCAGTACGAAAACCACTTTGCTGTTGCCTAATTTACTGGCTCACACAATTACACAGAATCTTCCAAGATAAGCCTGAGGTAGACGGAGCACGAACTGCACCCAACACCATCCCATAGAGAGCCATCTCAAAGAAACTTAACAAGCTCACGCCGTGCTAACGTGTGCTGTATGGCTTGCCCTGCAAGACTTGCACTCTGGAAACAAGTATTCAGGACAGGAATGTAGGTGTTCTCGCATGAAGTTTTCTAAGCACAGCGAGTGTTCTATCGACGCTGCACTGTAAAGCATGCACTGGCCTGAAGTTTAACTCCCTCTGATCAACGGGTGGAGGTCAGTCTAGCGTGACACCGGTACAGCCCAAGTCCACTTCCCAGTAGAGAAAGCCTTCCTCTTCGAGCTGCTGGCACACTGCAGGTGATTCACTTGAACCTGCAGAGAATTTTGTTTGTGAAAACATGGATGTCATTTCTCTGCAAGAGGCATCGTGTCTCGGATCCAAGGGTTCGAAAATGCCTCACACGTACCGATTTTCACAAAAGACGTCTAGGTCACATCGTCGAACTAACTTTGAAGGTACACAACGTGCATAACTAAACAGATTGTTAATAAAGCATACTATTCCTGCTGGGAAAGATGGGTAGGTTGCTGTAAGTTATACTTAGTGTATTAATTTCAGTGTTTAAGAATCAACGATTCCTCTAGCTGTTTTCAGTGTGGGAAGTTCCAGCTTGATTAGTGTGCTTAAGACAAATTGAGGATTTCAGGAGTGCATGTGTTGTGACACAGAATTCCTGTCGGCAATGTGCGAAAACATGCGGCTGTGCACTTCCCCCTGACAACTGCCTTCCCAAGCCACAATCATCCTCCATCAACGAAGAAATCATTAAAAACGATGGAGAACAAGGAATGTTGCTGGAGCAAACATTTCGACAAGTGGACTTGTCCTTGTCAGGACGGCAACTGCCTGATGTGGGTGCCCCCCAGAGAACATTCTGAGGATGGGAGAAAGTATGCAGAGTGTATGGAAATGAATGCTTGAGAATGCAGTTGCCATCCTGACGAAAAAAAGTCCACTTGTCAGAACATTGGCTCTAATGACATTCCTTGTTCTCCATTGTTTTTAACAATCTGTTCATCAATTCAAGCCTTCCCTTGAGCCTTTTCTTCCAGTTTGAATCATCCCGTAGTAATTTAGTAGACATCACTATGAAGCAACTTCACTGCTTGCCCAATATTGAAATGACAATACTCTTGAGCCCCTATAAGAGACACTGATAACGAGGGACATCATTCAACCACATGGTTGGCTACACCATCTCTCCCATTAGTCGGAGCTCTTTTATGACGGGCATGCCGCTGAGGGCAACTGGGCATAAAGGACAAAAATTCACTAAATTTTGGTCAACAGTCTTGTTTGTAACAGATATTTCAGCTCTAAATGCAGTGCTCTTGGCTGTTAGCTGCAGCTCATATGTTGTGGAAAGAAAGGAGGATTACAACCAAGTAATGTGAGGAAGTTGTGGTGGAGAAAAGCTGAATCGTGTTTGAGGTTACACCAACTAAAAGGCAAATTTTATATAATAAAACATGTTGCTGTAGCGTTTTCTTGTGGTCAGTTTAGTTGCAGTGTGCCGATATTGAAACGAGGGTCGATCAGAAAATGAAAAACATGGCACCTTGCTTATAAGAGACCCCTCATATGAGGGACAGACACTGCTCTCCGGTGCAAGTCTCATAAAGGGGTTCAACTATAAATGGAAGTCGACAAAAGGACAGTTTTTCATTTGCAGTATTGGAAGCCAGTCATTGACTTTACCTATACAGTGCTCTACCGGCGAGCTAGAGTAGCACATGCCTCTAACATAGCGTGGCTTAATTAATGACGCAAGCATGATTGATGCGTGTACTTATGTACCCTGATTAAGCTGTCCTGCAAAGGCACTCAACGACCAACAATACTCGTGGTCTTTGGCAGACCTCTACACACCTGCATTGTTTTGACAGCCGAAATGGCACAGAAGCAAAGCACAGCCACCACCACCTGCGCCCGTCAGCTTCGCAGCCAGGCCATGCTGGGCGGCGATCTCGGCAATCCTGTCCAGTCGTGGGTGGCCGACTCCAAGGCAGTTCAGCAGGGACTGGTTCATCTCCACCAACTGCTACATGACACAAGCGCACACACGTTCGAATACAAGACACACATGGAATACACAATTATTTTGTGCGCCCCTACAAATACAGTAGAACCTTGTTATAACGAAATACACAAATCTTTTGTGTCCCGCAGATGCTTGAAAAGAAAGCGCTTGCACGAGTCCTTTAGTAGTGGCAGCCTCCTAGCATCTGGCGGACTGGGATAAAAGAGGAATGTGCAGACGTCCGTGTGTCATAAAGCTATATCGCGTGCGTGTGCACCACTATCGCGTGCAATAGTGGTGGTGAACAGTGACGCCATTTGTCCATCTCCATGGCAGTGAAAGGGCAATGTAATGAGCTTTCTTTTTTCTTCCTAGGGGGGGAGGGGGGGGGTGTCTTGGGTTCTACGTCACACACAGTCATTTCACACACTTGGTAGGGTGACCAGCTGGTTCAGCAGACACTCCATACTTCCTAACACAGTTTCATTCACAAGACTTAACCCTAGAACTATGCAGGTGTGAGTTTACGTCAACAACACACATTTCTCATTAAAAATGCTATGATGTAATGAGTTGAAACTCTTTTAATTCAGCAAGGTATTCCCATGGCATTGCTATACTGACTGCATTACTTGACTAAGTTGCTTACTGTATAAAAAAAAAATAAGTTTCAATAACAGCCTTCTCATTATTTTCATGCTGTTCTTCAAAGAACACACAAGACCATTTGGGCAACAACAAAAAAACAACAAAAAAAGGAACCTTGCAGCTCTTAATGGTTTGCCTAAAGGGACACAAGTTAAAAGGTGCAGTGGATTAGAATGATAACTTATATTTTGGGAACTCAATCGTTATTCATTTTGCCATCTTACGCTGAGTATTAAAAGAGAAAATGAATGTCAAAACTTTATTTTGGAAATTCACACCGGAGCTTTGGCTTCATGACGTCAGAAGGCCAATGTCATTTTTTTCGTATTCTCACCAAATTTGCTCGATCAAATATTCCGAAACTTTCCGTGCTAAGTCTCTGGCTTCCTTAGAACACAATGTACGTCTTTATTACTGATAGTTCTGTAGGCCTTAGCAGGCACTGTCAAACATCTAAGACGCCACGTGCATTAGCGCTGGAGCCTGAAAGCGGCATTGCCACCTGTATTTTCCTATTGCACCTTTCTTTAGCTTACCAGGGGTCTTCTCACAAGAGTGGTGTTTTTAGAATTGTGAAAAGATTACCTACTAATACGAGAAAAATTGTTTTTCACTTCAGTGTCCTTTTAAATGTGCATAATATGGAAGCATAACTTATCCTGTCACTCTACGATCATCTTCAAGCTATGCATGGTTTCTTCTACCGCAAATTCATCTTTGTGTTGTGACATGATTTAGAGTGGCTACGTTTGTGCCAGCTTGTAATGTCGGCTGCGTCGTCAACAAAAATAAGATAGCAACACTGCAGCTGTTTTACGAATTATCTGCTTTCCTACATCGTAGCCCAGCTCTGGTATTTATTGTTTCGTCACATAAAAACTCGTGTAAGAAGGTATGCTATGCACTGAAATAATGTATAACTCGGCCATTTCTTTGTCTTAGTACATTGCCTCGAGAGTAATTTGGCTTTCTAATTTTTTTTTTAGGCGATGATTGTAGTATCTAAATGTCAGTCATTACAGCAAGCAAACTAATTGCTTTGCCAAAGGCTTACCAAGGCATTGGAGAAAATGTTCTCTGCCATCTCGGGTGTGGTCTTAAGGAGCTTCCAAAAGCTTTCAGAAATTGCTTCGATGGATTCCAGGACTGGCTTTATCACATCTGGAAACTGAAACAGAACATGTTGATTTCAATTACTTGACCTGATAAGGATTTTGTTAAATTTGAAGGCAACTAAAAGGATTGAGAAAGTTTCAATTATGTCACCAAATGTAGAAATACCTTGCAGTCGCTTGAATAATGTGACCATGCATAGTAGCCAAATTAAGGCACGCTAGGCATATGCTGATTCAGTAAAGCGACTGTTCCACGTGGATGGAAAATTCATTTTACACTTCATAAGTATCTGGAAGGACCTGTACTTTCGATATAGTGGGAGGCAATTTGACTAACTAGGCTTCCCATTTTATAGTGCCACATATGATACAGACAACATAAACAAACTGCTACTACCATTACACAAGTGACCACGCAAGACGGTTTGTTCTGTGCAGTCGAGGCATCTGACAACACTGCAATGTGCACCGACAAGACTGTCAGTGCCTACTGTCAAACCTCCATAGAACGAATTTTCCATTGTAACGAAGTAAACAAGGAATTGCATTGCCACTGAAACAGTTTTAAGTATGCGACCCACGATGGTGGTCTAGTGGCTGTGGAACTCGGCTGGTGACCCAAAGGTCATGGGATCCAATCTCGGCCACAGCGGCCATATTTTTTTTGACGGAGGCAAAGTGCTAGAGGCCTATGTACTATGCGATGTCAGTGCGCGTTACAGAACCATAAGTGGTCGAAACTTCCAAAGCCCTCCACTACAGCATCTTTCATAATCATAACGTGGTTTTGGGACATTATACCCCACTAATTATTATATCATAGTTTTAAATAGGGGTGCATAAAAGTTAGAACTTTCAAATATTTTTTGAATAGCATTTTCTCTTTGATTCAGTTTGCACCTAAGCTTTCAATTATACAAAGTTTGTACTTACTTAATGGGTAAAATATGCTATTCCCCGTGTTAATGGCCCATTCCTGCGTGCCGTGCACTTCAATTCAATTCAATTCAATTTTATTTACCAGAAAAAAAACAATCTGGAGGGACACCTGGGCAAAAAGCTGTCGCAGCAGCTTGACGAAGGCCCAGGGTCCCTTACATGGCAATAGCACATGCATGACACATGTCACCAAGTGTTTTTACTTGGTAGGGTTTTTACTTGGCAGTCACTCCATAGTAACTGTGTACTGCACCGAAATTAATGCCTGTGTACTGCCATGAAGCTAACTTTTAAATCTGCACAGTTCTCGGTTGAGCTGTTCTTCGGGACATGGCCCTATTTTTCTTCTTTTTTTTTTTTCTGGGAAAAACATTCAGTAAATTTGTTTTTGTCCACATTTGGCAGTAAATTTTGCATGTAATTTAGCATGGAATTGTTTGAAAAATATTTGAACATTACTTGAAAAATACCCAATCTGGTTTGCACTCAAAAAAATATTTGAATTCACTTCACACCCAAAGTTTTGCTGTTCATACGGATCTAGTTTTAGGAATGTGCATTTATAATAAATTATTTAATATAACGAAGCTGTTTCGGTGCCGGATAGACTATAAAGATGCCCGACTGTACCTGGTCATGCCTCTTCTTGACACCTGCCACCAGAGCCTTGGTATTCCTGGGAACTTGAGTATTGACCAGCAATACCTTGTAGCTGGGGATGCTAGAGGGCGAAAAAAAGTATCTGAATCTTGAAATTAGAAAAGTCTTGCAATGGAGGTTGGTGCTGTATCCCTCTTAGAAATGACCAATTCTCCATGAACATGTACGCACTTGGATGAAAGAATCTAGTACATACATCATCCCAAAATTACTTTATTTTCTTGACACAGGAGCACTTTCATGCCATCGTTCTCTTTTTCTTTTTTTTCCTGAACAGTCTGATTTGAACATCCTTCTGTACAGCACTGCCACTACAACATTGCTATTAGCTTGATTTTTATTGTTTACTAATTGTTACACATTGACGTCGGTTCTTAGGTGCCACCTGTGCTTTATTGAATATTCACTGAATATACACAAACATGCATGCAATTTTTTTTTTCTTGCTCTTACGTAGTCACTGATGATAGCTTACAGAACAAAGGTTTCATGGCAAATGTGAATTTACGCTCTGTTAACCGTCGATGCTTCTAGGCTGAATCACATACTGAGGGGTTATTTTGGTAGGTTAAATGAAATGGGATCTACAGTATTTCAAAAAGAGTCATACCGTAAATACATTGTAATTTTGATACATTATGGCTCTGTTAGCGAGTTCAGCTCACTCTCTTTTGATTGTGACAGCACAGTGAAAATTTTCCTAAAGTCTCGTAAAAAACTTGAGAAACCTAGTTTAGTATACGTATTGTCTTTCTGCAATATACACCTGCAAATTCGGAGGATGGTTTAGGCATAATGCAAGACTGTGACAAAATCAAACTTTCTATCTTAGGTTTCTGACATATTCCAGCATCTGTTGTCGCAAACGCATGTGCGTGCTGTTTCATCTTGCTCAGTAACATGGCGTCACACAAGCCACATTCTCCGAGATAAGCAATGATAGGATTTAGAAATTAAGATCGTTACCTACTACTTCTTTATGAGCCAAGAAAGCAAGCAAGGAATATGCAGCACAAGCAAGATCACTGTTTGACGATGTGGTATTTGTGGAACATATTACAAAGGAAACCCATGCAGCTTTTACAGTCAGCTTTACAGCAGAAGAAACATTTGTGCTGGTGTTGGTATCAAACCCAGCACCAATGGCTCTCCGGGGACAAACATTTTAACATCCAGGTTAACCATGACGCTAGCAAATCGCGAAGCAAGGCTGAGTTGTTCTACATCATGCGCGACATGGGTGGTAGAGTCAAACTTCACCATAACAAGACAATATTAATGGCGATACTACTATTTCTTATATCGCTAGAACCAATAATTTGTTATATCCGTATTCGTTATATCGAGGTTGGAATGTAAATCCCGCAATCTCGTATCCAGAAGGATGGTTCAGAGTTAAGATGGTAGAGTGACTGCATCCGAAAGGCATTGGTCTCACGTCCAAACGCAGGACAAGTTTCTCTTCAACTGTGAAGATTTCCTCATAACAAACCTTGTATCTTCCTACAGATAGCAATATTTCTTACTATCGCAAATTGTCTTCAACATTGCTAACTTTAGAAGAACTGGTTCTCTATACAAGGTTTCACTTACCTCTGAAGAGATTCGCTTATTTTTCCGCCTTTGAAAAGAACAGCACCTCCTGGAAAAACAATGTTTTCCCCCACATAGGCTCAGTAAAAGCCACTTGCACTGTAATATGGCAATGGCTTCAAGACCTTTGTATTTCTTTTATCTTTCAAATTGGGTATATCAAAGACTACTCATGATATTTTTAAAAAAGAATAGATGTCATTGCAACTACTTTCAGCTGAAATTATATCTTTGACATAGGCTATAAAAAGAGCAAAGGTATCAATATAAGTACACTTAAACCAAACCCTTGTAAACTTGCAAGAACATTTTATTGATTCTTTTTTAGAGTAACTGTGAAATTCAGTATCATGAAGGCAGTATAGAGGACAAATTGAAATAGGGGCAAAATAATGAATAGCACATGTACAACAACATGCATCACTGCTGGTTATGAAAACAAGATAACCTAACTTTGTTAGTAACTGCCTGCGTGGTTTTGCCTGTACTGCCCAAGTACTTTTTTTTTTTCATTTATTTATTTCTGGATGGCAGATCACCTCTCATAACTGGGTATTTCATGACCACCAAATGCAGCATGTATCTTTAAAATGGAAAGCACAGTCGGAAGCCATGGCTTCATTAAAGTGAATCATCATGGCCATACTCACGGCCATACACTTAATTGAGCTTGTTGCTGTGAAATGTAATTCTTTTCCTAATTTTTCTTGCCTGTCCTCACCTCTGTACGTATATTCCACAATACTTTCAGCAATACTTTAAGCATCAACAGAGGTTGAAACAAAGCACAATCAGACTATGAAAATATAAAAATGGATGAAATGAATTGTCAAGTAATAACAAAACAAGCCATTGCCATTACAAAAGTGCTGAAATACACATTTATAACGAAGTAGTGTGTACATATAATGAAGTTATTTTCACATAAGGTGGACTTGTCGGCTGTGATGAAGCAGTAAATGAGGAATAGTATTGTCATTCAAATAATGCTACAAATCTATATCCTTAAGGAATTACCGCATTTGACAAAGCTATTTTCGAGACAGGTGAACCTTACTTCAATAAAGATTGACTAGTTACAAAGCTAAAAGTGAAAAAGAGCAGCATTCATAAAAACGATAAGAAAACACCGTGTCATTGCACTAGTACACGCAAGAACTGCAAAACTGCATTACAGATGTGCGAGCAATAATCCCCTGTTTTACATTCTTCCATAGGGTAATATGCAACTTCTTGCACACCCATATTTCTGTGAAGGCAAGCATATCAATCAAACGACGAGTACCATAGGTGCAGATGGTGTTGTCGATGCCTGAGGGTTGACCATGCAGGATGCACTCTGCCTGGAAAGCCCAGGAGCAGATGAGTTCGCGGTCCTTGCTGGACAGGGCGCATTGCACAGCTCCGTACTTCGCCAGAAGCACCGTCGCCAAGGCCGTGCTGTAGGACGCCGACGATCCGAGACCTGCTCCCAGTGGCAGCCTCGAATTGACAGTGAACTTGACCGGGCCAAAGCGTCTGCGTCATTCGAGCGATTTTCCCAGCTCGTCTTACGTCGCCTATGATATCTGAAGGGCGGCAAGGCCAGGCAAACACACAGACTAATTTTGCCCGTGTGCTTCACGGATGATGAGAGAGAAGACATGGAGGGTCAGGACAATACTGCTTGTCTTGCAGATGGTAAACAGTGTGCTGTTGCCAGTTTGCCCTGGACGGCATTAGTCTCAAAATTATTACGGTGGAACATGCGTGACAGTTGCTTATAACTGAACCAAAGCTGCATTGTGTATAACTGAAGCAAAGCTGCTGAGCTCGTCATGAGGTGTCACCACTTTTTTGCTTATGACGAGCTGTGGTCGCCATGGGTCTTCTGCCATGTCCTGAGGGGTTGTCATCAATCCCACCTGGTCAAGTGGTGCTTTTCTACTTAAAAACATAGATGGCAGCGTAGGTTTCATTATGAGCGTTTTATGTCAGAAATGTGCTTTCTAAAATATTTTTCTGTTCTGAACACGTTAGCGAAAACATTTCAAGTCATAAAAAATTGGCAATTCTGGACCATATTTTTTTTATTTATTGTGCTTAAGGGGTTAACGTAGATGTTTTATAAAATACAGACAAATACCGTAAAAAAAATAATTCCTCGCTTTGATGGCAGTCGACTTGGTCTGGCAGCTAAGGACGTGTGCAACACTTCACTGAGTACCTCACACTGGGTACAAAGCATTAAACGATGCACGGTAACATATGCCTGCTTATAGTTCTCACCTCCCAGACAATGGCATTATTATCAGGGCAGCAGGAGGGAACCTGAAGGAACACGCTAATGAAAACCTCACTTTAAAATGAGATGAGGAGTTTATTTGCAACAGATAACGGAATTACTTAATGATTCTTTCTTGCATGTTTTATTTGCTACTTTCAAATGTCCAAACTAGCCAGGTCTACCAGGTTTGATGGTGGCAACTGCTTGCCCAGTTCTGTACTTTTCCAATCTTGTTACCATGACTTCTAGGAGGAACCAACAGCAGTACCCCTACCCTCTACACGTTTCTCAATACCGAGCCCTCTTCTCCTTTTGTTTCTTTAAAAACTGCAGGCGGTTCACTACATTCTATAGTCTGTCTCACTAGTTCCGTGCAGCAGAGCCAAGGCCACGAGGCCACTGAGCGCAGAATTCTTCTGAGGCAAGACGAAATGTCATTGTTCGGGCATGCACCTGCAAGCCACTCCTGCCAATATGCGTGTCACTCCGTCCTCCTCCTCTTTTCAAGGCTTCTCCTGCCACTGCAGCGTTCACCATTGGCAGATGCCATGGCGTGGAGGGATATGCTTAACCTGCGTTTGCCCTCCTGATTGGCCGAAGGGGCCTGTAGTTTCCACAATGCCGCACAGAACTACTGACACAGACTATGTGCACCTCCTCATTTGTGCCCTTTCTAGCCAAAGGTGGAAGCGAGTGAGTTGTGTACATGTACAAAAACGGCTGTAAGGAAAGCAGGTTTAGCAGAACGAACACATGGGAGAGTTCGTACGGATCCAAGAAGATACTTAGAAGTGCCGAAAAGACCAAGGCACAAGAAGAAACTAACAGGACAGGACAGGCATTCCTTTTGGTGCTTGTAAGTGCCTTCAAGGAAAGCAGGCACCAGTACGACAAAGGCAAGTCCCATTATCATAACGTTGACTGCAGTGACACATGAAATACAACCGCTTGGGCTGAAGCAGTGCACCTTAGGCAAGTATTGCTGTTTTCCATTTTCGAAGAACTTAAATTGTACTGCATCTCTATCTCTCTCTTCTGGCTGTCTTTCCTCTTTCCTTTTGCGCTGGTGTGTACAGGATATTTAGTTTTATAGCTGTGTGTAGACACATACTAGAGACCGCGGTTATGACACATTTGAACATACCCATCGTTGTGCCGTAACGTGATGCTGGTGAACAGGAAGAGGAAGGCAAGCTTTGCCTGGTCTCCAGGCTTGGAGGATTTTGCGTCAACTTCAAAGACACTGCAAATATCTGGCACGAGCGTAGCGAACGAGATGACGACAGATGTGTAACCTGCAAGAGAATTCAAAATTTTTAGCGTGTTGCTGGCAGTACCATGCTGATGGTGGCAAGTCACTTATGTAGTATATGACCAACTTGTACCCGATCGAGGCTTATGTTTCTTGAATCTTGCTTAGTGTAATCCCCTTAATCATAACTTCCCTCCTTTCCTGTTCTTTGTGTGTTCTTTTTTGTTTTTGTTTTTTAACCTGTGTCTTCTTCCATAAGTGTGGCAGTTACGGCGTTAACATTACAGCGTAAGCTGCAATGTTATAGTTGTAATAGTACAACCAAAGCGTACAAAATAATCATACAACCTTTGTAAGAATATTTCACTTTTGTGGTACAGGTAGGGACCTGCATCATGAAAGTGGCATAACCACAGAACCAGATCACAGTGGGTTTAGCAGCCAGCTGTTACATATATTTTATAAATGCATCACTGTGCATTCCAACAGAACTACTGGCATGGACACAGGTCCGATGTCATAGGCATGACTATTCTCATCATGCATGCAAGCATCAATAATGTTAAAGGAGGTTCCTATGACTGAAAGCACAGCTTGCACTTAGTTTTAGCTGCTCAGACAAGCTGACTGCAAGAGACATTGACAGGTGTGCCTGCCAGTATGAACAACTTAAGCACAAGGTCTCGTTTATGCAATGCCATGACGTTCCTGCCTCTGCCTTCCAAGAAGCACAATCCTGCTTGGGCTTGGAGAAGACATTCTCAGTTAGCAAATGAAAAGCTGAAAAAAAACAAAAAAAAACATCTGTGGGTGATTTCCTGGCATCAACATCTGAACTGATAGTCTATCACAGACCCACAGCAGTACTCATTCAATTCGTTGACCAAAATTTGGCAGAGTATTTAGGCCATAAAAGGAAGAGAAGTCCAGCAGCTTATTTTTATTGCGATAGCAATTATATGGACAGTCTCGGCTGGTTTTTGCCGTCCCCGTCGCCACCGTCATGTACCGTATATGTATAAGGATGTATATGTATATAAAAATCCCAATGAAAAATAATTCATATAAATGCTTCCGACACGCAGATTCGAACCAGGAACCCCTCACTCCACAGCGCATGGCGCTAACCACTACGCCACGAAGAGCAGACACTTCATGGAGCTAACGGCGAGCCTTATACGCACACCCTTTCGCTGGCAGGACTCGGAGATGGCAGGCGCTTATAGCGTTTCTTCACTACCAGCGAGATGGCGCGAGGAGCGCGACGGATGGCCGCCTTTGCAACAGGAACGCTGTTGAAACTGAGAGTATCCGTTGTGACAGCTTATTCGCGCTCATTCGGTGTATATCCGTGCGGTCGTTTCGTGCGTGCTTCACTTGATAGTTCGCGCTTATGTTCTGTTTGTTCATTTAGCGGCCTCCCCTAGATTTGTATGCGTGCTTTGTTACACACAACGTATAAAGCCCTTCGTACAAGCACGCGCTGCCCACTGGAGGCGCTCACTTAGCAAGTGCATGTTTGCTACAATTAGTATTGCTCCTGAAGCTGCCAGCCTCACTTCGTATAGCATTACAGTTTCTTGCTATCGCATTCATTGCTTCGCCCTCGCGGCGAAACCGTGACTTTTTTTCTTGTAACTGATCGAGGCAGCTGCTTGTACTGATCACAAACATATTCTACTGTGCTTACCATCAAATTCAAATGCACTAGGCTGTGCATCTCCAGGTTGTCTTGTTAACGGTCTAACTTGTTACATATGCCTACCAAAAATAATTAAATTAAACTCATAAGTAACATCAATGCTTATAAAATAAATAAATAAATAAACAAATAAATAAATAAACCCTTTTCATTGACCATATGTCTGGAATAATTTATCGAACATTGCTGTCATGGTTTTAAATCAAATCGGGGTTTTGGGACATAAAACCTCAGAAATCAGTCAACATTGCTGTGTGTTGCAATACCAATGATTGCGATCCTCATTTAAAAATTTCACAAATTGCTAATGATTACAGATGGACTGCATTATTTCGAAATACAAAAACTCCGAATACTGTTCATGTTAGCCACCCCTACATCGACTGTGATAAGTGCAGTAAAAGCTCACATTAAAAAAGACTGCAGTCAGCAAAACTTATAATGAAAGCTGCGAAGAAATTAATTTGATTACAAATATGACTAATTACACTCAGTTTGTTGCGTAGACGTCTGACCGATCACCATAGCGAGGCAAACCAACTTTTAATACATTTGTTCGAATTAGGCGGGACTTCGAATTACCCGAGTTTTGTTGTTATGCGAGTTGGCACCGACGAATGCCAACATGTACACGTACGTCTACACGATCGAGCAAGAGAGAGAGTTTACCACCGAAAATTCAAATGTTCAACGCACCTCCATTGGGAACAGGAAATGCTTCAAACTTGCTGAGGGGCCAGGCTTCGACGAAGTCAAGATCCGGCGCTTCCAAGACAACGAACGAGTCGTGCTCGCAGCAAGTTACGCGGGTCCTCAGGTCGACGCTCGCCGCGACAGCGGCCTGGTGGAAAAAATGGGTAAGGAGAAGAAATGCATTACAATCCCTCGACGACCACACATAGATACGATACACTGGAAAGACTCAAGTACGTGCAATTATCTTTAGGCCACAGACATGTACGAAACATGACCGACGCGGGGGTCGATCTGCGCCTAAAGGTCGAGCGATGCACAGGCAGGAAAAATACAAAAGAAAATAAAGAAAAGCCCAGCGACGTGGACGAATATCGAACACGAGGAAAAAAACGGTGGGGCGGCGCGTTTTGTTTTCCTAAGCAGGACGGAAACGTACGCACGAGCGAGCAAGTTTCGGCTCGACGGTCTAGCCAGCTAGCGTACAGGGAAAAAAAGAAACGACGCGACTTTTAAAAGCAAACTCTGTCGAGATCAGCGGTACAGAGGACAGGGAAACTCCGCGGCACAGTACTGCAAACTCACCTTGCCGTACACGACCGCGTGTTCGCCGTGAATTATGGTCTTTCCCGGTGCCGAAGCCGTGATGGCCATCGTAGCAGACGATTTCACGCTCCCCTCGGGATCACGAAACAAAAGCGCGATCAAACCCGCCTACACACGGGCTTGACACGCGTTTTGTTTTGGTTTTGTTTTGGCCCAGTGTGCACAGACGCCGAGTTGTTTTGCGCTTAATTTAGCACAATTAGTTAATAATTTCTGACTGTACGTTGTCGTAAATTAACCGCAAGGTGTGAGTACTTGTGTTTTTTAATTGGAACGTAAACTCGAAGTTTTACTGAGTTCTCACAAGCTGATTCTGTGCGTCAATTAAAAGAAAAAGAGGAAAAACAAGACATCTTTGCGACGTACGTGTGTACAGTTTCTGTGCACAGTCGTGATGCGCCATCCTCAGTTTTATTTTAATATTTCTAATGCAGTTTACAAGTCACAAAGGCTCACTGTAACCTGTACATTTGTAAGCGTTACGTTGGCGAGACGGCCGTAATTCAACGGCTTTATTCAACATTATTCTCCTTTCTCTCTTTTTTTGCGTCTCTTTTCCTTCTCGCACTGACGGGCGGAGAGTTCGGTTCGTGTTTCGAGTGGAGGGGCTTGCTGGGCCGGTTGTGTTTGTACGCGGTTTGTACGCACCCGGGCAACTTTACGCTCGCCAGGGTTCAATTGAGTTTATTCCTTCCTCCGAGGAGCCGGCATCGGGCTGCCCAACAGGTTACGTCAGCTTTGCGTTCGCTGGCTGTCACGCTAGCGTCGCCGGAAGAGAAACTTGCTCCCGATCTCTATCGTCGTCGAAGGTGAGTTGGTTGCGAGTCGGGCTGCCGACTGGGTGTTCGAGGAAAAGTAGATAAGCGCAAATCACTGTGATCTAGTATAGTGTATCAGACAGTGCATCGCGAAACACTGCTTGAAACCCCCCTCGATCGTTATCGACCTGTCCTCTAGCTGCTGGAAGCACTCGAGGATAAGCAGAAGAGAAACGAAATCTGGAAACTATTCTTAGGCCATCGTGGTTTAGCCCACTTGTTCAGGCTAAGGTTGGTTGTACAGGGACCTTTATAGTTCAAGCCACTTTCCCGGCGCAGGCTTGTACGCGGCCGGGATGCGGTACACTTGTGAGCTCGGCGGTAGCAGCGCGTCACGTCGCTTCTATTACGATCGACCTTCACGTGAAAGATTCTAATCGTTCTTCGCGCGTGCAAGAGGAAAAAGAGAAGTCACCGGGACGGACGCGGCGTGTTTGCGTTTGTTCTGTCCGCTGAGCGCGACGTACTTACGCAGCGTGTGCAGTTGTGCAAGACCTCTGCAACAGAAACCCCTCTGTCGCGGTGCGGAAGCGCGCGAGCGTAAACTGAAAAATCACGCAACCGTTTTAACTGTCCAGCTGGTGCTCTCTTCGAAGCCCCGAAGGATAAACTGCGCGGCTGCCGACTCGTACGCACGTAGTACATTGCGTGACAGCCGGTCGTACGTGGTACGTGTTGGACTCGACTTGTGGAGTGTACTTTCCCTATGAATGCGCATTTACTGTAATCACCCTGTGGCGCCTAGTTCTGTACCATCACATATATCATCTTAATTCTGCGTGCCGCTTAACTCCACTCACGGCACGTCATAGCGTAGCCAGCGTTTCTCTTCAGGAATTATTCCTAATTTTCTGCCTGTTGAAGCATATAGTACTTTTCCTGCTGAAGCTTGCACTTGTAGCCCTTTTACCCGGTACCCTTCCCCTTTAGCAACATGTATATATGTCTATGTACTTTGGCACTTACAGTCAATTTGTGCACTAAGAACTGAATCGAAAGCGTGACGAATGTTCATTCTAAACTTGTGGTATGTTGGCAGGCCGAAGCAAGCTGAGCGAAGATGTCGTTCGACCCTGAGCGCAGTAGCACCAATGGCAACGAGAGTCCAGAGCTCGAAGATGTGGACTCCCCATGGGCAGCACCGTCAGCGTGAGTATACTTTCTCGTATGGTTGTTTGGCTGTGTGTGCGTGTGTTTGCTGTTTTCTTAATACTTGCGGCAGAATAGATACATTACAGGTGAGGCAGGCAGGGAGAACCCTGTTACAAGAAAAGTAAGGTTTAGGACATGATGCAACATGCCTGCAGGCATTCCAACGAGAAGCAACAACCCGATCAGATTTCTCTAAAAAAAAGAGTTACTTTACGGAACTTTGGCATTACACTGCCTACGGGAGCTGCAAACGTGGCTGTAGTTCACTTAGCATGGGAATGGCGTGGATGCTGTGCTGATCTGCTTATGCTTTGTTGGCCCGGCTCCAAATGGCTTTGTGATTCTATGAACACCTCTCCTTAATAAACTTTTTTGTGTTATGTGAATTGGCTGTCATCCTGCAAGTGCACTCAGTCTCATTGCCTTCTGCATTCAGAAATACAGTACTGCTGAAGGTTTCGGCCAAATACGGCAGCTCATGAGGACGCGTGTATGTTTGAAGCCACAAGTGCAAAGATTGGATAGACTGATGTATTGGCTCTCATTGTTATGCTAGCTCAGTGATTGCAGCATCCACTTTTTTGTCAGGATGGCTTGAAACAAGCTTGCGGCATGTCTTTGCACTGAGCGTCTGTTGCAACAGTGTTAAAGGAGCCCTGCAACACCCTTTCAAGAAACCCTCGAGTGAGCCCCCTCTGTAAAGAGCCCATTGGTTCACGAATCGTCTGCCACAATAATTTTTCAGATCTGTTAGGTATTAGTGGAGTTACAGCGTCAAACTTGAGCAGAATTGTATCATACGCATGTGTTCACTCTTTTTTTTCGTCACGATGAGCGCACTAGGAGGTGCACAGAGAGAAGTGAAAAGCGGGCAAGAAGCTACGCTAGCGCACGTCATGACCTTGAATGGTTTATCCTCTTTTCTTTCTTGTGAAGTGTTCGTTCGCGCTTCCGCGGGGACGATAAGCTTGTGGCTAGGAGTAACTGCGGGAATGTGGTGTCACCCCGCGGCTTCCACGGCGACTGCGCATGAGAATCAAGCCAATGATACATAGCTCTGCAAATTAATTTGTGGTCCATGCAAATTATGACATGTTTTCTTAATAAAAGAGTTGGCGCTTTCCAGATATATATTGAAACCAAATTGAAAATTCCCTGTGGCATGTGGCACAATAGTATTCAGTTGACATGTTCACAGGTGGTTCCTCAATTAATCAGTGTTCTTTATTGTTTTTTTCTTTAATCTTCAAAGAATGTTGCAATGTCTCTTTAAGTAGCGACATCTTGGAGCTGGCAAATTTCCTTTTGGAACTTCGGGTAGGAGTGTTTGGCGAAACGAAAGCTGTATACATCAATGAGTAGAACATAACATGACCGCAGTCCACGCATATCTGTTGGATTAGCGAACGTTATGCATGTTTGCCCTGCCAAGGTGGTCTATTGGCTATGGCACCCAGCTGCTGATCCGAAGGTCGCGGTATTGAATCCTAGATTCAATATCCTGAATCCGGTGGTCCATTTCGATGGAGGCAAAATGCCAAGGCCCATGCACTGTGCAGTGTTGCTAACCCCAAGTTGTCAAAATTTCTGGAGCCCTAAACTACGGCGTCTCTCATGATCATATTGTGGTTTTTGGATGTAAAACCCTAGAAATTATTATTATTTTATGCATGTTCTTACTAAACGAATATATAAGGAACATAGTTACTTTACTATGGTCATATGATGAAATAATAGATCAAGTTAAGTAAGTGAAGTTTAATGCTAATGTCTGCACCTTGGACATTCATTTAATCAACATCGACAGTGCATATGTGACATTGTGTGCGTTATATTCAGAAATTATGTGTGCATGACTGCTATAAGCTCTGTGTGCTTAGCAGCCCGAGTTAGGAACTCGCTTTTAATTACTGTGTCATCTCATTTTATACACCCACTTCACCAGAACAAAAAAGAAATGCATTAAACTATTAACAGATGCCTTTAGTAGTACCTGTGTTGCCATATCAGCATACTTACGACATTAAAATTATAATAAAGCGAAGTGCATCTCACAACTCAATCTAGGTGCCTTCAAATGTGCATCTTTTCCTGACGTGAATTGTTCAGTATTGTGGAAGCATTTCCGGTGAATGAGAACTTGAAATATGCCTGATAACATTTTTAATAGTGCTTGAACATTTAAGATATTTTTTAACTGCATTACTTACCATTGCCAGATAAAACTGCTGCATTTCTCTGCAGCCGTTCTCATTGCAGTGGTTTACAGAAGTAAAATGTACGTGTACCAGTGGCTTCGTGATAGTGATTTGAATTTCTTGATTTGAATCTCTTCCTTGCGACTTGGCTATTAGACAAGTTTCTGTAAAGAAGATCCCTTGCTGTTTGTTGCATCTTTCTCAGGAGATTGTGAATGCTGATTATGGATTTGTTGTCCATTTATTCGAATGCTCATGCTGTCCAAATTGCTCGCTTGCTGACACTTTTGGCAGAAAGCTCAAACTGCCTGGCTGTTCTAAGTAAGATTCATCCTGTCGAAAAATTGGTGGCGTCAGGTTTTAACTGTGGAACTGACCTGAGGATATTTGACTACATCTGTAATGTTCCCAGTGTCGTTTTTCAGTAATGCACAATTAGGCCTCACTAGTGATGTTGCTTGTGGATAAGGCAGAGATGGTAATGTTGTTAGGAGATGACAGCATATTTTATTTTACTTGTTTCTAGTGGAGAAAAGATAGCCTAAATGTTCCTGTTGTTGAAAAACATGCAAATAAAGGTTCTCATTTGTGTTCACATCCAGTTAATGGCATTATATACATTCGACGTGCACTCTAAAAGTCACAAAATAAATGGCTGTCTCACCATCCTCCAATATTACAGTTGTGTGACATTTGATCTTTTGTTGCTTATAGTAGCAGTAACCTTGCCACGTGGCAGTGCGCTGCTGTCTCACTTTAGCATGTCTTTCTCAATGAGCTTTAGCTTGCCAGTTAGGTGCACCAGTGAACTACGGCGCTAAAGCAACCACATCACTCCAAATTTCTAGGTGAGTTGCGCAAAGAAGGGAGAAGGCAGCAGAAAAGTATTGTGTCTCTGTTTGTCTTCTGTCTTGTCCCACGCTTGCGTAGTTCGTCCAAAAGTTAGGATGTTTCGACAAGCCCAGCTTGCAACCCTCCTTCACATCCCATCAAGTTTGTGTTTTTAGACGTGCGCATTCGTGTTTTTATCACCCGGTATCACTTCTTTGGAAAGAGGCTCTTCAATGTCGGCTAATCGATAACCCCCATTAGGATCTTAGCCTCTGCTGCAGATAGCAGTTACTCATGTTCCTATCTTATGGAGTACATATATATCTAGCAGGAGACCGATTCCAGCTGCTTAGGATGGCCGCTGTACAACTCTATTTAGTTATGTGAAAACAAGGCCACTTCTGCCGTGCCGACCGCTGACAAGAGATGGAAGTGGAATGTGCTGATAGTCCTGTGCTGCAGGTTCAGCAGTTAATTAAGGTTTTCTACGACTGCTTTTCATTCAGATTTATTCAATTCAGTAGTCTTACTGGAAATACTGGAAACTTGTGCGTTCAGTGCGTTTACTCTTCGGAAACAGTTGTTGCGTTTCTGACATGCAGTCTGCTCTGCCAGTTAATGCCTGAAGCATGTGACAGCTCACTCCACTGAATCTAATAGCGTTTGCTATTCGATTCAATTTGCATTTATTATTTGGATTATTCGAAGTTGGTAATTAAGAGTTAAATATGCTATGTCTCGTGACAGGTGGCCCATTCCCGCATGTAGTATGCTTTGCTGCTTAATACTACCTGTGCACTTCGGTGAAGCTAGCGCTCGTTTACTGCGGCAGTGTTAGCTCAGTTTTCTGTTTGACTGTTCTTTAGGACTTCACTGCTCTTTTTCAATGGACGGCATTGGGGAGCACACTGGTCATGCAATATATTTCTTTTTTTACCATGTTTCTCAGTACATTTCTCTGCAGTTCGACACTCTGTTAGTTAAAAACAAATTTTAACATTATTAAAGAAGTATTCAATTTGCACTTGAGCATTAATATTTGAATTAGCTTCACAATCGATATTCTGCTATTCACACAGCTCTCATTCTCACCATTGTTGTCACTGCAGTTTCTAATCCAGTTTTTTTTTTTTTTACATGCACATTTGCATGTACAGATCGTTAGTGCTTAAGAAGAGGTGGCAAACAATTAAAAAGGAATAAAAGGAGAGGCTAGACAGTTCAACCTGTAACTATAAATACAGTGCTGCAAAGTTGAAACATCAAACTTAGGTAACGCAACGTGACAGAATAGTCTTGCAACCTGCACTTGTTTCTTGCTTCTGTGTTTAGTTTAACTTTGTAGCATTGCATTATGTGCTGTTCAGCCTAGCCTGAATGTGAGCCTCGAACAATTCTATGTTGTCTCAGTATGTATGTAAAAAGAATAGTCAACAATGTATACATGTCTGTTTCCGTTTAATCAGTCTTATTTATGCTATTGTAAGTGTACTCATTTTACTGAAATTTGACATCCAAAGTTTGGGGGGGGGGGGGGGTCGACTTACAGTCGAAACTGAAACGTCTGCCACCAGTCGGCTTTTTCTTTTGACTTGCGATGGAGGGAGGTGAGGGGAGTGCTGACATACATTTCACAGTACTTGCACTCATGCAAATAGGTGTCTCATTTTATTATTATTTTATTGTATTATTTTGATTATGTAAATGTCTCATGGGGATGCAGTGGGGAAGACAAGAAACTTTATATTGATTAATTTCACCGTTTCCTCTGTACTCATGACTGCTTTCGTTGGTTGTAAACATTGTTTCTACAGAACACACCTGTTATAATATCTTTGTGATATTGCAGTATCTATAAGTAAATAAACAAATAATCTTTTCCGCAACGTTCTTTGATAAGCTGGCATGCACATGAATATGGAAAGACTGGTAGAGGTGGTCAGTCTACTATTGCTGCATGTGCGGTGCTTTATCGTGCACTTTGGAGAAGCAATAATAAACAAAGAAAAGAAAAGCTAGTCATATGCTGATAGAGACAAAAAAGAAACAGCACACATTATCACATCATTTTCTTTGATGTGTACATTTCATGACGTAAGTGTAACGAGCAGTACCCTTCACACTTTCACCCTATGTAAAAAATGAAACATGTATGTTTCGCAAGACGGCCACTTAAGCCTGTTCCGTAGCCTCGGTTGGTGTGTCAACTATTAGCATACAAAAGGTGGTAGCCCATGGCAGGCAAATAACAGGTGCTCTTCTAACGTCAGCTTCATGCATATGTAGTGTCTTCCGTGAGCTTAAAGCGATGCGGTTTAGTAATAAAAAAAAAAAAGGAAAAAACACAGAAAACCTCTCTTCGTTTGAAGCACCTGGAAATTACCCTTCTTATTTCCTTCCTAGTATTTTTGCTATAGGTCACTATTTCTGTGATGGAATTTTGCCCTACTTGTGCAAGATTAATGTAGCAACTAGGAACCCTTTCTTTGTCCATTCTTTCATTTGTGCAGCAGGCTTATGATAAGAAGACAGAGTGCTTCTAGGCAGCTAACGTTTTGTGAAGCAGTGCATTCCATGCAGGGCTATGGCATCTACCTGTTCTTACTCAACAGAGTGACATTGATGGCTGCTATTGTGTCGGCTCTTGTCCTTCAGGGGTGTAAAACATATGTGTGCGTTAATGTTTCCATATTAAAGTAGCACTAAGAAGTGCTGTGTTTATAAATTAGGGCTATAAGATGCACAAAGGCATTGTTTTTACACGGAACAGTGGCTGGCTTGTTGAGTGAGAAATATTATTACCCATGCGAGTGCTGGCCTATATTAGCGCTACCTAAAGGGCCATGAAGTAGTTAATTTGTTTAGGTAGAGTGGAATCTCGTTACAAGAGACACTAGCTTATAAGAGACATATGAAAATGGTTTGGTTGATGTTTTTATGTTTAGTCATGTTAACAACATTCATACAAGAGACATGTTTATAAGAGACACCTCTGTTACTAGGGGCACCTTTCTCAGGTCCATAGAGTAAATTATTTACTATTTAGAGAAGGCACCACCTGAACATGTTCACCTTGCGGACCTCATCTGCTCCCAAGAGCTTACAGACCACACAGCTCTCTTACAAGTAAATTGTGCATGTGCCCTTGAGGATGAACTAGAAAAGGAGGAGGATAATGAAGATATTGCAGGGCAGGAAATGTCTAGAGCTGAAGCTGACAAACATCTAAAATGTTTCACAGGTTAGCGGGGAGGCTCACACGAGAAGTGCTTAATCTTCAGAAGTTGGGAAGGAAGCTAACACAGTCTGCAATCGCTAACAACAAACTACTTTTGTAAGCCAACCTGGGCAATTTCCTGTAGATGTCTTTAAACAAACTTTGGTGACGATGCATAACAATCTAGTGTGGTTTCTCAGTGCCTTGAATTTTTTATTACAAGAGACATGTTTCCTGGTTCCCTTCAGTGCTTCTTTAGCAAGGTTTTGCTATGTCACTGTTGTTGCCTGTTGTCAGTTTGCGGCTATATGGTGCTGCACAGCTAAATACAAGGGCACGGGCTTTTGTTCCAGGGCACACTACATCTCTGTCTCAGTTGGGGTGTAATTATTGCACCGGGGGTGTAATTCTTGAATTGCATCCACATCTCAGCAGGGGTATAATTCAACAATACCTGCATATTACGCCTTTGAGATATGGGTGTACTGCAAGAACTGCTCTCCTATCTCAGCAGAGGTGTAAGGCAGGCTTACCCGCGTATTTCTCTTTTGGGGTACATTCAAGCAGTTAGTAGAAGCTAACTCAAAGTATCCCTGTACAATGTGCCTTATAGTCATGTCATGACATCGAAAGCCTGAAAATTTAACCTTTGATATTAATGGCATTGTTATTTTCACTACATTGCAAAATTGCCACCACATAAAATTTCACTGCTTAATTAAGTTTCTTGTTTCCTTATGTGTACCTAACCGAGTAATCTGCTTTACCAGTGAGGGATGGCAGTGTTGTTTGTCCTAATGCTTAGTGTAATAACATCAATAATAAGACGATTTCCTAATAGATAGTAATGCCCTATTCGCATTGGCTCCTTGCCATGCTCCTTCCCCCTCCTGGCTTCCAGTGTATTTGTGGCAACAAATACAATCTGCTCGCTCAGTAGCTCCACTTGTATGTGACAGATTAAAAAAGTGTTTTCAGCTGTGGCTTTGAAACAAAGCCAGATAATAAGGTAATGGCCATTCTTTGATAACTTAGGAAGGTGTTGGAGGGTTGCCTGAAACATTTTTCACACAGAGTCTCATAAAAAAAAGGGCAGATGGTGCATGTTACTTAAGTAGAATGTTAATTAGTTTAGGAATTGACTAGATAGTATTTGATTCATTGAATTCTCTAAAGCTGAACGCATACTCCAGAGCAAAAAAAAAAGAAAAATGACTTCCAACCACTGCACGTATCGCCCTGTATCGACCATTTTGAGGTTGCTTGAATCGTGTCTTGAGCACTAAAGCTTTCTTTCAGTCATTTATTCTTCGTTCATCCACGGAGTAAAACCGCTTTCCTGCAGACATTGTATCAATTCATCATAACCACTTGTTTAGAGTTGCTTTAGCTAACATTGTATGATCGAGTCCATTCTGTAATGCAAGCCTTATTTTCCTACATGTTTGTAATCATAGTGCATTCCATTTAATCCCTTTTCTATGATCACATTGAGCCACATTGTTAATTCTAGATTAAAAATCTATCAGAAGCCTCTCTACTGAAGCATTCTATCTGCTTTTATTTTTTTCCCTTGTTCTGCTGTAACTGCGTCCCTCTTTAATGCCTTTGGCCCCAAGGATTTTAATAACTAAAATAAAGAATAAGATAGTATATAAGCCGTGCGATAAGTTTGAATGTTCAGTTATGTTGCACAGGGAACCAAGATGACACAACGTGCATTAATTGTATGCAAATGCAGGCTAGTATTCTTTGTTTCTCCTTCCTGAAAGTGCAAGTGGAATGGCAGAAATTTCAATCCTCTTGAGTTGTGGAAGAAAACCAAAGCAGCAGCAAATTATGTGATGAAATGAAGAAGGAACAAGTGTGCTTTAATGAACATTTACCTGCACAATGTATTTTCATGAACAAAAAATTGACCATTTTTCTTATTATGCAAAACCGATGAGTTCAATATCATTAGTCCCAACTAATGATGGTGGCAGTTACTATCTATGCAGTTCACATTCGGGTTGCTCTTACAAATGCTTTCTCCTCATGCCTTTGTTAAGTAAAATAATTGTTAATTGCCACGGCTGGGAGCCACTAACTCTCACGATAGTGTTGCATGAGGTGTTTGTGATCTGTCAAACACTGGTAAAAGCAGTGTGCAGGAATGCACTATGCCTGTTTCTGTGTCCTGTGGTCCATGACACAATTAGTTTCATCGTGGTAAGCAGTGCGCATATTCTTGTCTTGAACCAACAAAGTTCTCGCTCTATCTTTGCGTGCTTTCTGCACCTCACTGTCAGGTCCAGTTGGCATTCCACCCCCCTCGAATAGAAGACAAGTAGTTGGGATAATACTGAAATGTTGACGGCACAGCACCTGGTAACAGGACAGGCTGTTTCACTTTATCGAGAAGGACTTTGCCCCCGAGCTTGCCAGCATGTTGCCGCCTCTCCAAGAAGTGCTTCTCACGAACATAGTCACAAGACAGGAGCTCTCAATATTTCCTTTGTATTGCATGAGTCCACACTTTCGAACTCACGAGGCCACTCAGAACAGTGAAGGTAATGACTTCCTACTTGCAGGACGTGTAGTCATTGTTGCAGTTTGACACAATACCGACGTATTGCGGCGGCATCCTAAAAAGTCTCTGATGGGACTTTCAGTTTCAGTTTTTTTTTAGTTGCAACATGAAAACCACCCGCTGAGGCTTCAAAGCCAGCCCCACAATGGAATGTGGAAGCCTGCAAGAGTGCTAAAGAGAGAGAGAAAGCCAGGAGGTCACGAAAGTATAAACTACGGCTTGCATGTCCTTTCTCTTCCAAAGCCGCCTATGCATGTGTGCACACAACATGACAGCTAGTGAGTGACTTATGGAATGCGGCAGACATCTGCTCTGCAGTCAGCATAAATAGCTCATTGCAAGCACTGAGCGGTATTCGTTGCCATAACAGCAGCTAAAATGTTTGTCTACTTATTGCCCTGCTTATCGGCGTTACTGATGGACATCCAGGAAAATTGACAATATATGAGCCAGCATCATGATTTTTATGCGTAATGTCCACAGGAGTTCAGCACACCGGCAACACGCTGGAGGCATCATATGTCATGCTGCAGTGAAAGCTGCACATCCTCCTCACCCACCCTTTACATTATGGGGCCCTGCGTGTACTACCGCGTCCTAACAGATTCGTCTGCTCAAATACGTCTTTCTCCGCAAGCTTGTCAGTACACCATGCACAATGAGAGATGAGAGTACTGCATAACTTGCATTATCACAGGTGCAGCACTAAAAGCCACATACACACACACTTAAGTGCATGTAGTATGTGCATGTACTCCCATGGAAGCTGCATTTCGGTGGATATGGACGTATAAATGTGTCTGTGCTGAGGTTTCGAGGCACATTAAACAATCCCACGAGGTTAACATTGACACAGCATTAGCGCTGATTCTGATGTTGTTGTTTTGTGGGGTTTAACATCCCAAAACCAGCTCCGATTATGAGAGACACCGTAGTGTAGGTCTCCGGAGATTTCGACCACCTGGGGTTCTTTAACGTGCACTGACATCGCACAGCACAGGGGCCTCAACATTTCGCCTCCGTCGAAATGCAGCCGCCGCAGCTGGGATTCGATCCTGTGACCCTCGGATCAGCACCCGAGTACCATAGCCACTAGACCACCGTGGCGGGGCTGCTGATTCTGAGTTCATAATGTTGTTCACATGCATTGTTCTGCATGGATGGGTTGCTTTTGTTCACACTTTCTAAGGATTTCTATTTAGTGTCATAAAGATTTAAAAAAAGGCATTTCGAGGTCTCATGTTCTGAACACACAGCAAGTTGCAAGGCACGCTGTAGCAGATGGCTACATATTAATTCTTGCCACCTAATCTTCCTTTAGGGCGCACCGGTAGCATGTCCTAAGGTCATTACATGCCAGCCTGCTCATGCAGCAGGAACTAAGAAAAATTGTGACATGTTTCCCTGGACTGTTCTGCAGAAGAAAGCCACTACTTTAATGCAAGTGTTCAAGCGGCTAAACAACACAAAACAAACCATACAGGTTGCCCAGTGTGAAGAACTGTTAACGAGTAGAAGATTCACAGATGTAATTATCATCCATCCATTCTGGAGGTGCTTTCTCTTATGGGGGTCATATTTGTCACTCGTATGAAAAGTGTTCAAATTCATCCACTGAATGTGTGACCTTGCAGTAAGCAGCAGGACACCATAACCACTGAGCTTATATAGTTTTCACTCCCATAACATCGCGCTAATGCAAGTTATATTCTTACTGCACTTAGTAGTTTAAGAGGACTATGTGTATAGCTCTGCTATTCTGACCCTGGTTTCGCTGACTCGTTTGTAACACCTGTGTGCTTTTTCTTTTTTGAGGTAGTGATTAGTAGTGAAACGCCTTGTCATTACGCTGTTTGACTGAGCAGGGACAAACGCAAGGTGGAGGTGGTGCTCGTGACTGGTTCGAGTGGCTTCCTGGGCCAGCATGTGGTCAAGCTGCTGCAGGAGCTCGACAAGAATGTCAAGGAGATCCGCCTGTTTGACATCAAGCCGTACGAGAACAAACTCAGTGGGTGCTATTCCATTCTGATGCCTGCCCATTTGCTTTCTCTGTTCTCGTAAAGCATGCATGTGTGTGCTGTTGAGATCGTATATTAGTACTGTGCCCGATAAATCTATGAGCTAGTGTTCTCTGTTTTAGCTATCCCCATATGTTGTGGTGTTAGTGCTTCAGGTGATACTGGCATATCGAAGCTGCTGCTTTTGATGCACTTGCTCTTGTAGAGGTGTACTAGGATGTCGAAGAACTTTTATCATATGTTTATAAGAAACCAATCGTTTTTTTGCAATGCTTATCTGTTCATTTCTTTTCTTATTTTGGGAGATCTGTCTGGATTTGTTATATGCAAATTTCTTCGTCTTGTGCCAATGTTTGATTTCTTGTAGCATTATATCTTTTAACCGATTGTATTGTATTGTAACATAGACCCCCCTCACCCTATGCCTATTCGTAGGCCTGTGAGGTCTTTTGAAATAAATAAATAAATAAATATGAAAGTTCATAGTGATGCATCATGTTGCTTTTACAGAAGCAAATAGCTTTCTGTGGCAGAAAGGAAAAGTCACGGCAAGGGAGCCTTATGCTACTGCTCCCTTATGCTACGGCAAGGGAGCCGAATACGCTACTGCACTAAGTATTCCAGCAACACCGAAGAATGATTTTAGTTTCTCAAAACTGATTCTTCATCAGCGTGGGTCCCACTTGGGAAATTTCTCCGTTCGCACAAATGTGGGAAAGGGATGCAGTAAGATAACATCTGACCATGCAAGCCTTCTTCCATGGCACAGGTTCATTAGGAAACAAGTTTGAATTTCCCAACGTGAGATTTGTCAGGAAAATTGCAAATTAGGACTTAACACATATACACTTGGTGATTCGGACTGTTATTTGAATGCAAGTGGGGGCCCAACGACGCTGTAGCACTCGACTCTTAAGGGCGAAGCTGGAGCATCCTCTAACTCCTTTTTTTTTTTTGTCTTAATTAGTATCTTTTTATAAATATGACATCCATGTTCTCTCTTCTGCAACTTAAACTGACAGAGATGATAGAAGGCACAATTTTCCTGTGTGCTCTTGCTTGGTTGCACTTTATGTGCATAGCCTCTCCTCTATTGCCAGACAGTTGTCAGTTTTTACAGCAGTGTGAGGGCTTCCATGAACACTGCATATTCCAGTGCCTATCGAATCATGGCCTAGCCATGAAAATTATGAATGTATGTGTGCCCTTCCATTTGCATTTTAGTGTGCGATAATTCCTCAACATCATGGCGTGATGGCTTGCCTTCAATAGTGTGTTGGTGGCTAGAGATTCCTGCTGGTAAACGTTAGGTCATTGGTTCTGTACTGAGCTATGCTTGCCACTTTTGTATAATTAATAATAATAACAATAATAGTAATGCTCATTTATGCATGTCTTTTGTCCACATTAAGGAATTTCACATAGCAAAAATTATTGTGGATCCTTCCCATACAACATTGCTCATCAACCACCTTGCAGTTTCAAGGTTATTAATCTTAAAACTTAATTTAATGCGCATGTATTTTTATTGTTACTGTAATTTTTATCGTTATTATCTTTTTTTACCTACTTCCACAGTGACACTGTGTGGCAAAAATGATATAGCAGTGTTCACACGGGGGATTTCTCCATGGGGGATAAAGGCGGAGCCAAGTGACGTCAGCCGGTGGGGAGAAGTCCCCAAAAATGTCTCTTGCTCACACGGGCAAAACAACTGGTGGGGGTGGGCAGACTGCTCCTGTGCCCTGTGCTCACGGAACCATGAAAACAACAACGTGCTTCGAGCGTGCGGAAATCAGTGCAGACTGTGCAGTTCAACGAAATGGAAGTCGACATAAACGCTTGGATTTTGTCTATTGGGCTTGAGAGGAATGACCACTCGTGTAAATAAGTTTTTAACATGTCCACTGCTGCCATTCGCAGGATGCCTCATTCACAACTTTTGTGCAACAAATGCACAAAAGCAGAAGTTCCCGTGATTTTCTAGCTCCACAGATGTGGTTGTGCAAGGAGACATTTTTGGCGAAGTCGTTGGCACCTGCTCTTTCTTTTTTTCTCTCTGATGACGAAATTGGACGCAGCGTTTTGGAAACTGGATGCGGTATTTTTCCATTTTGGTCAGCTTTCAGTCAACCGCAAGTAGTTTCTTTTTCTTCCCCGCAAGGACGGCCGAGGATTGAAGCAATCTGGCCTCTTGATATCGGAAAGCGAAGTATACGAGCCCGCGATTAAAATTTTGGAGTGCGAAGAATTTACTGCAGGACCTCCGCTGTCTTCACCAGGCAGGATCAATCACCAATGTAGCAATACCCCCCCCCCCACCCCCCTGAAAAAGAAAGAAAAGAAAAAGAAATACTTTGTTCTCTCAACCGCAGAGAAAACCGAGGCATCATAAAAGAAATAATAGATAAATAAATAAATGAAGAATGTTCTGGCAGTCCATGTAAAGACCTTTTAAAATTAAAATATATGCATAATGCGGGCGAGTCAGCACTAGTGTATATATACTAAGTTTGTGTTCAGTGCCAATAATTCTTCTCGTCTTTAACAGCAAAATTTTTCTTCTTCACAACACTGAAATTGCATATCACGAGCGGGATCTTTCTTAATGAGAAGCATGCAGTATGCAGCAGAAAACAGCGCTTTCACAGGCATCTGCGCAATTTGTTCAGAGAGATTGTTCATTCCTTTTCACCATCATTATAGCACAAAAAGCATGACATGCTTTTCTTTCAAACAAAACGGGCGAGGTCCAGATGCTTGTTGAATTCATCATTTAGAAATAAATGAGTAAATAAATAAATAGATAGATAAATAAGAAAGGGAGAAGTTAACACAAGTAGCCATGGTATGGCTCCTTAACCTGCTTGGAAATTATCTTCGGACGTTGTGCATTCTTCCACGAGTAAAAAGAAAAGAAAAAGAGACAGTCCTTCATCGCTCAGTTTTGTCTACAAGGTGCCCGCAAGGGGAACGCATATTTGGAAAGGTCGCCGTGACAGTGTCCCCTGTGCCATGTCCACACTGCAGCTACAGCCAGCGCACCCACGAGGCTATTGTTGCCAAGCACCAGCTGAAAATTCCACCGTCTCCCCCGCCAAGCGGCGATTGTTTGTTCCTCTTGGTCAAAAAGTCCCCGTCGCCTGGGGATGCCATGCTACCCCACAAGACCATGGCGTTGTTGTCACATGATCCACAATCCTCCCTTCTGCGGCGGGGAGAAGTCCCCCATGTGAACGCTGCTTATACGGCATCAAGAAAGTATGCTGTGAGGAGGTTTCGGAGCATAGTAACAAAATGGCCGGAATTCGCACTGAACGTTGCAAGGAATGTAATCTGCTTGACAAAAAAAAATTAACTGTTCATTAAGGCACAGTTTGGATACATTACAAGATGCACTTAAATACCAGTATTAAGAAAAAGAAAGAAGGGGCTACCTAATGTTCACAAAAGTATTGCATGTATGGACATTGAGTGCTACTTTCACTTTTTCTGGTGTCCTCACGTCATTGCAGAGCACAGCACAGAGAAGCCCATGAAAGCCACAGTTGGCGACATCTGCAACGCCAAGGCAGTACAGGAGGCGTTTGCGGGTGTTGACTGTGTCATCCACACTGCAGCCCTGGTTGACTGCAGCATCTTTCCCGATGCTGAAGCCATGGAGGCTGTCAACGTCGAAGGTATGGAAAGGCACACTGCAACGAAATTATTGGACACATGCACTCATGTTTTCTTGAGCGGTCACATCTCACCATCTTAGGTTTTTTTTTATTATTATTATTTTTTTTAATGATATGATATTAGGATATGTTGGGGCACAAATAAGGTGCCGGCTACTCCTTGGCTCCTGGGTTGGTCCATTCAACATGCATGGTTGCGAAAAACACATCCACAAAGTATACGTATATAAGTTCAAACACGTGGCAGTACTTTCTAGCAAAAGTCTCTAATAAATAAATAAGAATGTCACTGGCACAAAAACGTCCATAGTCAGTCACAGGCACATGGTCGTGTAACGGAACCACTAGACATTCACTATAACAATCAGTACACATAACTTTAACATAACAGTACAGTACCTTGTTAAGCAATCATAGAAATCACAAAAAGGTGGAATAGATTAAAACACCAAATGTGCTAATAACGTCCAGCAATGCCACTTTCTTCCAAATATGTTTTTAATGCTTTCAATGCATTTTTTTTAAAGGCCATCGTCGGCCATGGGCCCAGAAGTTTCCTTAAACTGAATGGCTGACGATCCAGTGTCATCAGAGCTGCTTTTAGTCGATGTCTTGGTTCGCCATGATTTGGGCAATCTAGGAGCAGGTGACTTATATCTTCATTTTTAAACCCACAATCACATTCGGGAGTTCTAGCACGGCCAATTTTGTGTAGAAAATGCTTTGTGTCCTAGTGTTATCATGCACCTCTTGTGTGCTGGGAGCCTCTCAAATGTTATTGCTGATTCCAGCAATATTACCTGCATTGCACGAAATAACTGCATACAACAATGAGTGTTTAGAGAGCCAGTTCATATCACTTATGGATCAGATTTCAATAACCAGTGACTGCCCATGGAGGTCATTTTTGCTTAGATGTTCCTTAGTGCAAGCTTCGAGTTGCCGTGTTCTTCATTACCACAATGCTAGGACATCACTCTGACAAATAGTGCATAAAATTTATGATTGCGGCAACGAAGGTCAGTTGGTATATTTTACATTAGCTTTGTAGAACCACTGCCTGCATCAGCCCCGCCAGGGTTACGCAAGTTGCAGCGTTTCACGGAAATGGAGAGACAGAACATGAGCTTTATTTCTGTGTTTCTTTTACGCGTTTCCAAAGGAGTGGATATGTAGTGCACTGTCAATAAAAATTGTTGCCTGCTGATGAAACATTGCACTTTTCCTCAGACATAGTATAAAGATAGCAATACATGGTTGTGATAAAGTGCTCAAGGTTAGCAATTACAGCTGAGACCACTTATAACGTAATTGTTTATAGTGCAGGACCGGCTATAATGCGTTTTTTTCTGACCCCCGCTTTTTCCTACAGTAGTACTTAAAGGGGTGTGAAATGTTTTCTGAACGTTTTGTACTAAGTGCTTATTCGGGATCCTGATCCTCCAATCTACAATATGCATTGTTCTATTGCATCGTGTGGGTTGATTTAGAGCGATAAAAAAACGCGACTTCGGTTTCACTGCGCGCGTTCCCCTCAACTCTGCAGTTGTCATGTTAGTAGCCACCAGAACTCCGAGATTGGCGCGCCCTAGGAGGCCACTGGTAAACAAACCGTGCTGCAAGCTTTGCTTCCGATTGGCGGCACCGTACGGTTTCTAAGTATTTTCTTTCTTTCTAGCTTTCAAGCAAATCGATTCTTTTAGAGCAAATGCGAGTTCACTATACCTTTGCACTTAAAAAGATCTTACTGCAACGTCACCAAATAGTACCATGCCGGCCGGTAGTGTCGCATAGTCATTTCGGGAGTGCAAGAACGCTGGGGTTTCAAATGGGCGTTATTAAATGTGCACCGAATATTTCACCGAAATATTTCGGAATCGGTTTATGGAATGCATATTGAAGCAGTGAAAATTACAACCGCACATATCCACATTTTTTTCACGACCCCTTTAATGAATACGCATGGCACTTATTGTGCAGCCCCCTGAGATGAAAGACTGGTTGTAATGCGGCTGCCGGGAAATCCCGCGGATAATAGAGGTAGCGAGCAGGCTTCACAAAGGAAGTGCGCTGTCCGAAAAGGGCGCAACGAATCGCCATGAAGGAGGAAGAAGCCTGGAACAAATGAACTAGGAGCGGAGGGAAGAAAAAAATATGCCGCGGCAGCAGTGCGTTGCGGGCGCGCCAGCTGTCAGGGTAGGGTTGATAAGATTGCAAAGGCAACGGAGTATGCTGTTGTGGCCGTTTGTCAGTTGCTAACGCTCTGCATGGAATGCGTGCTCATGATTGCATGATGTCCACTTCACAGTTCTTTGTCTCCAGTTTCTTTAAAATCATTTTATGTGCGCTGCCCTTGAATCACCCCGTGAAGGCAATTTTTTTCTGCACCCGATTCCTGTGCTCTCAAGGGCAAGCTTCCCGTGAGGCGCGCTGTCCGTGACCCCGTAAGCTAGGCCTAACGAGCGCTACTTTTTCGGTGCTGGCTGTAGGTAGGGCGCCACGAGCGACTGGTTATAGCATCCGCATTTGAAACGCGGATGAATCATTTCGACAACGGATGCGAGGGCATGGATGGTAGATTCACCACTTGAATGTCGATTTGCACTCCCTACGTTTTTGACATCGCACACACATCAGAGAAAACAAAGGGTAGCGTGCGGTAATTGGTTCCCGTTTCTGTGCAGACTGGTTCTGCGCAAAGTCCTTATAAAAGGCGGCTTCGCTATTGCGCCTTCTTTGTCTTTTCCTTTTTTTGCACAGCGGTGCCACGGACTTAAATCTTTGAAATATATGCAGTTTCTTATTTTTTAAGTGGGTGAAAGCATCCCAGTCGCGCGCCTCCAATGTCTAACACGCGCCACCATCTGCTCGACACTTTTTGCTTGCAAGCACAGGTTGAAAAATTTTGTTTTCATTATAGTGCAGTTATCCACGATTCCGGTGAGTTACGTTATAAGCGGCCTGAGCTGTATCACTACAGACTAACTGTTTGGTCTGCAGATGCATCTTGTATGCTGCACTACAGCATGCTGAACTTACCTTCAAACAGTTCATTTTCATTACAAAAGGACAGTGATACAAATGGCGCATTGCAACTCTGCAGTGGTATTATATGGCCCTGACATTTACTGCACTGAACCTTCGACATCGAGGTTGGCAATGCAATGCTGTAGCCACTTGGCAGGTATTGTGGTGGGTCAGGTCTACAGGATGTGATAAGATAAAAGTCCTGGGCACTCTGTGGCTGTGTATCTATTGAATCACACGAAATTATGCCCTCTGCACACACTAGTACACATTGTAACTTTACATGCAAAGTTGGGGGAATAGCATCCCGTTTTTTATTGAAACGTATGGTTTGCAGACGTTGCATGAAAAGCATTGTGCCTACTGAGGATATGACTTTGATTCTGTTGCATGAGATTTTACGGATTCTTCTCAATGTTGTCCACCTTAGGTACACGGACTGTGATTGACGCCTGCATTCGGCAGAATGTGCCTTACCTGGTGTTCACGAGCACGGTGGATGTGGTCGTGAGCAGCAACCACATCTTCTTTGGCGCTGAGAACACCACCTTCACGCCGAAGCACTTTCTCATGGGTCCCTATGCTGAGACTAAGCACCGTGCTGAACAACTTGTCTTGCAGGCCAACCAGCGTGTGCTGGCTGATGGCAAGTAGAATGCTGCCACCCTCTTCCATTCGTCTTGTATTGTTGTTACTTCATTCCTAGCAGGTAACATTGCAGTAACTAGGCAATCGCACCTGCTATGTGCACATATCTACTGTATGTACTCATGTAAGGCCTTCCCTTGCGCAAGGGCCACACCACACAGTGGAGTGGAGCACTAACATTACACAAAATTTTCACTAAACATAGAGTGCACACCTGCATCCATGGCCTCTTACATTGTGCCATAGCGCATTGTTGCATTCTCGGAGGCCATGCCAACGTGCTGGGAAGAATAAGCAAAAGAGGGCGATTTGATTGAAAAGCTCATTTTAATGCAAAAGCATTTTTTAGGGTGAATCACAGGAAATATTTCAGTATGTGCATCTGTCTGCAACGCATGACACGGCATGCCCCGTAAATAAATAAAGGAATATGTTGATGGTCGTGAGCTTTAAGTTGATGACCTCGCACTTAGAAGCTGAGTGCTTTACCCAGTGGGCTAAACACCAATGCTTGCAGAAGCTGAGCATATCTGAGCCATTTGTACTGATCATGGTGGTGTCTATCTGAATTGCACATGGTGCTGACAGTCAATGTGCAGAGTGATGTGGAGATTACACTTGTGCTTGCACTGAAGCTACACTGTCCAGTTGAGAGCGGCTCATGATTGAAAAGCACTCATGTATGAACGTTTAATGGCAATGGTAGTACCACTTACCAAAAATATGGGAACATATAAAGCTTGTGGAGACATTCTAATGCTTGCACATTCCCACATATGTTGTATCATTTTATCAAGCAAAATGAAGGCAGCAGCAGTAAAACAGAACAGCAGCTACAGCATTAGAGGTGGAAGGTATGAGCAAATGTTACACTGCTAACACGTACTTAGACAACCCCAGTAGGACTTCTACAGAATTGACCCTGCACCACATAGCAGCCAGTGACGTTGCCAGAAATTTTTTTCGGGAGGGGCTAATGCATATACATTGACACGCGTGTGCGCCACATGTTCCAAGGTTGTGTGCCTTTATTCATAGGTGATCGGCCAGCAAGGCAGCGGGGCGCATCGTGGAAAAATTTCAGGGGTGCTTCAGCCCGGTCAGCCCATGCCTGAAAAGCACAGGCCAATATCCTCTGCTGTACTCAAACTAACACTCTTAGCACTCTGCAACACTTAGTGATGTTGACACGCGGGCAGGTTGACACGATATGTCAAAATTGTGGTAAAGATGCCATAGCTAACCAATGTCACATCCTCTGGGAATGCGAGGGCCTTCCCCCACACAGAGAACTTCTGCCAGCTTCTTCAGAAATGACATTGGAGACCCTAATACTGTCCCCGGTGGAGCAATTACAAAAGGCCATCACTGCCCCTGGGCAGAAGAGGCAGAAGAGCCGCAGACAAGCACCCATCTACTACACAGCCCTCAACATTCTTTAAGTAAAGTTGTTTCATCCTCGTCTCTTACATCGACTAGGATATCAGCTACCCCCGTCTTTTCTCTGATCCACTCTGACGTCTTGGTATCTGGTGTTACCCCTACTGTTCTTTGTTCCATCGCCTACTGCATGGTTCTTAGCTCCCTGTCGAGTTTCTCGGTGGCTCACCAAGTTTCGACCTTGTACGTCAGCACTAGTAAGATACTGTTGTTATACACTTTATTCAATTGTTAAATTAAAATCTGCAACTAACATACCCTACGGCTCATTCATTATCTGTTGTCTTCATATAAGTTGCATCTAACAAAATTAAGAGGGAAAATGTGGACCTGGCAGTATACATAATAAGGAAGGTGGATAAACAATGATCACTAAGCTCGACAGAGTGGTACTGGCACAGGGGTAGCATGGCTGCGGATGCGAGAGTAAGGTGGGGTGACAAATTGAAGAAATATGCAGGCGTAACGTGGAATCGGCTCGAAAATTGCTGTGGGCAGGAGCCGATCCCATAACCTTGTTATTATGTGTGTGATGCACTACCAATTATGCTATGGAGGTTGGCTGACCTACGAGCAAACAGTTATCTTTACCGGTATCCTAATGACAAATAAGCAGTCCACATAGGTTTTGATCATTGTCGTAGCTGTCGAGTGGATTAAGAGCAGCAGCAGCGTGACATGTTTCATTTCTTCCTCTTTGATGGACAGGTCACACGAAGTTTAGCACGCTGGTACTTCGGCCTACGGCCATGTACGGGGAGGAAGACCCGCACTTTGTGGTGCAGTTCCTGCGTGTTGCCAAGTCCTCCAAGAACACCCTGACCAAGATCCGCAGTGTTGATGAGCGCTTTCAGGTACGCATGCATAGCGACCCTCCGTTACTGTAGTGTTAACGTCTCATTTGAGATGTGCATGGAAGGACCGTGAGTGAAGCACAGCGTTCCTTGTTGTACACAACGACATAGTTTCGAGGCAGCAGCATTAGACCAAATTTAATTGGTGTCTTTTGTGTGCCAGCAAATGCAAAGCGATTGTTGAGACATGCCATAATAGAGAGCCCTGGAGTAACCTTGGCCACCTGCAGTTGTCTAATGTGCACTTAAATGTCAGGAAGGGAAAAATTGGCTTACACTCATTTGTAGCACAAGGCTACAAGGAAATTCATGTATGGAAGCTTCACAGTTGATGAAAAATTTTTTTTTGGTTTGCGGATCAAACCTGAGGCCACTGCCTCTCTGGAGCTTTCACTTTGCGATTTGGCAGAGCGACTGCTTCGGAGAGGCATTTGTCCCTGCAGTGCCAATTGGCAGCAGCAGTGCAATTGTAGAACTGAAAGGCAGTTGCACCAACGCTTTTTCATACATAGTCTTAGTCTTGCCTTGCCTTCTACAACTTCAGCCAGACGGTGCGTGCAGATAGTGACACGTGTGAATTACATGACTGTACCACAGCAGTGTGCTTCGTGGCTGCATATGTGGAGAAATGATGAAGGGTGCATAGGTTTGCTTTACCTGTGCTCTATCTGAAATGGCTGCATCCATGATAACTTTAGATCAACTAAGAATGGAGAGCATCGATTATCTGTCCAATAAACAAGCAGCTAGCTTGTTATGTAATCAAATTTACCCATCCTAATTTTGCTGTAATCGCAACAGGTGACATACGTGGGAAATGCCGCTCTGGCACACCTGCGAGCCATGGAGAAGCTGGCCGTCGACGAGTCGGTGGCAGGCGAGGTGTTCTATGTCACGGACGACACGCCACTCGAGGACATGTACGAGTTTCTGCGGCCATTCGTCGAGTGCCAGGGCTGCCGCCTGTCAGACTATACGGTCCCTTACCTGCTGGCCATCCTGGTACTCATGCTGCTGGCCCTGGTACTGCGGCTGGTCCGACCCCTGTACCGGCCACGCTCCTACATTCCTCCACCCTCCGCTGTCACCTACATATGTACCTCGCTCTTCTTCAACCGCACCAAGGCGACGCTGCGGCTCAACTACTACCCCAACGTGACGCCCGACGAGGCTGTCCAGCGATCCATCTCCTATTACAAATCCCTCGAGTTTCCCGGATGATGGCATTGTCTCATCGCTGCCCGACGCTGCCCTCACCTCTGTCAGGACTGGCCCATGATGCTCTTTGGTGGTTCTCGTTAAGCTTGTAGGAGTGCTACCCGTTTGTTCCCGAGAGTTCCTAGGGGCAGCTTTGGAACTTCGTTAACGTGATAAGAGTTGCAGGCAACCACCGATCTACAGAGTACTATTCGTAGGCTCATTTCCTTCACGTTTGCTTCAGAAGCGATTCTTTCATCATATCTAAACCTTATTTTGAGCACAACCACACGACACACCCACACACACACACACCCACACACCCAGGCATCAACCGCGCAACCACGGTGTGTCGTGTGGTTGCGCTCAAAATAAGGTTTAGATATGTTCTACCAACTAGCCCAACAACAAGTTCTTTTAGAGTTCTTTCATCATATGCTGATTGATTAGACCTGTGTAACTTGCATCTAACCCTCCTAAGATGTTCCACACAAGCCTAGCAAACCAAGTCAAAGGGGCATGCTGACGGTATTTTCTCTGGCAAACTTTGGTAGAAACCAGGCTAGCCATGGCCCTTTGTCATGGTGATGCGTCCCAATACAAAACTCCTCGCTAAGCTCTATAACTTACGCCTCATGATGAATATTCTCAATTTAAGAACAAGTTCCAGACATGGTTCCCAAGAGGGATCGAGACATGTTGGGCAAACACTTCGTGTGCACACGCTTTCTTAAAAGCGCCACCACAGTGTCTAGCACGCCAGTCATTTCTACAAGTCTGTGGATGCTCATGTGCACACATACTCGAGCTGGCTTATCATGCCTGTGGTGGCTACAGGTGCATGGCATTTACCCTTGGTACTAGCTATTTACCATACATTGATGTTGCAAACTCATTTTAAAGCATCGGAATTGTGTGTTGTCATGCCTGCTCAGTAGCACTGGTCTCGACTTCATTGTGAGCACGATTTGCCGGAGTGAGGGGGTTACTGCTAGGCTAAGTTTTTTGCACGTCTTGCTGATTGCAACAGTGAATCACATGCTCCAGCAATGCTCTGTGATGAAGCATGGTGCCATCACACAATCAATCACGACTGCCAGCTTTGGTTGAAATCGATGCAAAATAGAGCTGCCATCGGTGACACATTACCTCAAGGACTCAATGAAAAGAGCACACGAACATTATTCTAGCAGCTTGGGCTGCGAAGTCAGACACGTGAGGCCAGCTGATCAGCAGGCACCTTCTTCATTTGTTACAGCACACCAATTATGCACTTTACTTAACCGGGATGTTGTCCATGTGTCGTTGATGCCTGTGAATGTCTCGGTGATTTTAAAGCGTAAACCACATGTACGTGATTCTGTGCGTGATCATGGCGAGTGATGTGATATATGTCCCCATCGCGTTGTTTTTCGCCTGAAAAATCAAACCCCACGCAAGCAACGGCTCGAGCGGTGGCTGCCCAGTGTTGCCAGCTACTATGTATCAAAACTAAGTTCATGCACACAGTAATAACTCAAAGTCAGCTGTTCAGCTTTGCAAAGTAACATTTGTAGGTTTCAATGTATTGTTTTCTGTTGGTGTTTGGTGTTGATCCTTGCTTGCAAGTGCGCTTGTGTGAGAACCGGGAGGACATCACTCACGTACAACTTGTACCGGGTGCTTGCAATTGGCTGTCGCTCATACAACTTTCAGGCAACAAGCGATCGTTTCTAGATTTCCAAAAACCAAGCGATCGGCTAAGCGACCCGTCGCGCAACGGCCCATTTCGTCACATATTACGTCGCTTGTCGTGGTCGCGCACATGCAGTTTCAGCTCAAATTTCATGATGTTGCACAACCATGAGACAATGAACACTTGTCTGTGAGGAACTCCCTCACCCTTGTTTCGTTTTATATTTCCTGGAAGAACCCTTGTTGTGCTGCTCAGTCTGTATTTTCTTGTGGCATTTAATAGCTTAGGCATTTGCACTGTACCTGCCAAGAATTTTGCAAAGTTTCACACGTAGCTTTTGTTACGTTGGCCATCTGTGTCAATTCAGTGGGAAGCATGCAGTGACATTTACTGTGTTCATCATCGTGACGTTGTACATTTGGTATGGCGAATGCGTGTGCTTGCTCATACTGTATCTCTTCAACTCTGTCTATGCCGCAGAAGTCACGAACACGCTGACAGTACAGCTTAACTTCATTGACACGAATTTGCATTCAATGCTGAAGTGCCTTTTTTACGTATAGGTGGTCTAGATGATATTACCAAAAAACTTAGTAATGCTTACTCAAGTGTGTATTAAAAAAAGAACACACACACACAAGCATTATGCCTTTTATCGCCCACAAGTAGTTTGCCATGTCAATACATGGCACCTTGAACAAATTAAAAATAATGGACCTTTTCTACACCGTTAACAGCACACCGCCATACGGTTTATCTGTTTGCAAGGAATTGGCCCATTGGCCTTGGGCTTGCCGAGTGGAGGCCGAACAATCAGCCAAAACGTAAGTGCCCTTTTAGAATATGGCTTGTAAAATTGCTTTCATTGAGTATATTTAACGTTTTTGCCAGATAAATACACTCACTTACTTCTGAACAAGAACTCAGTTGCTTTGCTGTGACTGGTATTGTCTTAAATGTGACCGCATTAGCTTTATTGTAACGGCAGAATATTCATTTAAAATGAAAGTGCGATCAACAAAAATTTCATAGTTTATTACATCTTGCAGTTTGTTATGTTGAGGCTCGATTGTTTTTTGTGCAGCATAAGTAAACTCAACCCTCACTATGGAAAAGTTGCATCTGATGCAAAAATATCTTTTCTACATTCAAAAATTCATTGCAAACGTATATGCTTAACATTGCTGTAAAAGCGAAACTATTCATTTACTTCGTTATAACCGGTGATCTGCCACACGCACATTTGTTATATCAAGGTTTCACTGTGGCTTCGTCTGCTGTGGAGACAATCAGATGAAGCACATTGAACAGCATTGTTTTAGTTATTATGGATTGTCTCCTTGCGTTGGTGCTGGGTTTTTATGTTAACTTTAAGAGGAGGTTGCTTCTGATGGCGCCCTCACAATATCGTTGGCTTTCTTTTCTGATATATGGTGTATAGTCTACCTTGGTGAATTTCCTGTTCATGGCGGTGTTAGTTCAATGTTCTTCTTTTGTTGCACATAGGCACATGTATACGCACATTTAGGGTGGAAGATGCCTGCACATTCTCTTACGTAGAGGCCAGGGTATGTACAGATTAGCGTTGTAATGTCTCTGAAGGGGCCGGACCTCTCTGGGCGCACTGTTTCCCTGCATTCGGCAACTGCGTTATACTGTTTTCACTGCAGGCAGAGTGTGCCATGTTATCCCGCATATTTGCGAATTTTTGGATCCCAACTTTTGCGTGCAGTCACATTTCAACCCATCATGTTTCACACCAGCATGTGGCTGTGTCCGTATGCTTTATCGAGCAATACTACATCCAAATGCATTGAGTGTGTGTCTGAGGTAAAAGTTGCAGTGGTGCATCAGCTCATGTAAACTTTGTGCAATGATTTGATAAAACATATTTGAGCACTTTGTTAGTAATTAAAGCGTATGTGGGACCAGTGTGTATTTTAGAAAAGCTAGCAAGGAAGCCAACTGCCATAGAGATTTATTAACTGTGATCGATGGAAGCGCACTAGTTTTGTGTGTCCTTCACACCTGGGTGTGCAAATTGTTTTACTACACGGATATTTTTTTAACAATTTATTCTGCGAGCTCTGCCTTCAGATGTTTTTAAAGCTCCATGCCGGTGTCTTTTTGGATGTGGGAACCAGTTTTTTATGAACATATACTGGACGGTGCAATATGTTACCTTCAATAAAGGTTATTTCTGTGAACGACTGTGCCTATGTGTGCTTCAGTTTGCCCTGTAAATGGCTGAATGCTTTTACTCTGTGGGGCATTGCAGTAATTTATGGTTAGGCTATGGCCATTGTTTAGATGCTATGCATGTTGCTGCACTTGTTTGCCACAGTGGGACAATATCAGAATGAATGCAAGATTTACAATTAAATCATGTAACTGTCCTTGCAATCTCAGCATTAATTGAAATGTAAGCAGGAAATCACTGATAAGAGCACTTATCACTTGTGATTACATGGTGGCGTGACATGTAATAGCGCTGTAGCCAGTTTCTAAAGTACTGGTCTCAAGTGCACGCTCTTGGGTCTGAATTGAGCCACTGTTGCAAATGCAAGTGAACTTGAAAATGAAGCAACATGCTGCAGTGGTTTCCAAGGTGTTTGAGTAAATGCTGATATAGTATGTGTGTTGAAATAAAAATACTCGTTAAAAAAAGGCGCTGAGATTATTCAGCATGAGAAGTGTAAAATAAACAGCTGTAATCAACTTGCAGCAGGCTGACTATGACAGCTCCTCTGCACACCCCCAAACTTGAATTCATGCAGTCCCGTGAACAGCTGTGCTATGGCTTTCCCATTTCACTCGATCCGCGGTGTTCGCGAGCTGTTCATAACAGCATGGCGATTCATAACTCCCGCGTCCCAATAAAACTGCCGCATGTTGCCGAGCGTAGCCACGTGCAAGCAGTGGCAAGATCGTTTACTCGCAATGCTGCATTCCTCTGTGCTATTGCTGTTCCTTGCCGCTCACTGCAGGCTAGCGCAGCTAAGCCTAAGCACAGCTAAGCCCACAATGCATTGTTGAGGCGTGGTCTCCCAAATTGCATTGTGGCAATCTCAGGTGTCGTGCTTAGTGCACTTGACTGATAAGCTCTACACAGATATAAGGGAGAAATGCGATGATGAGCTGTTTTGCGTGTAGTTACAAGAGACATCTATTCTCCCGTTAAAGCTGTTTGTGAATGCTGCCAAACGCTGATGTGGTTGGTCGTCTTCGAGATTTCATTGGCAACGTAGCGACCTTGGTTGGTCGCAAGCCGGCACAGTGATGTCATTGGCCTCTACGTCATGCACGTCGTTATTACAGGCGGGACCCACGGCAACATAGAAACAATGTGCGATGAAGACCGGCAAGTGCCGCTAGCTCGTTTACTTGCTGCTGATCGTTCGACAGCGTTGCTATTTTTCTGGTGTCGCTGCGCTGTTGGCGAACCACGTGCTAAACGGAAGTGAAAGGCCATTGCAGTGGAACAAAATGCAGGCACCACAAGGCTGTCTAAGCGGGCGCCAAGTCATGTGGTACCAACGCCATATAGCTGTTCTTTTACTGTTTTGAAAATAACATTTCATCGCACGCGCTGCTTTAAGCGTTACCGCGGGTCGCAACAGTCTTTCTTGCACATTAAAATGTTTTGTCCAACCTGAAAAAGCTTGCGTAAAATTTACCCTGCATAATAAATGCACCCCCCCAACTTTCCTTCTGTTTTCGGGGGAAAAAACTTCGTTCATTACGCGAGTAAATGCAGTATGTTCCAGTTCTTTTTTTTTTAATCATTGCTACAGTGGTTCCTGTTACATCGAGGCAAATACATCACTGCTGTAGCTGAACATCTTATTCTGGTCATTAACCTGCTGGGAACTTTAGTTTGAATGCATCATTTCAAAAGAACAGCACAAAAATAATGGGGTACTAGGGGAAATACACAACACAAGTAGTTACATCTGCTATGCTTCCCTTTTTTAGCTTTTGCCTGGATTTCTCTTCTGGTTATTCTAAATCATGCCTGGTTCAAAGACAGATTTTGACTTGTTTACATAGGCATGTACGCCACGCAATGGGTAGGAGGTAGCTTTATGACACATTTTATCACCACCACCTTAGTATGTGTCAGAAAAAACACAAAAACTAGAAGCTCAGTCGGAATGACCTCTGAGGTTTATATCCTGTGAAACTTAAATTTAAACTTGCATATACTAACATTCCAATGCTATGCACAGGGACTATATATAGTCTTGCATTTCGATGGAGGCGAAATGTTGAGGCCCGTGTGCTGTGTGATGTCAGTGCACGTTAAAGAGCGCCAGGTGGTCGAAATTCCCGGAGACCTCCACTACGGCCTCTCTCATAATCAGAGCTGGTTTTGGGACGTTAAACCCCACATAAAAACAGGGACTATAGTCTGTTTCAGAAGTTCCGTGCAGCACTGTGGAAGCTACAGCCCTCTTCGGCCAATTCGGAGGGCGAACACATGTTAAACGTGTCCTTCCGCGGCTTGTCATCAGCCAGTGATGGGCGCTGCAGTGGCAGCTGCAGCCCTGCAAGAAGAAAGATGAAGCGGGGTGTGCGTGTCCGAACAATGGCATTCCGGCTCACTTCAGAAGAATTCTGTGCACGATGGCTTCGTAGCCTTGGCTCTGCTGCACGGAACTCCTGAAACAGACTATACACAACCAATTGCTTTCCTAAGCTGTCATCTAACATGCTTACAAACACAGTCGACATTCTCGCGGCCTTGTGGCACTATTTCAGCCAGGATATACATGTGAACTGACATATGCTGACTGCAAAGACAAAATTTTGTAGGTCCAGCGATGCTCTCCCCTATTTCACGTAACTGTGTGTACATTTGATATTCAAACATATAATTTGCCATTGTACATAACGAATTCAAAGATGCATTGCATAAACTAGCAAAACACAATGACAGCAAGCTGGTGCAATAAGATCCACGGGTATCATTGAGAAACTTTCCTTTCTACCAGGAAATAAAATTTTCTGTCTACAATGCTTCCCTTTCGCCCTTTCCTTTTTTTGTGTGTGTGTGTGCTTTTAAAGTGTGCAACATTGCCTATAGTATGATTTCTTAGACTGCATTTGGAAAAGTTGAGTGTGATATGTTGCACACTTCCTTTTTCCATGAAATTTCACACAGCACATCACTTCTCAGACCACATCATACAATAACATGTGTGACTTGTCACGGCTGCCTCATCCGGAAAAAAAGTACGCATATATAATGCACTTACCTGGAATTCATAGCAGCAGTTATACAACAGTACTAAATATTATATAATTGTTATTGCACATATTCATTTTTAACAATGTCTGATCTCATGCAACGTTTACACATGCATAAAACCACTATGAGAAGATGGTGAAATGCAAAATTCAAGCAGATGACATGGAGTGTCAATGAAGGAACGTCATGAAAACAAAGGTAACAAATGACACTCGTTGAAAGAATGTCCATGATGTAGAACTTTATTACAAAGCACGCTGGTATGCATATAATGATTCAGGTATTCGATACATGTTTGTATCGCAGCAAAAAAATATGAGAGTTCTGAAGATGCCAGAAATGAACACATGTGGTAACCTAAGAGCAAGGTTGCCCAAATATAATAAGGTCACTGAATATAATGCACTGTTTTATTAGGATGTTTGTATGTTCTAGCCACATTAAATGTATGTTAACCTATGCATATGATATAATCTTTCCTATAATGGTTGATGATAATGAACAAAACAACATATGGTTTCAGCTAAGCTGTATACTTTATAGTCGCCTAAGGTTATGCCCTAAATACTGGACCTTGTATGTCTTGTCCTTCATCTAATATTTAGCACATAATGTAACAGGTAATGATGCTGAACAAAGGTGCCTCGAGCAGACCACTATAAATTGAGATACGCTGTCTGATATTGCTGCATGTTCACAGGTAAAACTCCCAGAAAATACAATACTTTTTGTTGGAAAAGATGGAGACAGATGAACGAAACTTGCACAATATGAGCAAAAACAGGGGAAATCAAACATTTTTGTTTACAGCTTGGCAGTTTAAAAAATCATCAGAATGTAAAAAGTATCACACACTTGCTAATGACATCTTAATTTGTCATTAACAGCAATAGAGACAATTCCAAGACAAGGTGAGTGTGTGTCAAGGGGTGGCGGAAACTTAGAGGGGGCAGTGGGGTCATTGAGGTCAATGAGTTTGCGTGGGGATAACGTGGCTGCAATTAACACATATGTCTACAAGAGGTTTAAGAGGAGCTCTGCGTCATATGTCTGATTCAGACCTTGACATAGCACTAGCTGTGCCAAGTTAGGTCAAGCCTCAAGAACACTTGTAGCTGACTTTTGCTTCCTGGGAGGCATTTGTCCTGCAGTGGTAGTAGACTGGATGATGATGAACGAGATCAAGGACATGGCTAGGTCACTGTATCGCTTTAGCTACTTGTAGGTCTATGTGTGGGTAAGAGTTTAGTAAGCAGATTTCATATCTCGCGACAGACTCGCATTACAGCTGAACAGGCCTGAGAAATGGCAGGGTACGTATCACCGGATACGTGTACTGCATTATACCGCACACCACAGGTTTCCCATTTGCCTAAGGATAATTTTTATAGAAAAATAGTTCTATAAGCCACATGAAGATGAAACCCAACTGGAAGTGCGCATTGACGGAAGCGCATAAAATAAACCCATATGACTGTCGTGGTAAAATTTGGAAGTGTATTTACGCCTGGTTCGATCGAGAAGAGCACAATGCATACAGGACTGCATACTTCTCATATTTTCGTGGCGGCTACATCGCTAATACTTGCATGTTGACTTCATATATTTTCACACCTGCAAGAAATTACTTGTCTGATTAACACTAGAACTGTTATGAGTGCGATGTCAGCGTACGTTAAAGAACCCCCTCCACTACGGCTCTTTTCTCCTTTGTGCTCTTTTATACTCTTTCCCCTATCCCCACGGACACTGGACCGTGCTGCCGACAAGGGCTGCAGAAAACAGCGTCCTTTCATTAATCGATCGAACCACAATTACCTATTCAAATAACTATTATGAAAACTTCAATTCAAAGTTGGCGGCTCCGAGGTTGTCTCACAAGGTGAAACGAAAGAAAAACATTTACCTGAAACAAACTCGTCTTGTCAGCCATATCTAAACGCGATGATATAAGGTGAGTGAACATTGAAATTACGAACTTCAAATCCCTAATTATACGTTCTAAAACTGAAGGATGCTACTCACACCATAAATCCGAAAGCTCCAAATTTGCGCACCATCGCACGTTTTCGCAGCCGTAAACAAAACACGTGACCGCACGTTTCTCCGCACGGAGAGCCGGTTGACGGGAGAACTTCGGTCATGGTCTAGTATTTTTTCTCCCGGTTCCCGAAGTTTATCGGTTTGCATGTGAGACGAAAGGACTCGCGCGCGGTCCTTCGTAAGCGCATCAAGGGACAATGACGCTGTTCTACTTGCCCGGCACCGCGAGTCTACTCGAGGAGCTCGACAAGAAGCTTCTCGTCTTTCTACGCGACGGACGCACCCTGATCGGCTACCTGCGCAGCATCGACCAGTTCGCCAACCTGGTGCTCCACCAGACCATCGAGAGGATACACGTGGGCCGCAGTACGGCGACATTCCGAGGGGAATATTCGTCATACGCGGCGACAATGTCGTGCTGCTGGGTGAGATCGACGAGGAGAAAGAGAAGGACGCCGACCTCGAGGAAGTGAGCGTCGAAGACATACTCGAGGTGCAGCGAATCGAAGCGGACGCTAAGCAGGAGCTCGAAAAGCAGAGGGCGAAGGCCATGAAAGAACGGGGACTGCACTATCACCAGGAAATCACTCACGACGATTACTGATTATGTGCGCGCTAGCCGACAAAGTTTGTGCCGTGCGAACGTCCCCAGCTAACCTACTGGCGTTGAAGAAACGTTCCGTTGCGATGTATAAATAAGAACACGCTTGTTTTAATTTTTTTTTAAAGACTTACCAACGGCAGCGAAGTTTGCTGTTAAACGTGGTGCGATTGTTTCGTTTCATGTGAATAAAGATTTCATTCGGTGACGGCTCTATCGCTGTGTTTGACAGGGGAGTGCTTCATTATCAGCTGACAGCTCTTTTGTCTCATTGTCCAAATGGACATGTTTTTCCAATGGAACAAGAACCCAAAGCTAATCTCACGCATGATCTGCCCGTTTTCATTGTAGCTCGCACGATGACAGATGAGTGTGAATGCACGTCGCCATGGTCATCGCCATCAGCGGCGGTCCGAGTTTCTGCGGACGTTTGCGTGTGGCCTGCTGGATCCCGTTGCTGCTCTGCACGTTGTGCAGGGTGTCCCCGCTGGCGGCAACGCCGCTGCTGGCGTTGACACAACCCGATAACCCGATGCCCCCATGTTCATGTACCGTCCTGCCGGGGACACACTGTCATTCGCTGCCGAACGCAACGACGTCCGTCCGATGACAGCGGCCGACGATGTCCGTCGTCAGAAAAAAGTCGACCGACGACCCGAAAAGCATCGGCCCCTCGCTCTGCGTGACAGAACTGGTCCAGGTAAACTTGCAGCTGCTCTCGCGAGCCATCCACTTAGTCGAGCGACGCCTAGTTGCCTGAGCGGACCAGGGAGGTCTGAAGCAGCGCGCCGTTTATCAGCGCGGCCCGAGATCTTGACAGCTGCGTGTCTGCTCTCTCATTTCAGTTGACTCAGCTGGGCATTCCGCTGGAGCACGTCACATGGCCGCGTGTCACGATCACCCCGAGCCAGTGGCTATGCATTCGTCACACCATGACCTGCCGAAAGTGAGTTCGCTGTCTCGCCTTGCCCGCTCACGAGCGTTGTAGCATCTGTCGGGAAGGGCGCGCGCTGCCAGTTCACGCGACCCGCTGCGCGTGTTCTAGCAGTGTCGGGCCAACGCCTGTTGATGGGACACTCACGTTCATAGGCCCCGGCACCGTAAAGGGCAGAATGCTCAATATGAGGGCCGCAGGACTATATGCTACATGCCCCGTCGCACCTACACCACCTCCCATACTACTCACTCACGCGAAGAAATGCCACATTTTGGCGACGTTTAACATCGATGAAGGTGCCCGTATGATGAGCACACCCGCTGGGGCCAAATAATTCGCATGGGTCCCAATAGATCTGCTCATACGACTGCAGTGTGAAAAGAAAACGTAGGTGTTACATAAAACACAGTGGTATTCAAGGCGCACAAGAACAGGCAACAAGGCACACAGGGGATTAAAGCAGAGCTTCCAAATTAGCCCCTTTGATTTATTACGCATACATGTCGAAGGCTTAGAATTTTTCCCGGATATGTTGTATGCATCTCTTGCATCAGTATTTCATCTATTGCACAGAGACAGCAATACTTCCAATAAATAAATAAAACCTGCAACTGGATTTTATACTGCTCAAGTGGGGCGTAGAATCGGACACAATTGTGGAGAACGTGCTTCTCATCAGATCGTGCTGGCTTCACTATCCTACTTCAGAACCAGGCAGGAGGGGGCAGAGAGGTTAAACACTGCGAAAAATGCAGTATGTTACCTTACACAGTGGAATGAGGGAGAAGGAAAGATGACAGACAGGAGCACCGGAAAGCCATCATGTCATAATTCAAAACCACTTGTTTGAGATAGAAGTAACTGCGATACAACCTACGTCCACTTGTACAGGTCTGCTGTCCTTTGAGTAGTCTCGATGTATTATGAGAGTAGTCATCTCTACATATTACTTGTAGCAAGTACAGTCGCACATCATGTGCTAATAGTCTTAAAGAGACCCTGGAATACATTTTGAACTTAGTAAGAAAACCATGGACGTTTCTGTGAACATGTCAGCCAAACATCATTGCACTGCGCACTGCAATTTGGTTTCAAAATGCATCTGGAAAGCGCCTGCTCTTTTTTCAACAACACATGTCAATAGGCAGGCACAGGCTACATAGGAGGAAGAACTACCATTGGCTGATCCGTGGATGCAATTACCATAGACACCATGGAGTGGCACCACTTCCACAGTAATTCTGGTGGCCTGTGTGTCGTTGTTGAAGTGTGAATACCTTAAAAAAAAAAATAATAAGAGAATAGGTTCAACATCATGACATGTGCTGGCATCGCTTTCTGCCTCTTTTTTCAGCCCCCTCTGTCTAGCTTCCAGCATGCTCATCAGGATGAGAGTGAACACGGTCAGATAGTGGAACTCATCTCAGACTTGACTGCGCTGCTACCTAACATATTTGGAAATTTTTTGTGCCAGACAATTTATGAGGCAGTAAGCTTTAGAAGTGACTTCACTCCACGATTACTTGAGAAGGTGTTGCAGCACCCCTTAGAAGCAGAACATGTGAAAGTGTACATTGACCATAACCAGGGTAGAAAGTGGCTTATCAGAAGTGAATTCAAACCAAATGACATTGGGGGTGTGATGCTTCATGTTATTTGCCGCAGTGCTTCCAGCAGTGCCGACCGGTGCTCCGTAGTGACAGTGTTCAACCCACAGAGGTCTGCGCCACAGACTTACAAGGTCGAGGCACGCTGTGCCAAGCTGAACCCAGACAAGCCTCTATTAGCCATCACAGGTAAGCAGCGCACCTTTGCAGTTTCCAACTGTGAGCATTTATTTTGTTAAAAATGTTGTTGAAATCATAGTCAGAGTGGCCCTTGAGAAGTATTTGTGCGATGTTAGAGAACATCCAGTGAAGTGATTGAAGGGGTCACAACATGGCAAAACACATAATGCTGAATGGTACCATGAAGAAGCAGATAGGAGGGTATTGCAGAAAGGAGCAAGATGAAGTCATAGCTCTCATTGGTGATGATTATCACCACAGATAAGTGCAGTGACTATGGCGCTGGTTCTGAAATAGAATCCTGGAACCATAACAGGCAACTTGTTGTGCACCTTTAAAAATATGGTAGCAGTTTTGGCACGCACAATAATGGTTCCGTTTTACATCTGTCGTAGTGATTACACTGACAGAATCACTGCCGGCCATGTACTGTAAGTGGTAACAAGGGAACAGAATCAAGCAAAAGGAATACCTGCATGTACCAGGGTTAGTTGGCATGGCAGTGAAAACACTGAACTTTAGATGTTACAAAGGAAAAGCACAAAAATGGAAAGCAATTAGAGGTTCTTTTTATTTCTCAAGTGCTTCCACTGCGGTGATGCTGCTGCACAGGCACTCACGTACAAGGCGATTCGCTGTGGTGCCTTGATGAGAGTTCCCAGAGAACAGTTCAAGTTTCGTCCCATTCTCTGCGAACTTTCCCTGTGGTATACGTGCATGTTTTGTGCTCTGTGGCAAATCATTTTGTGTGTAGCCATCGTGCCAGGGACTATAAAGTGAAGTTGGAACCTTGCCTCAGTCATCCCAGAGGAAGGAGCATGACTGGCTTTGAAACGTCAGATCTCCCCAGCTTGGACTTTTCTTGTTGTTTGCTTATTTATTTATGGGCATCCACTACTCATGGGGCGTAAACATGAGGCAGTGGAGCAAACATGAAGTAGAGCATCCCTTATGCATAGCAAAGGTTTGCTCAAAGTGTAACTTTACATTCGCTTGTAAACTCAAAGCCATAGGAGGCATCGAAGTTTGGTGATAGTACAGCAGTGTTAAGGAATCGTGTATTTTTTAAATTATGTAAATCGGTACATTGAAAAACACTTTGCGCTTGACAACAGTTGCCTATGTACGTGTTTGTGTGTGGGCATGCGCTCCAGATATGCCAGCTTTTACCTGATTGGCCTGTGATGCTAGAATCCCCTAACTTTACATTCAGTGTTATGTTTATATTTTTGTTCATGAAAACCTGACCAATTTCATCCATGTGGCCTGTGCTTGCAAATGATCTCTGACAACGACAGCTTTTTTAAGGAACACTCAAAGAAGCTTCTTTGTACTTGAGGCTTGCAACACCTTTTTTTTTTTGCATTTGTATGCCTGCTGGATATAACTTGCATTTGCATCTGAGGTATGTTTGATAAATTCATAACTACCTATGGCCAGTCAACATTGTTGTAGGAGTAATAGTTATAGTTTTGACCATTCATCGTTTATTGTATTGAGGACGACAAGCAGGAAGGGCAGTGAGCATTGTGACCTCCTCACCTTGCGGTGGGCACCTGAACTGCACCGTGTTGGTGTAGACTGAGGCAAAAGACAGAGGAGAGGGAAGAGAGAATGAACAACTTTATTAAATGAAATTTAAGCTTTCACGTGAGATGACGTTTTGGAGCGGTGTCGGAGGGCCACCTTTTTGACCCTTTCCACTGCCTTGAGCTGGGTCTCCAGGCTGTCATTACCAAGGGCATCATCTTCCCAGGACTCTTGTGAGGGATTGATAAGATAGGTGCAAAGGTGATAAAGCAGACATAAAGAAAACGAGCAGACATTAGTGAAGAAGGGTAGTAATTGTAAATACACGACTACGTGATCACTTTGGTGTGCAGACCAGTGGGCGCTGTACCTGTACAGTACGCGCACCAAGAAGCTGTTGCACAAGAGCCGCCTGGAGCGAGATCTCGTCTACTGGGCCTGGGTCACACCGTCCACTCTGGGCCTGGTCACCCGCGATGCTGTCTTTCACTGGGACTGCTCTTCGGGTAGGTGCCAACAGTCCTTGTTGGTCAGGGTGTTATGCAGATGGACTTACGCTGACCTAGGTTTTCTTTTGTACAGTGGGCTTTCATTAGTTCAGACATTGAGCACCCAGAATTTTCTTTTGAATTATCAGAACTTTGAATTATCAGATGCAAGCATAACTACAGCCCGATGCAACATAGTAGAAAATGCAGAGTATGCCAGCTTCTTCTCGCATTGTTGCTGTCCTGTTTCTGTTTTTGTTTTTTCGTTTTTTTTTTTTTCATTTTTGTTTTTTTGTGTGCTCATGGTCTTGAAGGCTTTGGCAAGCTTAGACGTGTAGGCAGGCAGTTGACTTTATTTTTGGCTGTTTAGGAAATATACGAGTGCGAAGGTTCAGCTAGGATGATTAAAAGCGGCTAATGCTTGTGATAAGGATGAGCAAAAAATATGAATTAACAGAGTTAACTGAATAATGGAGTTTTAAGCAGCTTTCAAATATCTTCATTACATAGCAGGCCAACCAGAGATTCAAAATATTGTTTGAATGAACCAAAAGCTTGAATTACCAGGGTTTCAATTGCTCGGGGCCTACTGTATGTTGATGATGCACTGTTAATGGTGCATGATGCACAGCTCATTGAGCACATGGTGTACTTGTAGTGCTCGTGAATGTTGCAGACTTATTTGGGCATCATACAGTGCACTTTTGGTCATGATGAACGTTGCTATTTCTTATCCATTGGCTCCTTTGCGTGAGCTGTGGAAGGGAGCCAGTCATAATAGGGAATTGTAATCATAATTGGTAATCCATACTGAATCTAAACATTTCAAGGCCAATGCAGTGATGAAAAGTCGGAAGTCATGCATTCTGTCTTCTGATGTGAACAAACAGCAGTTAGGACGGAGAAGAGCAAGAATGACAGACAAGGTGCTGAAATAACAACCATTGGTTTATTACGGGGAAAGTTGGATATATCGGGAAAGCCATCAGAGCAGCACAGAAAGCAAAAGAAAAAACGTGGAACAAGCGCTGAACTACACTAAAACCTCGTTATAACAAAGTTGAAGGGGGAGCGGTAATTACTTTGTTATAACCATTAGTTCGTTATAACCAATATCAATTTCATCTATAGGAATTTCAAGGGGAATTGCGATTGCTTCGTTATATCCGATAGTTCGTTATATCCGGGTTCGTTATAACGAGGTTCTACTGTATATCCATCAATGAAAACATCATGTGTGGTCATACCAGGCGGGTGTGTTTTTTGACAAGTGACTACTTGTCACTTGTCACTTGACTACTAGCACGGCTGTGCTAAGAAGTAGAAGGCATACTGACCAAGGGATTTCTATGCATTCTAATGTGGCTCTAGCATGGTATGCTTCACCAGTGCCTCCTCTATTTTTTTCAATGCCAGTCGGATGCATCCGATCCAGCCAACCACTACCCTCTACGCCAACTCTTCTTCATCGGCTATCTCTCGCGCCTGCTTCACAGTCGGAGGGGGAGAGTACCCTCTACGTGACCCCTCATGGGCGCTGTTGGAAGAAATTTCTTTCATAAATTGTACATATATATACGCAGGGCGGCGCTTTGAAACCCTCTTGATTGCCATGCTAGGCTGTCGCACTGCGCCTGTGATAGCCAATATTGTGTGTGATAACTGATTTTTCTTCTGCAGCGAAAGCAGATTTTCTGCTATCTGGACCACACCATCTACACGCGCAAAATGATGTTTGTCAACAAGGCGCCTGGAAACGCAAATGTGACAATGTACAGAGCTTGATATGTTTAGCGATAAGCAGTAGTCAGTGGAACGACCACTGCAAACTGCGAATAAAGCTACCGTAGGATGCCTTGTTGTCAGAAAGCCACACTACATTGTTGCAAACGGAAAAAGTGCCATGTAGTGCATACAGAGAGAGCTACCAAGGAAGAAGTACGAGGGAAGGAATCTGACTGACGTGTTGTATAGGAGGGGGATGCAGCATCTACCGCTTCTCCAAGGCAACGAGAGCGACACGCTCTCCAACGCACTTGTGACGCAAGTAACCATACCCTTTAGGTGGCATCGCACGACAACTCCTTGAACCAAGCTGGACCAACAGTTCCCATTGAGCAGCGAGTGTTTGCACTGGCATTGAAAAAAATAGAGGCGCTGGCTTCACTAAGCTCACGTGCTCTCTTCTGTTTATATTTTTTCATCAAGAGATTTTCTATTGTTCCTGCTCTTTTCTGTGCTAATCGCTGTTTGTTCATGTAAGAATCATGCACCAACCAGACTAGCGATTGAGTGCTCGGTGAGTGCTTGTATGTACCAGACACTTGTTTCTCTGTGTCTTTCCTGGTATGCGTTTCCCTTTCTTATATCTTGCTTCTCATGGAGTGCTACTTGATGCTTGTTATTTTTTTTTATTTATGGCAATGAGTAAGGTGCATTGTTTGAAAACAGTATTTCTGGTATATTTGTACTGTGTTTGTACAAACCAAAGGCAGATAGTAAAATTAATAATCAAAAGAAGAGGCGTGCAGGACACGGACACAAGAAGAGAAGTGAACACCACGAACGCCGACTAGCAACTGATGCACAGCACAGAGGCGAAAAAGAAATTGAACACAGGAGGTCGCTATCAGGTGGGACGCCGTCCAATCTATCCTTGCACTGCCAGGTCTGTAGCTGCATGCCCGAGTTAGATAATACCGAGATACTGTACAGGCATAAGAACGAAGATACGCTTTTATTGGTTGAGGCCTGGTATATCAGTATTAGTGGAAGTGCATGCGTGAGTCAACCGTCGATTAGCTTAAACAGGGAGGAGATAGAACGCCTTGGGAGTTGTCTATCGCGTAGGCGGGCACGTGTAACCGATTGACAGGTGGCGCTACCATTCCGAGCATGCGCAGATAAGCTGTGTGTCTTCTTTCTTTTTCGCCTCTGTGCTGTGCATCAGTTGCTAGTCGGCGTTCGTGGTGTTCACTTCTCTTCTTGTGTCCGTGTCCTGCACGCCTCTTCTTTTGATTATGGAATGTTACCAACTCGCTCAACTTTCTGTCCTTTTGAGCTTCATTTCTAGTACCCTGAGCCCTTTTCCGTGTTCTCCTACTTATCTGCGCAATCCTGCTTCTTTAGCCTCTTTAATTGCTATATGTATGTTTCGCGCTAGAACTATGTCGTGGTTTAAACGCAATAATATCATTCCGATGGAAATTCAGATGATGTGCGGTTTTCTTCTTCCTTCTATGGGACATGCGAACAGGATTTGCGCGATTATTTCAGCCGAAGCATGGCGGCAAGTCAGATTTTATCGTCAGTGCTTAGAAGCCAGCTGCGCCACCCGGGGAGACCGTCAAAGGAACCGCACTTGCGCCAATTGGTTGAGAGTTTCTGAGCAGCACGCGGATTTTTTGTGGAGGACGAAGCTACCGGATCTACTCCAAAGTAAGAGGAATTCTTTTTCTAATAAATCGCCGTCGGAAAAGGTAATGATTCTCGGAGACGCCGTTTTGGACGATAACCACAAGAAAATTCTAGCATTAGGCCCTAAGTACTGTTTTCATCCTAACCTAAAAGAAGTTGACGTTTTAAGCCTACCTCGATCTATAACTAAGGTTATTCCGGAAGTTGAACGGTCTCGATGTATTTCAGATTGCTTCGCCAGCATCAAGCATTCGAACGATCTCGTTAAGGCCTCTGACCCTATCCGACCGGTTGTAAATTACTGTGTGGAACATAAGCTTCGACCCGTTTTATCTGATAAGGAAGGTTGTTTTGTAATAATGCCGAATAGCACTTTTTCTGATAAAGCCTCAGCAGCTGTTGAAAAGAATTTTAGACCTGTGAAACTGAAACCTTCTGTAGTAAAACAACGAGCTGTCGATCTCCTTTTGAAACATAATCTAGATAAGGTTGCTTCCAGTGTTAAAAAGGCAAAATTGCTCACTTTAGAATTATTTTTCTCGGCGAAAACCCATAAGCCAGAAATTCCGTTTCGCTCGATTGTATCGGAGTCAGGGACGTGGCAAGTTTGTGTAGCTAGGTATTTACAGAAATGCTTAACTTCCTTAAGTTTTTCTGACCCCTTCCATGTACGTAATTCTCAGGCTCTAGTTCAGTTGTTAACAGAGGAAAATCCTGGCGACTGCACAGCGTTTAGCATGGATGTGGAAGATTTGTATTACTCGTTGCCGCATGAAGGTTTACTAAATTGCGTGAAAGAATGTATTCAAGAACAAGGGCAAGAGTCCGGTTTCATAGATAGATGCGGAGTTTCCACAGGTACCTTTCTAGAAATTCTTTCCATGTACTTAACGTCAACATTAGTTGGATACAGGGAAGGCGTGTATGTGCAGAAATCAGGGATTTGTATAGGTTCAAAGGTAGCCCCTATTCTAAGTGATCTATACTTGAGCAAGTTTGACTGCCGTTTAAAAGAGGCCTTAGGGGACCGCATCATTAGGGTATTTCGGTATGAGGACGATTACTTGGTACTTTGTAGTAAGGATGATTTTGAATCCGTCGTCACCTATGTAAGCGATCAATTTAAACTTAATGGAGATGGTTTAACGTTTACAAAAGAACTACCGGAGAAAAACGTAATACAATTTTTAGATATCTCGTTGTCATTTCAGCGGAATCACGTGTGTTGGCAGTATTCCCCTAGAGCATCTAAGCCGTTGCTAAATTTTGACTCCAAGCATTCGAAAGTAGTAAAAAACGGAATAGCCTTGTCCTGTTTAAAGTCAGCCCTATCGAAGTCGTGCGTGCACCGTTTGACCATTAGCTTTAATGCGCAGGTTGAGCGCCTCTTAGATGCAGGTTACCCTAGACTAGCCATAGCCACAGTAGCTGAGCGTCTTAAGAAGTCGATTTCGACCGGAACAAAAGCGGTAGCAGAGAGTAACATTAACAAGAAAAAGGTCGTGAGTATTCCATACATCCACGCAGTTTCACACCGGCTTAAGAAAGTGGGAAGTAAATATGGGGTTAATGTTGTGTTTACGGCTCCCAATAAGTTAGGAAGGGTTTGTGCTGCAGTGCATAGAAGAATTGAGCAGAAGGAAGGTAAGAAGCGAACCGATATCTGTCCGGTTAAGCACCTAGCCAAGAACAATTTCACCGACTGCCGCATGGGTGTAGTTTATAAGATTCCTTTTAGCTGCGGACGGTTTTATGTAGGGCAAACTACGCGTTGTATTAATCAAAGATTAATTGAACACAGGAGGTCGCTATCAGGTGGGACGCCGTCCAATCTATCCTTGCACTGCCAGGTCTGTAGCTGCATGCCCGAGTTAGATAATACCGAGATCCTGTACAGGCATAAGAACGAAGATACGCTTTTATTGGTTGAGGCCTGGTATATCAGTATTAGTGGAAGTGCATGCGTGAGTCAACCGTCGATTAGCTTAAACAGGGAGGAGATAGAACGCCTTGGGAGTTGTCTATCGCGTAGGCGGGCACGTGTAACCGATTGACAGGTGGCGCTACCATTCCGAGCATGCGCAGATAAGCTGTGTGTCTTCTTTCTTTTTCGCCTCTGTGCTGTGCATCAGTTGCTAGTCGGCGTTCGTGGTGTTCACTTCTCTTCTTGTGTCCGTGTCCTGCACGCCTCTTCTTTTGATTATGGAATGTTACCAACTCGCTCAACTTTCTGTCCTTTTTAGTAAAATTAAGTTGCATTGTAGGTAGATGTTGACATGTTGTTTATGCTGGTGTTACAATGTCGAGTCTCATGTACAGTGTAATCTCGTTGACGCGATCCTCACAGGAACCGGAAAAGAATTCGTATCATCCGAAAATCATGTCAGCAATGTGAAAATACATTTCGCCAATGGGGTGCTGGATGGGGAGCAAAAAAAGTTATTAAGCGGGGATTGTATCAAAGATTATTCACAGTACATCTATTTAACTATCACCTGTATATATTATCACTACATCTATCACTGTATATATTTCACTTACAATTCTTGCTGCCAAATGTAATGGGGGCTGGAGCCCTTGTCAAGCTGCTGGAAAGCATGTTTTTGCTCCAGTCATGGCATTTTGCTTCCTTGTAAGAATTGAATGCAAAATGAACTGCCTGTTTGTCCATCCGTCTGCCTATGTGTGTGCATGTGTGTGCGCATGTTTGTCCTCCATGCTTCTCTAGTCTTGTTGCGCTTTGTGCTCATGTTGTTTTTGTTCTGTTTACATTTAGACAAAGATAGGGTGGGATCATGACACTGCTTCGAGTAGTGAGCATAACTTCGCTATGGCCCAGAGTGAGGCTGCATGAGCAGTGCCTGTGCCGTTTATGAAGGCGTAGGAGGGCATCTGTCAGGAGGCATTTACTGTTCAATGGCAGACAATGTAAAGCAAAGGTTCTTGTTTTGAAACCTTCCTTTGCCAACGTTTAATGGAGGGCAAAGACATGCTACAATCTGAATTCAGAATTAAGTGGTTTAGTGACATGCTGAACATTTGCAAAGGTGCACAAGAGTAACTGGTGTAAACTGAAGTGGCGGTAATAAAAAAAAAGAAAAAGACAAAGAGCATTCCTGCAGTTGGTCAAACAGAAAGAACCTCAGGAAAGTGTGGCATACTCTGGCTTCTGTGAACAAACCTAGTGTGTTGTATAGCTATGTGGCATGTAACCAGGAGTTGCATTGTGCAGTGCTGTTTTTTTTTTTCTTCTGCATCGATTTCAGCACCAACACAGCCTGTGTTCATGTTTTCGCTTCATGAGCGCATACGCAACACAGAACTGGTGGGCTACATCACGGACCCAAACCTCAAATGGCTGGCTGTCACGGGGCTCTTTCAAGAGGTGGGTCCTGAAGAGGCAGCTTTTTAATTTGTCATGTTGTGTTAGATAACTGTGACTTACCACTAGTGTTTATTTGTCAACAGCTGCTCAAAACTTATTGCGAAGTAGCAAATCCCAATCAGTGCTAAGTAGAGGGTTCAGATATGAAAATTGTCATACGCAAATTGAGATTGAAAACCCTCTGTAAAATGTAGAATCAAATGTAGAGTGATGATTTTATCGGTAAGTTTCTGTTATACAGTATCGGCATGATTCTGATGCACCCTCGATTGGAACATGCATTAAAAGTTCGCACTCGAAAATCGGAAAAATTACTTCACACTGATTGTATCGCGCACATGAAATAGTGCCATGAACTGGTACCTCCAGACTGAAATAAATAAGTAAAATATTAAATAATAAAATTTAAAAAAGAACACCTTTATTGGACCATAAGTTAGCACAGTGTGAAACACAGAGAAATACAAGGTGTAGGCTACTCACCGTCAAAGTCAGACGACAGTTTTTTTTTCACTGTCCACTAGCCATAATAAGTCACCCTCGGTCTCATCAAAGGCATTGGAAATGCCACATTAAAAGCATGCACGACCATCGCCTGTGGGAGGGCCCTCCATGCACCGTCCACCCACTTTGCGATGTCCTCGGGCATTGCTCTCTTGAGATGGCCTACTGGCGGAAGGCTCTGCTCACCAAGCCAATGGACCTTTCCTAAAATCGCAGCGCTGCGCCTTCCCCTGGTGGGTGCGCAGTAATGTTACGCTTACAGCAGGGAAATCTTCAAAGCAGTGCCCGTTTACAGAGCACTCGAGAAATCGGAATTGGCTGCGTTATCATAGGGTAAATGTCGGTGGGGGCCGTTTCACCGAAGTGGCTCGCTTCGTTTCTACCATTCCGCTTCACATCAAGGCCTCACGAAAACTAATCGCATGTGTTAATGCACGACATATGAGCAGGAATGTTGATCGTGTTGACAAAAATGAGCACTTTGTGAAGAGCGCACGTTTGATTGCGAGCGGCTACGTCTACGGTGCCCGCCTGCACCTTGGCCTACCCTCGGAGTCATCACTGATGTTGAGCTGTTGTGATGTGTGTGATGTTAAGTTTGGGTTCAGAATTCGCCCCAGAAAGAACGACGCAGCACGCAGGTGAACAAGCACACGTAGAACGTAATTACACACGCGAACGACGTACAAGAGTTGACGAACACAGTTAAAAATCCATATCCTGTCCGCTACGCGCGAGAGTCAAAAGATGCTCATACAGTTCAGAGGTGAAGTCGAAGTAGCCAACGATGTCACCGAGTCGAAGTCGTCGAGTGTCCGATGACGTAGCTCGGTGAGCGCCGTGGTCACGGATAGAGGCGCGGCCGTTGATCCCGGAGTTCCGGCCCACTGGAACTGCTCCGCGAAGACGTACTCGGCCCCGCGTGGTCGTAGACGAACCCTCAGTGCGACCGTGAGTACAAAGCGGCAAGGCTTGGCCTGGCCTCGTGCCCGGTCCCTGGCCCGATCTTCCTCTTGTGGTGGAACAGGCGGGAGTGCTTCGATTACGCCGAGGCAACAGGAAGTAGGCCTGCTGGTTCTCCCATGGACCGGACGCCCAGCGAAGGAGACAGCCCTGGAATCTTCCGATGCCCGCGCACAGCTCTCGCACTGCCACGCTTTCTCGAGCCACACGCGCACCAGATCGCCGTCCTCTTCGCCACCGCACGGCACATACACATTTCGCCCCCGCACGGCGCGCAAATTCAAAATGTCGCACAGGTCATCACCGAGTCGCCACCGCACGGCGCACTGTGTTGTCCTGGCATAACCGAACCCGCGCATCCACATATCATCACAATGTGTTTGTTGCTCGCGAAGCCCATATTTCATGAACAATGTTATTCAGTGATGTGACAGAACAAAGCAGGACTGTGCAAAACTGGCAAAACTGTTTATTTTGTATTGAATGGTGAGGATACGATGTCTTACAAGCATGTAACTGGCGAGCTGGACGTCGACGTTGCCTGTATGTGCAGATCGCTCATCACCCCATTTGTCTGGAACCGTCGTATGTCACGTGCCCGAGCACACGGCATCGGATGTCATATTGGACACAAAATTGTACCGTCGCTTAAACCGACGAGGATGAGGAGGGCAGTTTTCGTGTCGGAAACACACTGCACGTAAGATACACGCGGCCCACTTTGATCCAAGCTGCCACAAAGGTTACATCGACTGCTTACCAACAATCTTTCCTCATTGGGTGTTCGAGGAACGAGCGTTGCTGAGCTAACACGTCAGTTTGCTCAATCCATACAAGTGCAGGCTCTCCCTAGCCGCCGAAAAACGGCAACCGGCAATGCGCGTTCAGTGGCGTACTGCCGATGATATTGTCACGCTTGATTTTTACTCCACAACCTACGATGTACTGCACAATGCAAGAACGAATAAACACTGCATGGTGGTTTCCAAATGTAGCGTGCGAAGCGATGAGCCTTGTCTGCTCCAACAAGTCTGCAAGTACTCTACTGCGAGCGCAGCTGGAACAGACGATGGAGCTTGGCGCTCTTTTTTCCCATGATGCAGAGCGCCGACACACGGTGGCTCGTGGCATTTTTAGGAAAGGTCCACTATCGTACGCTGCGTGTATACGGTCCTTGATTGGCTTATTCAAGCACACGTCAAGTGGCTGGATTTGGGATGTCATCCCGCCTGGAAAAATTATGAGATCGGTGTGGTGGGCATTGAGCTTCTCCTTGACACGGTCGATAATGTGGCTGCTGAACGGATCCAGCACCAGTACAGCATGTTTATTTATTTATTTATTTATTTATTTATTTATTTATTTATTTATTTATTTATTTATTGTACCCTCAGGGCCAGAAGGCATTACAGAGGGGAGTGGGGATACATAAAGAATACAATAAACAGCAAATCATAAAGGAACAAAAAGTACAAAGTGGCTGGCGAAAACTCACAAGACAAAAAAGGAAAAAAGCAGTGGGAATACACGAGAACAATTTTGATAAGAGAAAAAGAAATTATACAAAGAGTAACAAGTATAAATATATTCACAAGATAGCAATTGTTTTACGAAACATATTAATATCGACTATGTCAGCAACGTCATGGGAAAGGGCATTCCAACTGACACAAGTTCTGGGTACGAATGAGTCATGAAAACACTTAGTGTGACAAGATGGAATCCCAACTTTATTGCGGTGATCAATGCGGGCTGATATGTACGAGGGCCTTGTCAGTAATTTGTTTTTCAGATAGCTGTTGTAGTAAATTTTATGAAAAAGACATAATGAAGCTACAGACCTGCGATGAGAGAGAGAAGGGAGGGACAAACTTAATTTCATGGCGGTTACGCTACTTGTTCGGTGATAGTTAGAGAGTATGAAACGACAGGCACGGTTTTGAACAGCTTCCAAGTCTGAAATGAGTGAATCAATGCCAGGGCTCCAGACTGATGCAGAGTACTCTAATTTCGAGCGAACCAGTGTTTTGTAAAGCAGTAATTTAATAGAACTGGATGATTTAGAAAAGTTCCTGCGAAGATACCCAAGCATGCGATTGGCGTTATTTATGATATGATCGATGTGAGTTTTCCAGGACAGGTTAGAAGAAATGTGAACACCGAGGTACTTATAAGAGAACACAGTTTCAAGAGTAACATTGTTAATGTGGTAAGTAGGAGGTTCAATGGAATTACGAGAAATGCGCATGTGCTTGCACTTATTAATGTTTAGTTTCATACTCCAAGTGTTGCACCAATCGAGAACCTTGTTAATGTCGGACTGAAGGCAAGAGACATCGTTATTGTCGTTAATTTCGCGGTAAATAACACAATCATCAGCAAAAAGATTTATTGAAGATGAAATGTTAGTCGGTAAGTCATTTATGTAGATGAGAAAGAGGAGGGGCCCGAGAACGGACCCCTGGGGCACGCCAGAACGGACAGGTAAGGGATGTGAATCAATGTTATTGGCTGTTACGAATTGAGAACGGTTTGAAAGAAAGCAGATCAGCCATGCAAGTACATTAGGGTCAATGTTAAGATTACGTAATTTAAGAAATAGCAGCCCATGTGAGACTTTGTCGAACGCTTTTGAAAAGTCTAAATATATGCAGTCTACCTGAGATCCGTGATCGAGGATGCAGTGAAGGTCATGTGTGAAACAAATGAGCTGGGTTTCGCATGAAAATGACTTACGGAATCCGTGCTGGGCTGTGCTGAAGAAGTTATTAGATTCTAAAAAAGAGACGAGATGAGAGTATATGACGTGCTCCATGATTTTACATGGTATACTGGTGAGGGAAATGGGTCGAAAGTTGTCAGGGCAATGTTTATTTCCAGACTTGTGCAGAGGAATGACCCTCCCAACTTTCCAATCACTGGGAATACAACCTCTTTCAAGCGATTGTTCAAACAATTTGGTAAGTATTATGGAACAGTACGACTTGGCATTAATCAAAAATTTGGAGTTAATGTTGTCAACGCCACAGGAGGAGGAAAGTTTAAGATTTTCTATAATGCTCTGAATGCCCGGTGCGTCAAAAACAATTGGGTCCATGCGAGGAGCGTCGAAAACAGGGTAGTCGCTGCTATCACAAGAAACATCGTTAGAAAAAGCCGCCGCAAAGACATTGTTGAGAACAGAAGCACATTCGTTCGATGGGAATGAAACTCCATCAGGGGTTGTAAGTAGCAATGAGGTGGTGTCCTTCTTATTTATGACGTTCCAGAATTGTTTAGGATTGTTAATCAGCATAGCAGGCAAAGTTTGGTTTAGGAATGTATCCTTGGCGTTTTTTAACGCAGCTTTGTACTCAGCAGCCACGAGAAGGTAGGATTCCCAGCGCACCTTAGAATTCAACACCTTTGCCGAGCGAAACAAACGTTTCTTCTTATTTGACAGTCTTTTCAAAAATTTATTAAACCAAGGCGATTCTCTGTCACACCTCAGAGACTTAAGCGGCACAAAAACGTTAGTAAGACGTTCAATGGTGTCCTTAAACAATTCCCAATTAGCGTCGACAGAACGTAGTGAAAAATCCGGCAAGTATTCATCCAGAAAAAGACCTAGTTCACGGTTAATCGCATTGAAGTCTGCCCGTTTATAGTTCCTAATGTGTTTTATCTGATTAACGTGTCTACATACTGGAATCTCAACATCAAAATGGAGCAAGGAATGATCACTGAGGCCAGGTAGATGCATGACTGAAGAAATAAGATGCGGTACGTTAGTTAGAACGAGATCTAAAATACTGGATGTAGTTGAAGTAGTTCGAGTAGGTTCAGAGACAAGCTGTGACAGGTTGAAATCCAAACAGGTCGTTAAAAACTTGTTACATTCAGTCGAGAAGGGGCTAAGATAAGGCGTTGCACTATTCCACACAATAGTGGGGTAGTTGAAGTCCCCAGCTAAAAGGATAGGAATGTTGGGAAAGCGTACAGTGATCATGTTAAGCGCGTCATGCAATTCGTCAGCGAAAGTTGAACACGAAGATGGGGGACGGTAACATATGCCCAAAATCATCTTCTTAAAACGTACACAAAGTTCAACCCAGACTAGTTCCAGGTTACTTGACAATGAATTGGCGATGCAACAAAATCTTCCGCAACAGCTATTAAAACACCTCCCCCATATCTTTGGCCTCTATCAAAGCGAAATACGTTAAACCTCTTTTTGCAGTTAAACAGTTCCATATTCATTACCTTGGAAGAAAGCCACGTTTCGGTTAGTAAAACAACATCGGCATCACAGGAATCAATTGCAGAATCAAGTTCATCTCGCTTTGGTAATATACTTCTTATATTGGTGAAAAGAAAAGAAACAGAGTTTGCTGTAGCAGGCACTGAACCACTGCCCCTCGCGCATCCCTATGACGCAGTGCGTGGTGGAACGGTGACATCGCGGGTTAACTGCTGATTGTGAACTTGCGCACAAGCGGAGCGATCAGCGTGCACAGTATGTGACGAGTCACAGATATTAGGGTAATCGTTATCATGGAGTAGTGCCTGTCCCCGAAAACTATTTTCCATAAAAACGCGGTCATGAGCAGCGCTGTAGCTATAACACTGACCGTTAATGTACACTTTGTTGTACCTAAGCTTGTGATGTGAGCCCTGATTCTTTGCAAATTGAAGCAGCTTTTTCCTGGCTTGACGCGTTTCCAAAGAAAAATCTTCCCTTACGGAGATACCTCTGTCTTTGAGCTTCACTGACTGAGATAGAATTAGTTGCTTCGTTTTAAATGAACGGAATTTCACAATAACAGGACGGCATTTTGCTTCTGTGAATGCACCGATCCTATGAGCCCGCTCAAGCGCATCCTTCGTAAGTTCTGGGGTAAAGCAGCTAGAAATCATGTTTAACAGCTTTTCCTCTGTCGCCTCCCATGTTTCTGATAAACTGTCATGTACACCGAAAAACAATAAATTGTCACGACGTTGCCGGTCTTCCAGCTGAGATTGACCAAGTCGCAATTTGTCATTTTCATGGGCTAGGTTATCCGCAAGTTTACGCAAGGCCAACAGATCTTGCTGGGCAGAGTCTGTGGTAGGCGGGTTAGTTTCAACTGCGGAGAGCCTTGCATCAATATCAGATATGTTGTTCTTCATGGTTTCCTGGGCTTCCTTTAATTCGGCAATAGACGTAATTAAACGTGACTGCTCGGATTCCATTCTAGCTGTGCGTGAGTTAACGCTCTGCAACAGGGTTAACATGTCATTAAGCTTCTTCTGTAGTGCATCATCGCTTGCATTGTCTTTGGACCGTGTAACAACGCCAGAAGCACCATTAGAAGGGCCAGGGTTTAGCTCTATGTCTCCTGATTGCAAAAGCAGCTGACCACACACATCAATTGATTGCACAAGCAAACCAAGTAGCACTCGTGGGCATGGGAACAGCAGAAGACAAGCATTGCTAGATTTCTTAGCAAACAACGAAGTGTCATTACTGACCTGCATGAACAAACGCATGCTGTGAAGCAACCGAAGCACGAAGCTGTTCACACGCCCAATGGAAGGCGCGGGCCGTTGGTGGCCGTTTAAATCCAGAGGAAACGGTGATGTCGTAGTCGATGAACTGAACTTGTGCGATGGAGCCATGGTCCAGGAGGGTTGCCAAGGCAAGTCATTTCCTGCGTAGTCCCCATGGCGGCAGCAGTCTGTAGGCGAACACGGGGCGATAACGGCTGGATCGTTCGACGCCACGCAGATTTGAAGGCATCCCGCTATCTGCATGAACAAACTCATTCTGTGAAGCAACCGAAGCACGAAGCTGTTCACACACCCACTGGAAGGCGCGGGCCGTTGGTGTCCGTTTAAATCCAGAGGAAACGGTGATGTCGTAGTCGATGAACTGAACTTGTGCGATGGAGCCATGGTCCAGGAGGGTTGCCAAGGCAAGTCATTTCCTGCGTAGTCCCCATGGCGGCAGCAGTCTGTAGGCGAACACGGGGCGATAACGGCTGGATCGTTCGACGCCACGCAGATTTGAAGGCATCCCGCTATCTGCATGAACAAACTCATTCTGTGAAGCAACCGAAGCACGAAGCTGTTCACACGCCCACTCATGTTCACCAAGGTTGGCTCCAGGCCTCTTCGCCACACCGAATCAATTCAATCTGTCATGATGTCTGTGTCCATCCTTTGCGTTGGACGCAGACGACCATGTTCTCAGGAAACTTAATGCTCACAGTTTTCCATTTGAAAACTAAATACGGACTCAATTTGTGTGCATCTGCCATGCAGCACAGCATCACCGTCACTCTTCTTTTTCTTTTTCTTTTCCTATTTTTCTTTTCCAGCCGAACCTGTTATTAGATCACAACAAGGGCTGTTTTTGGCGCCGTAGTTGTCCACCGCCGGTGTACATAACTAACAACGCGCCAATTAAAAAAAAAAAAATACGACTGAGGAGGATTCGAACTCACGTCCCTCTATGTGGCAGTCGAGGCTCCTACCACTGAGCTACGCCTGTGTTTTTTATTTTTTTCTTTATTGCATGGAAATATTTCCGTAAATGCATTTGAACTGTACTATACAGTTGCACACATATTAATATTAAGCAAAAGAAGGTTTAAACTGTACTATACAGTTGCACACATATTAACAGTCTAGCATAAAAAACACAACTTTGCACTTTTAAACTCATAGACTCCTCAAAAGTCAGGCAAACAGACACAAGCGTCCAGAAGCGAAAGCCAGTCCGGAACAGGATCAAAAGTCTCAACCACACTGCGTACTTGGGCAACCTCTTCTCGGAACACAGACTTCGTCGAGCGAGGTGGTTCAGCATGCCTGTCAATCATGCGGCTCCTCCAGAGGGCATAAAGTCCTAACAGCATGACCATATCATGCGGCGTGTTACTGCTGCTCTTTCTGAACGGGAGGAACCTAATACCGTGAGGTGTGAGGGGAAGTTCTTTTCTTATCGTCCGCTTGAGAATGTCCCAGAAATAAAATGCATCTTGACAAACAATAAAACAATGTTCAATGGTCTCAGGTTGACTGCAAAGTCTACAGTTTACTGACCAAGGTACGTGTATTCCTTTTTCATTAAGCCAGGTCTTCACAGGTAACGTTCCCGTGTGTAGCTTGAAGAAAAATGTTTTCGCAGCAGGTGATACACACATTTTACGTACACGAAAAACACATCTTGTAAACAGGCTCAGAGAAAAGGTCGTTCACGAGTGGAGCAGACAGCGTTGTTCTATCGACAGTATATAAGTACTCTAATGTGAATCTAGCTTTCAAAAAACAGAGTGTCAACAATTTCTTTCAAAAAGCCCCACAGCCGCGATTCTTGAGGAGTGTTTGTCGTTACAAAAAGAAAAGGCAGGTGATAAGCAATGCGGGTCCTAAGAACGGCTAGTAAAGATGGATGTCAAACATCTTTGAGGTAAAAGAAGCGAAGTACCAACTGTCGCACAAACAAATGCACAAGATTGAGGCCCCCCTTATCGAGTGGTAGGAAAAGATTCTCTCTTCTCATAGCTTCCCAAGATGAACGCCAAATACAACAAGCGAAATAATATTCTGTGAAATATTTGTAAATGGACACGGGAGCAGTGCAACACCTGCAGGACATAAATAAGTTTTGACGCTAGAAATACATTGCATGCTTTAGCTCTAGCAAAAATAGAAAGGTCTCGATCCTGCCAATTAGCCACTTTTCGACGTGTAGTACTTATGGCAGACGTCCAATGAGGACCACTATTACGGTAATTATCGAGAGGTACCCCAAGGTACCTAATTGGAGCTTCATTCCAATGAACATTCGCAAACACTGAAGGAGTTGAAGCCCACATGCCTATCCAAAATCCTCTACTTTTTTCAAAGTTAATGCTAGCTCCCGCAATGTCGCAAAACCGCAATGTGGTATCTATTGCTTCCTGAACACTAGGTTTATCGGTGCAAAAAAAGGCAGTGTCGTCTGCATAAGCTAAAACTTTAATTTCCTCAATGTCATACCTGTATCCTCTAATGCTAGAATTGACAAGTACACTCAGACAAAGCGGTTCCATATATATGGCAAAAAGTAAAGGGGACAGTGGGCACCCCTGACGTACGGATGAATTCACCTGGATTACGTCTGACAGAGTGCGATTTACAATTAACCCTGTTGTGCATCTTTTATAACAAAGTGCTATGCCTTTGTACAATGCATCGCCTAGCCGTAGGTGACGCAGTAGCCGGAACAAAAAATCATGCTGTACTTTGTCAAAGGCCTTGGCGAGGTCAATCTGAAGAAGAGCTACTTGATCGACACTTCCTTCAATGCACTCAAGAACTGACCGTGCTATATGTATATTCGTCTGTATAGAACGACTTCGTATTCCACATGTTTGGTGATCCCCTACTAGTTTAGTGATGATAATCTGCTACCTATTTGCGAGTACTTTAGCAAATATTTTATAATTGACATTACATAGGGATATTGGCCTATATCCAGTTACTCTTTTTAGGGCTTCGCTGTCGGTACTTTTCGGAATCAGGGTTGTATAGCCCTGATAGAAAGAATTAGGCAGTTCACCACGTTCATAGGCCTCTTTAAAAAGCAGTTCAATAAAAGGTAGAAGCATTTCTTCGAATACCACATAAAATTCCGCACTGAGACCGTCTGGCCCAGGTGTTTTGTTTCTCTGTAGAGCTCCGATAGCACATTTAATTTCTTCCTTCGTGATGGGCCCATCCACAATGAGTCGATCATCATCTTGAAAGTGTGGCATAAGGGCAATAAATTGATCGGCTTTTTCTTCATAATCGCTAAGACGTCTAGCCGCTGTAAACAGATTTCTGTAGTGGTCTTCAAATACGGCCGTTATTTGCGATGCCTCTGTGCACACAGAACCATGTGATTCAATTTCCAAGATTTCTTTGGGAAGTGCATATCGCTTTTCATCGCCAAGAGCTTTCTTTGTGGGTTCCTCATCAATGAAACGAGAAGCACGCGAATGCACCATTGCCCCTCTGTACGCATCTGTATCGTGCTTCTGCATCCGTGCTCGGACTACATTTATCTCGTCAACGTACCTAACCAGATATAAAGCCTGCGAAGGAATCGCATTAACAAATATAATGTTACGTTGAAAAATATTAATAAGCCACTATGCATCAAGGAAAGTGGATTGCATAACGAGTGTGAGGAATCATCAGAAAAAACACAGGGGTGCATGCTTTGTAGCTCTTAACCCATTACAGAGGCATCATCAACATCATCATTATTAAGTAATCTTCAAATTTTCCATCATCATTATTACAAAGTGCTGCCTTGTGAAGCAATTTTGTCATATCGTGTCATACGTCACGCGAAGGGTGACATGCACAGCCCCGACAGCAACCTGTCTTGGCCGTTCGATATACCTGATGGCCCAATCACTTGGCCAGATCCCCAAGCGTTTACAATGGCCTCTAAGAAGGTCGCTCCTCCTGCTTAAGCTGCCACTGTCCTGCGATTCTGCGCAGGCCTAGTGTTTGTTTTTTCATTTCTGGACGTGAGTATGCGGACCTGCTTGGCGCCAGTCGACTCAACCATGTAGTTTGACGGCATGTCAAACTGCGTTAGCGATCTGCCCAAGTCAGTAGCCATGAGTGCGGCAAAGGCTCACAACTAATTGTTGGAACGCGATTAACTTCTCTTCGTAGAAGTCGGGGCGTTTTTAGCTGGTGCTTGTTTACCGCCACAGCGAGAATCCTTTTCTTTTCGTAAACTTCTGGATCCAGCTCCTGCTGGCTTTGAAACGATCTCTTGGTAGATTGCACTGTCTCGCCACTGTAAGAGCCTTCACCTTTATGGCATCCGAGGTCACAGGCAGATGGTTGCTTTAAAGTTCCTTAATATAATCCACAAGCGAGTCTTCGAGTGCGTGGAATCAACCGTGCTGTGGATCACTAAAGCCTTTCTGTGAATCCTTGCAGCTGAAAATACGGTCCCTTTGTTCCCTCCAGTTACGGACACAAGTGTCCGGGACGTCTAGTGCACAAGGCGGTGCATTATTTCCGTCTGCTTCTGCCAAAATGATAACTTTACATTTAAACGACGCCTCTTGATGAAACCGTCGTTTACGCTCCTTCTTCACACACTCGCACACCATTTGAAGCACTACAAGCAGCGGAATGACTGGAAAAAACGGCGATCGTAAAACGCTCGGGCGTACTTGCACTAGCTGATATCAATGACGATGCGGCTGGCCATTCTTCATCGAACTGTTTGTTTTCATTTTCAAGAGGTTCCAGTTTTGGTTTGGGGTTCTTGACTTTTTCGTTCCGACTGTAATGCACATGTATTTTTGAAGGCTTATTTTCACGCACAAAAAAAAAAGGTGTGCGTTAAGATCGTGTAAATATGGTAGGTGGGCACCATGCACTTTATAGATTGTGCAGTTACTGATTGTTTAAAAATACTTTAGAACCTCAAAAGCTGTACAACAAGGAGAGCTAGATAGATATAATTGCTAACTAGCTGTTGCGGTAAGGAGTTGTTTATTTAGCAGCTCTTGCTTTAGAAACATTGAGCAGTTGTCATTATTTTTGGTGTTGCCAACATGTGCTCTCAGCCAAAAACAAAATGGACCACAGCTTAGGCATCTGGAGTGGCTCTAGAGCCGTAATGTCACGCTGCCACCGGAATGCATGCAGTCAGGTCAAAAGTGCCTCGAGTGACAATGAACTTCACCCTCTCATAAAACTTCTCCCGCATTGTGGGTCCCGTGGCTGGTCGAGCCACCTAAGGCTCTTCTGATTTCCTATATAGCATACAAATGTGAACCAGTTTTACGGCTTTACTGGAATACCGTTTTAAGAATTTTTGCTCAGTTTTTACAAAAAAAAAGTCTGACGTGCGCCCTGCAGGACCTTAGTAAACTTTGTTCATCCATCCATCCAACTGGTTTCGGTCACTGAAAAATGTGAAAGTGCCTGATATAATTCAATTGAGAGCTTCGCTGCAGTACAACAGTGTCATGCAGCAAAGCATTCTAACTATGGAAAGAGGCCATCGGTTTTTCGCAGGATGCAGCATGCTTTGTACCTTGATTACGAGCAAGTGCATGTACGGTATCATTATGAGTACCACCTTAACTGAAAGAAAGGTACATATGTGTTCTTTATTTGTTGAACTCAAAATGGACAAATAAAGTAATCCAGCTGATGCTTCCGCATTCACGAAATCACCAGTGCTAGTTCTACTCCAAGCCACAGAGTCAATGTTCCTTGTGATGTCATACGTTGAAAGAAAAGCCAGCGGTTTCCCACCATGTTTGAAACCAAATTGTGAATTCCCCAGTGTGAGGAACGCACTAATATTTGGCTCAAGTTTTCACAGGATCCTCTATGACTGATGGCCACCATTTTCAGACTATGTTAAAAAGTGTCGCAGGGCCTCTTTAAACAACTGCATACCATAAAATTTGGTCAAGCACCCCCATGCAGGCACCCCCCTCCCTTTTTCGAGAGACTTGAAATTGGTGCCATCAACCGAGCAGGTGCCCCCTCCCTTTTCTTTAACCTTGTTTACTGAAGTGTGCATCAGTGTCACGTCACTTGGCAAGTCCTTTTTTAATTTTTCAACAAGTTGTGAAATAAATTATACGAAAAATAATGAAAAGGAATTTGATTAGCTGCCTTTTTGCTGAGGTCTGATAAAGGGTGCGCTACAGCGGTGTACTCGTCATCTTCATAGCCAGCCATGACTACAGCTGTGAGGCAGTAGGCTTCGTGAGTTGCCATTTTGATTGGACTAGAGTGAGGTAGAGTTGTTCAAGGTTGCTCTAATTGGACGAGCGGACGTGAGCCGCATGAATTGCTAGCGTAAATGAAAACAACCGCTCCGCATCCTTTTTTTTTCTGTCTGGCAGTTCAGCTGCTATTTTGAATTTTGGTTTGCGGACGAGCAAGGGCTTGCCCCTATAAATTTGTCAAATTATGTTTTACCCAAGGGGGTGTGCTTGCTAGGGATTTTACGGTAGTATTTTTTTACATTGGCTGCCTTTCGTGATAAATGTTTCAGAGTTATAGCTCAATGCAAGACTCCTCTTCATCCATTGAAAGCTTTTCAAGTGTTACCATTGGTTATGATCAGATTGCATGCAGGACCCAAAGAGCAATGTAAGTTTTGGGCCATCACATTTTAATGTATGAGTACAGTGAAGCATGTGCAAAGAGCCTGTAGGTTTCAGTCATAGATCAGTTTTTCTGCTAAATGTGACTGTTTTTACCACTATTGTTATGCTTTTTCTTTGTCCTTTGGTTGATGGAAGCAGAAGACATACAGGCATCTGCTGTGTGCATATGTCCACATCACTCAACTACTCTCTCGTATTTTCATTCCCTTAGTCAATTTTCTGTGACATTGCACCAAGTTCCCATGTTGGCTGAAGAAGATTACTCCACCATTTCTAACGATACTCTATCTACACGAATGTTTGTAAGTCGACTCATTTTGTTGAAACTTGTAATTAAAAGTTAGTTGGGTCAACTTACAATCGCAACCAAAATGTGTACCGCCAGTCAATTTTTCCTTTGGAGACTTGTGATAGAAAGGGGGTGGGTGGGGGTGTCAACCTACAAAAGCTACATTCCTCCTCATCCTTGTTTCTTTTTCTGGGCAGGAGTCTCCTTTACAAATGATTTGATCATTAAGTTACACCTTGGCTGCTGTAGTCTTCACGGTCGTATGACATGACAATACCAGGTGTAACCCTACAGCTTGTATGAATACGGAAACGAGTTCACTGTCCCGTGGTGGCCTTCTTCCGTGGTCGACGCTGCAGGAGCAGGTGGTCTCTGGCCTGGTCCAGCTGTACAGCGTGGACCGGCGAGTGAGCCAACTGTTGCCCGGCCAGTGCGTGCAGCTCTGCAGGCACCAGTTTCACGACCAGGCATACACCTCACAGTTACTGCTGCTGGCCGACCGAGGACCTGCTGGACAGCGGCCTGAGGGACGGCTCCACCTTGCCGAGCTGGGCCCACCTGCCAGCACGGGGGGTGCCCTGCGTGGCCCGATCGCCGAGACGCTGGAGTTCTTCGACCCCCTCGACAAGTTCGACTTCCCCGTGTGTTTGCAGGTGGGCTGTGATTTCCTTGCTCATTAATATTGCCCGCGTTGCCGTATGTGCCGATGCACTGACGACAACGAAGAGGATGACCGAGCCACTGCAGGGACCGTGCGGCATCAAAAGAAGAGCGCCTTTTTGTCATTGTTGGTCCGTCTCTTGCACGTCCTTTTCGAGTATGACGTGGCACTTCTACTCGCTGCTCAAAGGCCCCTCTGCTTTGTGGTCTGTAACAATATTGTCACTCGTGAGATAGATGCAAAAATCTTGGCAGATGTTACAGTCTATTAGCAGAAGAAGGCTGTACAATGAAAAGGGAAAATTGTGCTCTTTCTGCACATATTGCAAAAGGAACACATAAGGACCAAACATAACACATAAGACAAGACAGTACTTCCACAACACACCTTCATTTACAGTTTGTCACTTCTTTGTCATCGAAAGTTCCAGTTTTATGCAGAACAGCAGCCGCATTTCTCGCACCATCCGGTGAGCTCGATTTCAATATTGGGGCCTTGAATCAATCTTAAAAATCTCATATTTCATGCAGTTTCTAAATATCTTTAAAATATGAACATGCAGTGTAATATAATACCCTACAACCTTTCCATGTGAACAACTACCCCCAAGTTGATGATTAAAAAGGTAATTAAATGTATTAGGTCGCCATCCAGTGCAACTTTAGCAGCAGCAAAGCATTTCCGCCTTGACGTAGAGTATTTCCGCCTTGACGTAGCATTTTATTTTTAAATTTGTATTATCCAAAACTTGCATCTTGTATTCCATTGTGTGAAACATGGTCCTTCAACAGCAGTGTCATTACTCTATTCAGGTGTCCAGCAGCCAGGGCCTGGTGTATGTGCTGACAAAGTGTGGTGTCGTGCACCTGTGCGACCTGGAGACGGTGACACCGCTCTGTTTGCATGTTGTGTGTCCCGACATCACTTTCACTGCCTCGATCACACCCACGTGTGGGCTCATGGTCGTGTCACGCAATGGCCAGGTGAGCATACGAGCCTGATTCCCGTGTCCGAACCTCAGTAGGGATAAAGAGGCCTGTAGTCACGCTGGTCGCTGAAACTGTCTCATTGCTGTTGTTACTTCTCTTTCAAGTGTAAAGGTGATCTATGCTATTGTTCTGAAAGAAAAAAGAAACAAAAGAAGGACAGTAAGCACGTGTTTGCCCGGATCCATTAGCTCCTTGCTTAGAGTGAATTCCACTCGCGGATCCGGGGCAAGTTTTCTTGCTCTGCAGCTGAGAATTTGAATTCCACTGGTAGATCCGGAGCAGTTTGCGTTTTCCACTGGTATAGATTTACAGCAACACGCTCTGCGACGGAGTGCTCCACGTTGATCTCTCTCATAGAGCCAGATTTCGGCGGAGCTCCAATGACACGGTGTCATCACTTCTGGACCAGTCGGGTACATCGGTTGCTTGCAGCACTTTTACAGCGTAAGCTGTTATGAGATCACAACAAGGGTCGTTTTTGCGCCGTAGTTGTCCGCTGCCACCGCCGCTGGTGTCCGTAACCACTATTGCGCAAAGTTTAGAAAAAATAACCAGGACGGAGGAGTACCATATTTACTCGAATCTAACGCGCACCTTTTTCCCGATAAAACGGGTCCAAAAATTGTATGCGCGTTAGAATCGAGTGCGAACGAACGACACCTTTACCATATCCCGTCGGCATCAAAATGGCAGCCTCCTACGAGGTTCGGGCACTGTCGAACAGTCATCGCCTGAAAAAACGAACTAGCGGCGTGGCGGTCTTTGGCACGCATAGTTTGTGTAGCTTCTATGTCGCCGCCGGTCCCGCGCCAACCAATGTCGCTACGTCGCCGATGCCCCAGCCGCACCCGCTTTCGGTAGCGTTCGCGGGTAGTCGTAACGGAAGATGTTTCCCATCACCGCTCGCAAAACGGCTCATCAATGCATTTCTTTCTCATATCTGTGCTGATCCTGAGTGGCCTGAGCCTCTTAGTCGTGCGCGCTGCATGGCGTCCGAGATTGCATCTCTGGGACCACGCCCGACCATGCTTAGGCTTATCTGTGCCAGCCTGCGCGGCACGCATGGCGGTACACGGCAGCGGGCGTGAGGGAACTGCGATAGCACGGAGGAATGCAGCACTGCGAGTAAATGATGTTATCGCCGCTTGCACGCGACTACGCCCGTCAACGTGTGGCAATTTGATCGGGATGCAGGAATAATGGCGCGCCGAACGTGTTCGAGATACCGCGGATCGAGTGAAGCGGGAAAGCCATAGCGCGGCCGTTCGAGGGACTGCGGGGGTTCAGAGTTGGCGGTGCATTTATTATGCAAATGCATTCATTAATTACGCGTGTACGGCATTTGTTTTCATGAATGTGAAAAGGCTGATTACTAAGGGCATTTTTTTTTCTTGTCACGAAAAATGGGAGCGCGTTACAATCGATGTCTCACTTTTTTCTTTTTTTTTGGGTCGCGGGAAACGGGTGCGCGTTAGAATCGGAGGGCGCGTTAGAATTGAGTAAGTACGGTATTCCAACTCTTCCTCTGCGTGGATTCGAACCCATGCTCCTTGCGTGGCAGTCGAGCATTCTACCACTGAGCTACACCTGTGCTTGGAAAATCATCGCTAAAAGACCTAAACAGGTATAACGTCTGCCGAGGAATCACATTAATAAATGTAATGTTACGTGGCAGAATAATAATACGCCACTATACGCCGCGGAAAGTGGATTGCATAACGAGTTCGAGGAATAATTTCAAAGGGCACAGGGGTGCATGCTTCGTAGCTCTGCACCCATTACAGAGGCATCATCTACATCATCATTATGAAACAATCTTCTTCAACTTTACCGTCATCATTATTATGAACCGCTGCCCTTATCGTGTCATATCGTGCCATGCGTGACACGGCAGGCGACGTGCGCAGCCCCCACAGCAACCTGACTTGGCTCTTCGTTAGATCTGATGCTGCCTCCTCGTAAGGTGCGGAACGCTACTGAAGAAGCGAATCGCAGAGCTAGGCGCGCGGCTGCAGCAAGGCAACGTTGGCACAACAGACAGCTGTGCAGAGAGAAGCCCAAACCGCAGCTCGCCGTCGACACCGGGCCGAGAGTTCGCTTCGTTCTCGGGAAAACGACGCCAAGAGGCTCTCTAAGATGTGCGGTTATACAGATTTGCACGTTACATTGCCGCAGTAATTATGGCCTAGTGGGTACTTCCCTACTTGGAGAAATGATAAGAGTTGTGGCGCTGTGGATACCTGCCACCTCTAGTTGCACTAGATTCCCCAAGCGTTTAAAATGGCCTCTAAGAACGTCGCTCCTTCAGCTTACGCTACCACTGTCCTGCGATTCCGCGCAGCCTGGCTCTTTTTTCTACATGTGTCTGGTAGCACTGTGGCATTGTATCATTGGGCACCAAATCCATCAAAAATTGTTGAACAGCAGGAGTGACTGTCAAACACCCATCAAGCTGCTGCACGCTGAGAAGCACGTATTTAACGAGACACGAAGTGCAGTTGGCGCAGTGTCTAGAACCCCCACCGTGGTCCAGTGCAAGGTTGGTAACATGGGTAACTGGATGCTTGCAACAACTTCCGCTGTAATCCCTGCCGGAGCATGTTTATTTTTCACTGGTGGATCAGGATCGGGTCACTCTGTGATGGATTTTTTTTAGAGCTTTGTGAATAGCAAAATTTTGAGTACGAAGCGAATTTGAATATTGAATTTGAATTTGAAGTGCGAGTCGAATCAAATATTTTTCTAATAGTTTGCGAATATTTTTTAATAATATCACATCTACTTATAGAGAAATGTATTGTTAAACATGGGCAAAAAGTTCATTGCGTGATGTATATGCCTGCAGTGTCATTCCAAAGTCCTGAAGAACAGTCCAACACTGAACTGTGCAACATAAAGCTAAGGTAATTTTGTCGCAGTACGCGTGCGCTAGCTTCGCTGCAATCCGCGAGTGTTAACTTCGCCGCAGAACACAGGTGTTAGCTTTGTCACAGTACGCAAGTGTTAGCTTCACCGCAATACATGGGTGTTAGCTCCGCCGCCGTACACAAGTGTTTCGTCGCAGTACATCGGTGTTATGCGGTGAAGCGTACTACTTGAGGGAATGGGCACCTGTTGTAAAACATAGCTGATATTTTCCCTTCATTACCAACTTCTTTACCAACTTGCTATTCAAGCTATTCGTTCGAATAGTAAAGGTTAAGTGCCAATTGAATCGAATTGAATGCAAACGCTATTAGAAAATTATTCGAAATTTCAAATATTCACCCACCTCTAAATTTTTTTTGCTACTTCATTGATTTGGTGCACCACTCCAGATCTGCCAGTGGAATTCGTCATTAGAAACTGTATAAGCCTTTACATGCTACAGAACTCCCCATAGATTTCTACGAATCCAGTAACCTACTACAAACCCGCTTACTACGAGCCAGGTAATTTGATGTAAATACAGCCTATGCCACTTATAGCAAAACCACATAATGTTGAGGCCTGGGTACCGTGTGATGTCAGCACACGTTGAAGAACCCCAGGTGGTCGAAATTTCCAGAGCCCTCCACTACAGAGTCTCCCATAGCAAATTGTGGTTTTGAGACTTAAAACCCCCATATATCAATCAATCATTTAAAACCAGATAAGTTAAGATTTCATGAAGACAGCTTCAATGGAAAAAATTGAAACAGGCGCTTACCTAATTATGACTGCAGTGCTTTTGCAGTTACAATAAGTGTTAATGAAGGTTAATAGTACCAAGGTGACATGCGTCTGTTTGTTACGTTGACCCAACTGCTGCTCTCTTTATTTATTTAGTTTCGGTACTGTTATAAGCCATACGGCTATAAGTAGGGAAGTGGTTATAAAGCATTCTCATGAAAAAAAAAGCAACAAAGAATTGAAGCTAATAAATACAGTCGGTTGTGGTAACATGCTGTGTGTCCCACAGAAAAGTTTTTTTATTGGCTATGGCTGCAACGCCTGAAGGAAGGTGGTACGTTACATGCGGTGAAGATCTGTTGAAGTTCCTTCTCTTAGAAGGCCCCTTAACTGCACTGTATCATGCAGGTTCGATATGTGGATTTTCTAAAGGGCAGTTTTACAGTAAGTCCAACCTAGTAGATATGGCATCTTGCTGTGGGGCTAAAGGTGATGGGTTTCACCTTAGCCACAGTGGTGGTCACCACTTGATGGGGGCAGAACGTGAAAACCAACGTGAAAAGTGCACATCAAGGAAATGCAGGAAGTCGAAATTCAGCCTCCCGCCTTAGTGTGCCTCATAGTCAAGGCTTTAACACGTAAAACCTCAGAAATAGGTTTTTAAAGAGCTTTATTGTGAGCTGCTATGTTTGTTGCACCTTATGCCACCCCTGTCTTCTTTCTGTTGAGGCACTGAAACTAACTCCCTTCTCAGCTGTAGAATGTTGTCCCCTTACGTGACTAGAAAAATTTATAAAATACACACCACTCATGCAGCCCTGGTGTTTACCACTGGGTTAATTAATCCCAGTGATTCATTAAAATCTTTCTCCCTTGTTGGTTCCCTCTATGTGTTTCTTAGGCCACACACACGTTTGGCAGGGCTTAATGACAGTGTTTATTTCAAACGCCGGACATTGGTCTCTGCACTACCAGTATCATGTAGTAGTGGCCTGAGGGCAAGAGTGGGTCAAGTACGATAGGGGAAGTGTGATGCAGGCACAAGGCACAAGAGAACAGAGGTAGCTTTCTGTGTACACAGGACTGCCAGATCTTCCTTTCGCCTAGCCTTATAAAGCTTTGCCTTAAAAACGACAGAAAAGGCTAAGAGAACGCAGTGCAAGTGCCGATTCACAACTAAGTTTAATCTCACAAGAAGAAGGATATACCTATGTCAGCGTGAAAACCGCACAACTAAGTGAAAGTTGATACTCGGAACACACAGCTACAGGGCACCTGTTACTGCTGTGCGCTGTCAGCGTACTCCTGTTACTGCTGAGACAGCACAGTTGAAGGCTTGCTGATGCATTTGCCTTTTTGCACAAGGTGCGCTGCTTCAGCAGCTAACCTCATGCGCACACACTTGCACAAAATGAGTGCCTCCTCGAACAGCGGCAAGCACCTGCACCGATGGCAACACGCCGTTGCGTGCAAGTGATGATCCTTGCCGAAAGGCAGGGATTCTCAGTAAAGTGAATTAAGGCATTGTCAAGGCCGCTGCACGGTACACCGGCAACATTTAACACCCAACAAAGCAAGAAAGTGCAGCTGTTCACTTTTGTGTAGTTGGTAAGAACAGTGCACAAGCAATTTTGTTTTCGCCGTTGAAATCATTCGTGACCTTGGTCGCAAATGTTTGGTTGCACTGTGCAGGTTCTCCTGGTAGAGATAAAGAAAGCGGCGCTTCTTCGGCGCATCGTAGAAGTAGTGAACAGACCGGCCATCGCCACTCGACTACGCCAAACGTTACCCTGAGGGCATGCCCTCGCCGCCCCGGTACTGCATGGAGGCAGTACAAGTGTCACACTGGGTCAAAGTAATGCTCCTGTGTTTGTCTAGTCATCGGGGATTGAGTGTGATGATCCGCCAGGGTGCTGTCAAGTGTTTAGTAGCGTGTTTGTGCCACTTGCCTTCCTAATGTTAAAATGTGTGCATAGGCGGCATTAGGTTATGAATGTGCTCTATTTTTGTGCACATGGCTTACGCCTGCGTGCATCGGGTGTGCCCGCTCCGCGAAGTTCTGTTAAAAGAGAAAAAATAAAAACAAAGGTCGCCGTGTGTGCTGCAAAGCACGGAACACTCCACTCAAATGCGTTTGTAATTTGGGAAACCTAAACTGCCCAGACAACGTTGTTTTGTGTGTTTGAATATTATTACCTGCTTGTTCTGCAAGGCTTTCAAGTGCAGTGCAACTTGAACTGTGCAGGTCTAATTGGTGCGCAAATTTTAGACCCTAATGTGACTGCATAGCAAGGATAGTTGTGCCTTTTCATGCAGGTACTGCACAACAATGTACATGATGAATAGCACGCATGAGGGAAAAAAGAGATGTATTGTAGTGTGTATTCTTGCTTTGTACTTAAATGTGTTATAGATTTCACGCGAGTTATATAGATGCAAATATGCAGCCTTGATTTTGTTTCGTTGGATGGGACGGTGGTTTTATTTGAAATGAACAGTGCAGGTGCGCTGCAATGGAGCCATAAACCTCATTGAGCAATGTATTTATTCGTGTTAACTGAAGCAATGTGCTATGAATGTATACAAGGTGTTTGGGTGTGCTGTGGGGAGCACATGCAACATCATGAGCATGGTGCTGAGAATTTCAAAAGAAATGCCGGGTGCTCTTGTACTGTGAATGTTCTACAAGTCGAACCTCGATATAACAAATACAGATACAATGAATTGCTGGTTATAAGGACGTAAATTGGGTATACTATTGCCGTTGATGCAGTACAATGAATACGCTTGTAATGGAGGATCGGATGTAACGAAGTCTTTTTTTTCGTGTTGGGTTGACTTTGTTATAGCGAGGTTTGGCAGCGTTTCAGCCATGACCGTGCTGCTTTCGTCTGCAACCTTTACATTTCTCAACGTTCTAGCTATTTTGTAGGCCACACTGCCAAGGCTGTGAATGTGGCATATAAATGAGGAAGGATGTCTTGAAACAACGACCAAAGGTTTTGTTTACGACCTTTGCTTTATTGCATGTCACATCTGGCTTTCACTTCGATACCCATGCTTACCCTTCAGAAGCTCCAGCGCATTTTCGAAGCCATGCGAGTTTTGTTTACTGGTATGGAGCCTTAGATGCTGGGTGTTTACTAGCTTAGTAGATAGTAAGGCAATCCCAGGGTACGTTTCCTGAGCACAGAAGGCTTTCTGTACTAGAAACTGAAGTTTCAACTCACTCTGTGGCCGTTCTAAAGGGCCACTGACATAGTTCTTTCAGCTGTTCATATTTCACCATTCCATAAGTGTCTGGAACCTCAAAATTGTTGGAAGAATGCTTTGAACCCTGCCGGCGGCAATATTGACTTTTCACGCAGCTTGACTTGGCTTGACTGTATTAGCTGCAGTATGGGTGACGCCCATTACGTTTCCGGCTTCCGCCAGCAAAATTATAGCACAGCTGTGCAAACTGTTTGTGACGGAATCGTGTACAGTGATTATGTTTCCATCGATGATGCCGTTGTCACCTCCGAGGTTTTCTCTGTCGACAAAATCATAGCAGAGTGTGTCGATGCGTGCACTGAAAGCGTTAGCACTGAAAGCGTTAGCACTGAAATAAAATTGTGTGCCGATCACCACTTCTCTCATTTTTCCATTTTTCCCGTTTCTCGGATCTTACGTTTCCCGGCTCTTACGTTTATTTTCTACGGTCCCGTGAAAAACGTATCAGCGGGGTTCTACTGTAATTTGTTTGCATAACACCATTTCTACAACCAGCCTCATTCTTGTTTATGGAGTTGTTTTGTTTTCTAATGATCTGACATGGAAGGTGATGAAGTGGTAGCCGTGCATTGCAGCTTATTAAGCACCTCTCCACTCACCTGGTCAACTTGTACACAGCAACACCAATTAAAAATAGCTAGGCGTCCAAGAGGTGATAAAGCAAGATGAACTGAGGGCTAAAACGCCGCAGTGTGCAACTACCATGTGATCATGTTGTGGGTTACGATGTCAGGGTACGGTAAAAGCTCATTAATTCGAATTCTGCGGGGACGCTGAGCAGTGTCGTACTAAACAAAATTCGAAATAATGAAAGTGAGCAGAAATAAGTAATTTCAGTGGGGAAAAGGGGGGGTGTGTGAGCACAAAAAATATCATTGGCCAAAAAAATCGGTAATAACCATCTGCTTTTCCTGTGAATGCCACAGCTGTGACTCTGTTCCAGCATGCTGATGCCTCTTCAGCAACAGGCTGCACACCGGCTACTTGAGCGATAATGTCCTCATTAGTCAGGGCAGCACACACCGAAGCACAGGTGTCGACTTCAGCCTAATTGGCAAAACTGACGCCCTGAAGAGCGCTGCGCAACGCCACTGGCGTGAGCTCCTCAGCTCCATCCACCCCGACGTCACAACTATCCTGCGCACTTCCAGCTGCAAATCCACTGTGGTGGAAACAGTTTGCATTCGTGGTCATTGTCACCTATTCGCATGGCAGTGAGCAGCGTAGTGCCATAGTCCTTCGTGTCGCCCGCACACAATATCATTCTCTCCAGCATGTGACACCTATAAAACCACTTGGTATTCCTTGTCACTCCCTGGTCCATTGGCTGTAGGGCCGCACAATCGTGTTTGCTGGAAGGAACACTAACCTCGTTGCTCTCAGCTCACCGTCAAGTTTGTGCGCCAAACAGTTGTTGATGACATGAAGAATGCGTCTGCTGCCCAGTTCCATTCGCTTGTCGAATTTCAGTAGCCACTTCCTGAATATGTCACCTGTCATCCAGGCTTTCTTGTTTGCGGCGTACTCTGTCGGCAGTGACCGAATGTTTTTGAAGCACCGCGGCTTGTGCGCTTTACCAATCACAAAAAGAAGGACCTTTTTAGTCCCAGTCATATTTGCGGCAATCAGAATGGTGACACGCTCGTTGCTGCGCTTGCCACCAGCACGGCTGTCTCCTTTGCAGGTGATCGTCTTGTCTGGCTGCAGCTTGAAAAATAATGCTGTCTCGTCAGCATTAAGCACATCCTGTGGCGAGTAGCTCTCTAAGTAGTGCTGCAGGGTGCCGCTTCTCCATGTTGCGCATGTTTCGGCGTCCATATCCTTCGCCTCGCCGGATAATGTGGGGAATATGAGGTCGTGCCGCTCCCCGAAGCGATCAAGCCATCCCTCGAAGGCGACAAAGTCTACAATGTCCAAGTGCTGGGCGAAATCGGCTGCCTTGGCCATGATGGTAGGGCTGCTCAATGCGATATTCTGGGCTCTCATTTCTTTAACCTACGTAATCACAGCTGACTCCAGTTCCGGGAATTTCGTTGTCCTTAGCCTTTTCCGACTGGTGCCAAAATCCCCAGCTTCATAGGCATCTTCAGTGGCCATTCTGTTCTGTGTGTACGTTTGCAACGTGCTCAGAGGTGTGCCGTGCTTCCTGGCAATTTGATATTTGCTCGACTTCCCTTCCTCTACCTCTCGCAAAATCTCCACGTTCTCCTTGACAGTCTTCGCACAGTACTTCCCCCGCGACGACCTCTTGCAACTTTGATGCAGAATAACACAGCGTTGATGGCACGAACAAACGACACGCTCGAAGAACAAGGAGACACCACAAGAAGCACCGAGCATTGACGCTCTAAAAAAACCACTCATGCCACCTGTCGTTCAGGCGTAAAAGCTTCCACTGGTGTTTGACAACAATGACGCTCGGCGGCATGCGCTTCGAATTATCCGTAGAGGCGGCAGTTTCTGTTCGAATTAACGAGTCATTTTACACATGGTCTCCTATGCACTGTGAACTGGTCTACGGCGACCATTTCGAATTATCCGAAATGTCGAGGTAATGACATTTGAATTAATTAGCTTTCACTGTACCATACTCCGAAACCGAAATTGGTTGTAGGAAAGCTGTTATACTTAGTTTAATAAGGATGCCTTTGTAGTAGTGTTTTTCTATGGTTTGTCTCAGACCTTATTAATGCAAGAAAGTGCAAATTCCAAGATGTCGTGTTATTACTCCTTTAAACATGACACTTGTTTTCTTGTCCACATTTTTCACATTTCATGCCAGAGCAGGGCATTTTATGCCGCAGCTCCCTCCGCGAATCCATTATATCATAAATGCTTTCACGTTTTTTTTCTCTAAAGCAACATTGTGAAATGCAGCAGTACTTGAGCCCATAATTCTTGCACTTTTTAAACACAAGCAACTACCCTTTCATCATAGCAACATTTACTTTGATCTCTTGCATTTGTACAGTAAAACCTCGTTATAACGAAGTTGACGGAGGAGTGGTAATTACTTCGTTATAGCCATTAGTTTGTTATAACCAACATCAATTTCATGTATAAAAATTTTTTGAGAATTGCGATTGCTTCGTTATATCCGGGTTCGTTATAACGAGGTTTTACTGTACTATATATATTTTTTATGCCATTCTATGAAATGTTGTGTAGATATTGAGGGGACTTGCAACCAGCTCTTTCCACAAAAGCACTGGTAATTATTGCACTGAAACATCATGCAAGGTCAGCGATTTGTGGTGAACTTTGCTTAAAGCTGCAAAGTTCCCTGCCTATTTTGCCCATTTCGAAACACGTTTTCATGCCACTTAACTGTAGTAATGGAATAATAATCACTGCTGACTAGAATGCCAGAACCAAATACAACTGTCTCTGATGTACACATTCTATGCTTTGTGCCCTCGCAACAGCAACAGGTGGCACCTCTGTTACATTGCTGGGAAAGTCTGCGCTCTCTATTCTAGCATTAACAGAAATGTTGCTTGTTTCTGAATGGTTTGTAATGGGGCTGAGGTGTATAACTGCATCCGAGAATGTCAGTATTAAACGTAAGAGCGTGCCTCAAGGCATAAACGTGGCGTGAAATTTCGCTACAAACAATACAGTGGCTTAGTGAAGCCATCTGATTGTACGTCTTTTTTATTCACACAACATGCTTTAGAGTTGCTGGAATAGCTGCTTTTCCTTGTCTATTATTTTTTTACCCACGAGTTTTGAAATCACATGGCTTCTCTCCCTATGTGCTGTGTACTATTTGCTTCTTTTAAAAAAATATTTGTACATAGTATATGCATTATTTTATGGGACTCTATGTTCAAATGTGCGAGTACACAAACCTTGGTTAAGATATTTACATTTTCTTGTACGGTGTGTCACTAGACTGTGGTGTGTGACCTCCAGTACTTGTGGTGGGACCCCAGAGAAGCTTGTGTAGATTTCAGTCAGCTGTTCTACCCACCGCCCTTTTTCTTTTTTAGGGACACTAAAAGAGCAAGCAGACTTTTCGAGTATAATAGTAAATTGCCATTTCACTGTACCAACAACACTGCTCTTGCTGTGGCCGGACGCGTTGTAAGTAAGGAAGTGCATTAAAAAAAAAAATACAGCTGGCGATGCCACGTTGACATTTCCGCACCAACTCGCCATGATGTCGTAAATTTTGAAGCTGCCTGCTATGGTGCAAAATATAACTTTCCACTAAAAAGGAGTTGCATTATGTTGTGGCGGGGTCCGAGGAGTTAACAGAGGAAGTTTCATGAAATTTCGTTGAGCCAATGTGACCAAAATGTGACAGAAAGACTGAATTCCATGATGTCACAGTTATGTTCAGGTGCTATGGTTTCAGCATATGAAATTCGCAAATGAAACTTTTCACTTCATTTTTTCTTCGAATACTGGACCTATGATGGAAAAAGCAATGGCAATATCATTCTCAAATAGTTATCTCTCAGTCTAAGCTGATTCAGTGTTTCACTTTAATGTCCCTTTAGGCAAAGGGTGTAGCATGCGAACCTGCAGTGAATATGCTTGCTAGCGTGACTTCTGTTTTATATGTACTATGTAGTGTGTTGTCTATACCATGGACTTACATTATAAAGTTGCATCAGATGGGCTGCAGAAGCTTATTTGTTTAGGTTTTCTTTATGTCACCTTTCTTTTAATTTACTTTTGAGAACACGATCCAGGGGTCTTTAGTTAGGGAGCGGGAAGGTTCCTTTAGCACCTGGCTTCGCTAAAGAGGTAACAGAACATGTAACACATTTTCACTTCTGAGGATTTTGTAGTGAGTACGTAAGACGTCTTCAGTAGTGATCCTTTAGAGCACGGTTTGATGATGGTGGTGCTTCAAGGAGGGGGTCAGGGGGTAAAGATATTAGCTCCTTTAGTTTGTCGAACCTTGCGTCAAGTGTAATTTTTTTGCGTTTCAAGAAGTAAGAATGAGATGTAATAATGGAATGTACTGTTGAACTAGTTGCTGTTTTGCTGAATAAAAGATTTATGGCAGAAAGCAGGAAACAGGAAATAATGCAAGGACAGTAGTGCCCTGCCCTATCTTCAATTTTTTCCCTGTTTCCTACATTGCACCATAAATGTTTCATTTAATGAAGTGTCTGCCAATTGCAAGAAGATGGAATCACACTTTAAATAATAGATGTAACTAGTCTCACTGTGTTTACTTAATCTACACTAACTTACTTAGTAATGAAGAACATTGGGCTGGTTTGTACATATTCATCTTCGATGTGGTGTAATAAGACACTAGACCAAGAAAGAGGACGAACAATAGTGCTGTTTGTCCTCTTTCTTAGTGTAGTGTCTTACTGCACCAAATCGAAGACTGACTAATTTACTTCTTGTTGGCTTGCAGTTGGCTGATAGCACAATCAGCTGCTTGTGTGGCTCCTAGTGTTTCAGGCACTCTCTTCTGACCGACTTGATTGGTTGCTTGCAAGCGACTTGCAAGCGTTGCTACCTGTTTCATGTGCTGTACATTGTATTATCGCATTACTTTGTTGCATAGTGCAGCGCTAACCGCAACAGGAGAGAGAAGCAGCTGGTTAGAAGGAAATGACATGACGTGGCACTAAGTCTCGGTACTTTTAATACTGATCCTAAGGGGAGCAGTTCCTTGCGGACAGTTCGTGGAGATGTCTTTGAGAGAACATGCAGCGGAGTAGCTGCCCTCCCAAACCTAGAAAAAAGCTCCTGTCATGGTTGATGATTTCACGTTTCAGCTCCGAGTGGCACGGCGTTCATAATCCAGTGCACTGCATTGTCTGTTCTCTTGTCTTACTTCTGCTTTGTTTAGTTTTTACTGTGTTAATTAAACCTTTCAAAGTGTAAGCTTGTTGTGCCACTGATGGTTACAGTGTCCTGCACTTCTAGCACGCTTAGTTTTCACTTCGAGGATGGGTGTACCGAATACTTCGCATTGGCTGTCAAGACTGCCAGGTATGTTTTGTGTGAATTAGTGTTTGCGAGGGCTATAGCGGCCGTCTGCACCCATTGTGTTAGAACAGCCATAATTGTCAGGCTGGAGAGAGTCATTAAGAGGGAGAGCACTGGGTACCAGTAAGACGAGAAATTTGTACCCCTTGGAAATTGTGAGTCTTGCGTCGTGAGTCTTGCGTTGTGATTTGCCTGTGTTTGAAGCACATACTGCGCTCACTGAATGGAACGCATGAGATTGAGGCTAACCACCCTCCCTTGCCCACATCAGGTACTTTTTTGCGTCACATAGCCTGTAGAGGCCATGGAAGAGGTTCTGTCAGCGAAATGCGTTACTCCACGCGTCTTATAGCCACCTTTCATTGTTGTAAGCGCAGATGCAAGTAGAGCATGCGCATCAGGCACAACCACTGACTTCATATGAATGAAGAAATGAAGACAATGAGACGCTGGCAAACTTGGTGCCTTTATGTGCCTATGAGGGTTTGTTCGTCGGCAGTCTCATAATAAGATCACGTACTATGTGATGCCTTCTGGCAAAGAAAGGGGGTTCCACACTCACTGCCATGGCTACTAGGGGCGCTGACAGACACACCCAGGTGTAAACATACAGCAATACCTAATAAAGTGGACAATGGAATGACCGCTGTTGTAGCTCAGTTGGTAGAGTATCGGCATGCTATCCGAAGGTTGTGGGTTTGGTTCCTGTTGACGGCTGGTGTGTTTTTCATCTGCTTTATATTCCTTTCCGGTTACGTCATAATTACTGCACTACTGCCAAAAGACTACAAATATAACTACAAATATGCCTTCCTTGGCCCCGTTGTCTGTTAGATTCACAAGATTGTATCTGGTAACGAAGTGAGCCCTTGATCCTTTCTCCTTTCATTCAAGAGACATTGAGCAACATATTGACAGCTGTTCAATACAGGTGTTTATTACTCAGGGCACAAGAAGATTTTTGCTTATTGCTCAGCGTAGGACATGGAAGAATCGCAATGTGTGCGCAAAAAGCAAATGAACTAGTATTTCCTGACGTAAACACACATACACCAAAAAGTCTCGCTTAGCCTCCACAGCGTTGCAGCTGATGCATGAAAAGGAGTATAGTGAGAATATTCTCGTTTCTGCTCTCTACAGTTCATGCAGCATTTGCGTGGTGCTGATCATGGTGCCTGTGGCGGTAATGGTGTCCCGTGCACCGCGCTAGGTATTGCAGGTTGTGTAGACTGATTAACCCGATCCAAGTGTCTTCAAGAGAAGCATGTGCTGTCGCCACACCTGTATTTTCCCTGTGTTCTCCTTGACATGTGCCGGCGCCCTTGTTGAGCGTTCACTGCCAAGTAGTTCATGTGTCTATGTTTTCTACGAGAATTAGGTCATTGCCTTGGGTGCTAGTCGAGTTAGCCTTTTCTGGAACCAGATGGAACCTGACCGTTATCAGCATCTTGGTATACCAGGCAAACTGTACTGTCTTTCTTTTTTCTTGTTATTTATTTCTTTGTGTTCACTGTTAATTGTTTCTTTTGGTATTTTGACATCATTTGCTTCAGTGGTGTTCATTGTGGACCTGTTTTTACTCTGTACATGGGTTTATCACCATATAGTCTTGAAGGCTACCAGTGGATCTCTTTGTCATTGTGAGCAAAAACCGACATTGTTTTTGTGCAGTTTCTTTTGTTGCCCTGTCACAGAAGTGACAATTTTTGGCAGGAACGCTGCGATCGCCTCAGTCTGAACCATGTAATGCGTGTATTATCTCAGTAGTGACTGTACCGTACTTTTGAAACAGTGTCAGTGAGCATGCAATTTTTCGCATACTGGACCTCTGAACTGAGACACTTGCTGAAACCAGTGCTTTTGTGGTCAGTGGCTCAATAATGGCCATTAATCTGTTTATGAGTGAGGTTGTTCATTAAATAATGTTTAATGGAACTTTAAGTTCATTAAATAACTTTCTAATGGTCATCATACACAAATTCCATCCCATCAAAGTAATCGTTTCATCTCAACTTTGTCATTCATAAATGAAGGTGTGTACCAGTCAGGTCAATGTCCAATTTTTTTTCAGTTCCACAGGTGCTGTTAAACCAGCCCAGAAAAAATGAATGCATGCTTTTTGTAACTCAAAGCCCTCAATTTATTTCAGATATAGTCGCGGCAATTAGGCCCTCAGTGACCCTAATTGCTACAGCTGTGTCTGAACTAGTAGTTCTGAGGGCCAGCCAGTAAATTTTTCTCAGATGTCTCGGTACTCGTACTGTGGTGCTTATCGAGCATAATTGGCCTCTGCGCCATGAAATGCTATAGAAAGTTTTATTTTCAATTCATGGGTGCTGCCATCCTGGGCTTTTACACAAGTGATCTCTCAGTTTTGAATGTTGTAACATTGCATTAACAACATCATGCGATGACAAATGCACCTGTACGTCCATATTCAAGCAGGTGAGCATACTGTAGCACCGTCGATTTAGTTACTTCAAAGACAAAATGGCCACTTATCCGAGATGGTGTCACCTGAATGAATCTGTAATACAGTCTATATACAGAGTCTATACAGAGTCTGAAAAGCTCGATGGCAAATAGCTTTGCTGTCAGAAATTTTCGACATCCTTGTACGTTGAGGCTATGGGGCACTGGTGCTGCAAAGACATTGTTAGACTTATCTGGCATCTCGACACAATTGGTTGTTCACCCCACTGTGACATTTACATTTGCAAAGACTGCATTTCTTTCTGAGGTGACGCTCCACACACACTGAATTGCCACATGGGCATATGGTGCTTAAAAAACAGGTTAACTGTACTTAATAGCAGCTCCATTTTTTGTGATCTGCTGTGTTGGTAGAGATGAGGCGTGGCTGTAAATTGTTGTAGTTGTTGCTTCTTGTTTTGCATCTTACGAAGCGCAGTCGTGCTTGCTTTCAATTTTGTGTGAAATATGTTTTTCAGTATGTGATTTTTCCCAGAGATGGCTGTAAGCATGGATGCTTGCCTATTGCTGTGCTGAAGCAAAAGAAAAAAAGAAAAGGAAGTTTCTTTTCCAAATGGCTAACACATGACTGCATAGGACATTTTTTCCTTTCTTTTGAGTGATGAGCGACCTGACAAAAGAAATGCTATCTTGTAGCATCCTTATTGAACAGCTGAGACACCGACAGTATTTGCTGTTTGGTGATTTGTCTTTGGGCCACTGTACTGCTTCACGGCGTCTGGCTGGGCTTGATGTCACTTCTAAAATTCATTTTGCGAAATGATTTCCTTCTTGCTATGACCTCTTGTATGAGGTGTACTCTTAAGTTTTCTGAACTGAGGAGATGCCATTGAACCTTTGGATAGGATGAAGGAAAAAAAAAGAAAAAGTCAATTTACAGTGTCCAGTTTATTCTTCTTATTATTTTTTTTTTATCTCAGGAGTAACATGCTTGAAACTAGTTTACTACAGAAAGCTGGTGCATCCTAGAAAATGTTCTAAACTTTCCTCTTTGAGCAGAAGTCTCAAGCCTATGTTGCCATTTTTGCTCTCTGTGGGTAGCTGCACCCCGTAGAGTTAAGTGAAAGTTGTGTATTCGCAAGCCTTTCTATTGCCACCAAGACTTTTGACACACTGCCTGCACTTTGTATCACTAAAACAGAAAGCACGAAAGAAGGGAATGGGGTCAACAGTTACTCTATGAATGTCCACCGGTACTGTTTCGCAGTTTGACAGTGGTTCGCCCTATTATCGAGATACTTCGTGTGGACCACGCCGGTTTTCTGAGACTCTTAAGCTAGCTTTGATATTTTTAACTTTAAAAGAATTATGTTACAATGGCCTTCAGGCTTTTGCAGTAGCTCTGTGGGCCATGATGTTAAGTGGATCATACACTTGATGGCACCAGGGTGAAAGCCGTTGATTAGCCTATCATATCAATTTGTGACAGATTTTCGAGTAAAGGCCTAAGTGCCCTTTGAAATACTGGTGCCTGCAAAGTGCTGGTTATATATATATATATATATATATATATATATATATATATATATATATATATATATATATATATATATATATATATATATATATATATATATATATATATATATATATAAAAAGGTACGATGTGCGATTAAACATTAGTAGCATAACATAGTTCTTGCTTTGACATATTCAGAACTCCAAGGGACTCCTGAAAGGATTTGAGAGAGCTTGCAGTTACTAGTTGAGACTGTTGTAGAATATCCGTGACTGAAAAAGTGAAGAACAAATTAATTTCAGCGAGGTGAACAGTCGGTTGAGTTAGTAACTAATCATCAATATGATGTGCCATGTGAAGCAGTGCACATAACAGGACAAAGTGAAGGGGTTTAGGTTTGTCTTGTTACCTTTGTTTTCTCTGCTTTCTTCAGTACCATGTGCTGCTTTACACACCTGTTATTGTGGCACATTCACATATGCCTTCATAAGGTGGCTATGTGTAGTACATGTTCATTTGTAGACAAGAAGCAAAGCATATGGTAAACAAACTTCGGACATAGGTCAGCCAGTCACCATACCCTCATTTTGAGCCTGCCATTCAATTTTGTTGCAGATCATAGTCTATGCTGAACACTCGCTTGCACTTAATGATTAAGTTGTGGGTTATACTGACACAATCATTTGAACATTCTGAGACTGTGCATTTGTGTTGTGGGGTATTTGAAATTGTCGTCATGAAGGTTTTGTTAAAGCATACTCTAAACTTAGTTGGGGTTTAGAGTGTAAACAGATATAAAGACCCCATTTCATTTGAACTGATTCAGCTAAACGAAGCTGTAAGCAGTGGTTCAGTCCACTTTCAGGAATACAGTCACCTTGTGGGAAATCTGGCAGATGATCTTGAGTCACTAGAAATCTTAGGAAAGTAATTACATATTTCCAAAATGTAATGAGCTGGGAATACCGTGACGTGTTTGCTACCTGTGTACATTCATGGAAATCAACCACAGGGAATCGGTGACAGAGCCCAGTATGTTTTCTGATAGACATAATGGCTATATCTGTCTGAACGATCAAGCGGGCTTTATGAAATACCTTCATTTGGCAGAAGTCAGATGTCCAACTCTACTTTGGACTTCCCACATGACAGATGTTCTCGGGGTGGAAGGTTTGGTATATGAAGACTGAAAATGTAGTTCTCATGGGATTTAAATCAGGGGTGACATCAGGATTCTTTTAGTGAGTGGCCACCGATAATCAGGGAGTTCCCTTGGTGGGTCAGGGAGGAGGGGAACTTATGCATTTTTGTTTTGACTTCTTGGCACTCTTGGGAGGCAGGCAAAAGTTCTGCATCTGCGGCCTTCCCTTGGTGCTGCCCCTTTATATCAATAGCCACTTGTTAGGCCACATCCATGTTGTATACCACACTTTTTCTTTTTGTCTGTGATGTACCACTATGCTTGTTTATACCACATTGCTTTTGGTTTGTCTAGCCCTCCCACCCCTCTTCCCTCTTTATTTTTTCACCAGCAGCACTGTACGAAAACTTTAGGAAGCTGCTGTCACTCCATTAACTGCTGCATGCCAGTGGGTTCTGCAATGTAGCTCATAACTATCGATGGCAAGTAGAGCTTTATCAACAAGCTCATGATTTTACAACAATCTTAGTGTGCTTCATCTCTGAGTTCAAAAATGCACGGTCATAGCACATTCAAAGCCTCATGTATCCTGACCACATGCTTTCATAGGCTTCTACTAAAGTCTGCTCCATCAGATAGGCTGCACGTAGTGCAGACAACTAGCAGTGCTAACCCCACGGCACCCTCTTGGGCAGGAACGAGACATGGTCTGTAGGTGTGCCATCACTTTGTGTTGCATCTAGTCAGGAAGCACACCTTTCAGTTTGCCATGGCAGGTGTGTGCCTTTGCCCAGCTTTGCACATAAGCCCACCAGTCTCAAAAGTATGGTTTAGCGTGGTCTGGCCGAAGCTATAAGCTACCTGTTGTGTAATGGATTTCAGCCTTGAGATGTGTGAGTGCATAGTGTAATGTTCTCACATGTACCAGCTGTTCCAGCTAGTATGGCGCTAGCCTCGGAAAAAGAACTCGGGCGTCCAGTATTGATCACACTGGCTCCATGTAGGCACTCCAAGCCTGAAGAGTGTTTCTTTCTTTGTATTGGGTTGCCAGGTTACAGAAGAATGTAGTAAGCTTGCGATTATTAACTTTGTGCCGTAATGTGACGATGTGGCCTGTAAAGCACAACTGAAAAACCTCACTTTGACTTGTTTTTGATGTGCTTACTTGATGTACCATACTTGCGTGATTGTAAGTGTACTCAAATGTGGGTCGACCTCCTTCTAAAATTGTAAGTCGAAAGAAATTCAGTTTCAATTTTAAGTTGACCCCCAAACGTCAGACTTCAGATTTCAACAAAATGGGTCGACTAAAGTCTTGTAAGTACGGTTATTAAGGGCTAGCTCATTTTAAAGAAAATTGCAACTGCCGCTAGGCACAAACAGTGTGCCACAGAAGCTTTTAAAGCACCTCTTAAAAGGCCTTCTATTTTCCCAATACAGGACTAAAAGATATGTGAAAGCATAATCACTGCACAAACAACTGAAAGCACCCTATCAACTCCATATGGATGTTCTTGCTGGTGATATTCAATAACCTGATTTATTGATTGCTACTTGTTATTCTACTTTGTATAATCACACAGTAATAGCAGAAAGTGCACCGGTGCCCTCTACAGATGACCTCTGTCAACAGGCAGTTGGTTTTAGCTACGCAGGGGTCCTTGGTTCCCTTTAAAACTCATTCTGCATTGATTTAGACATCTAATATGGGTTTCATGTGACAAGAGAGGACAATGCGTTATAGACCGCCGCCTTATTTCTTAAAGGTATTGCTCTCAGTTCCGTCCCACTAGAACAACCTTATGCAATCTCGTCCATATGTGTGCCAAAACAGTGGTGTCCTTGCACGCCTCTGAGCCGACATGTGCATACCTTTGTCTAGTAAGAGTAGGTTAAGCCTTACATAACCACCCCTGACCTTGTATTGTACGATGCAATCGCAAGCAGTGTTTCTTGCACTGTTTAACGATTGGCATACTTGCCGCGATGTGGGCGCCCCAAAAGGGAGACACATGGACAACAACACGGACACTCCCAATGACACTGTTGTGTCATCCCTTTTGTGCTGGCCCCCTTTGTAGCCAGATATGTTTTCTACTGGACACTGACAAGGCCGAGAACCAGTAACCTCCAATGAATCCACCCCAAGACGGTAACTGTTACAAGATATCTTTGTTGCATAGGCACTTGCCGTAGTCATCAAAGTCCATCTGCATTGGATTTTTTTTTCTTTTTTCCTTTCTTTCATTTTTTTTCTGTGTGTGGTGAGAGTACAGTGTGTGTCAGAATAGCAGAATCAAGGTTAAATGTACTTGAAAAGTGTTGCACTGCAGTTCACTGAGCTCGGGCTTGCGTACACCTGAAAGTGCCCGTGTGACAATGATATGGCTGGGACTAGGATGCACTAAGGAGACCTTGCCATCCAATGCATTGTATTGCATTGTCATCAGCAAATTGAGGAAGGGAGAATGTACACTTTGTCTGTCAGCTATGGCAGTAACATACTTGGTGTGTAAGCAATTTCAAACATATGTGAAGGGGAAGGCGCTGTGCTCTAAATGGCAAGCACACACTGAAACTCCATGCACTGTGCACAAGTGTGTTGTGTGTGCTAGTGGCTTGCGTGTTACCGCTGTGGAAATTTTTTGGCGCCATTACAACCGTGTGTGTGCTGGACTAAAACAGTGACAACCACCATCTCTTTCTTTATTTTTCGCCCCCTCTTGGAATGCCTAGCGCTCCACACTTAGAATGTCCATAGTTCTCATCATTTGGGGCCTTGAACAACTGCCGAATGCATGGATCGATGTGAACTGTCAGATGATCGTATATGTTCAGTGTTTGCTCTTTGTAGTGTGTATACATGGTAAAAGAGCATCTACCACTTATGTGTGCTATTTATGTGTTTCTTTTTTAAAATTGTTATGGGATAGAAATTGTTGTGTGTATACATAGGTACATGTGAAGCCGCTCTGAAAACTTCCTTGTGGAGGTATTTTGGCCTGTGGAGGTATTTCATCCATGTAGCACATTGATGAGAGAGATTTGCTTTGTTAAAGGTCACTGAGCGTCTTGACAAGGAATAAAGTGTTGCCTGTGTTACGTAGTCTGCGTGCTTTACTGCATGTTTTCTAGGTGCATGTAGGATGTACAAGCAGGTTCGTGACGGAGTAGTAGACAGGGCATCATTCCGAGGTGAGTACAGGGTCAAGCACATCCACATGCATTTCGCATTTGGAATGCTGCAAGTAATAACCAGCATTTCATGTGAAGCTTAAGCATAATAAAGGAATGGTGCCTTTGTTGCACAATGCTCATGTTTCTTTAAGCGCTCTCAAAGTAGGCAAGTACGGCTTTGGAAGATCATTACGTCTCTCCATAGTGACCTTCCAAATTTAACATGTTGCTAGGGGAAACAAGCTCTAATACTACTGTAGGTGAGCACAAGAGTTTTCATCTTCATAATGTGAACAAACTAACTTCAGTGCTCCTGCTGTTTCACACACCAACCCACCTTCTTTTTTATGGTTGGTCCACTAAAGATTATTTGGTTGGCATTTACAAATGAAGAAAAAGTAAGAAAAAGGTACTATGCAATATCTTTTGAGCAGTAAATGCTCATCATAGTTTCGTAATGTGCTGCGCTCCTGTGGGATCTGTGTTGTGTTACTGGTTGTTGCCAGGATCTTATTTCAAGGAAGTGGGATTACTCCACATCTCCACGTGTGTGCTTGCATAGGCAGTGGTGTTTCGTGGCTTTTGTGAAGCGAGCCCAGCCTTTTGGCTAGACCAGTTATTGTTCACAAGTGGGCACTGCATTTGTTTTCTCACCGTCGCTTCGCCCGTACGCGCACGTATACCTCACCGCCTCCTCTCTCAATCAATCACGCGAGTGACGTCACTTCTACAATCGAATTATCGCGGTCATACACGTAGACGACGCCCGCCATAGACTCCCTTCAGTCTGTGGTGCCTAGATGATCCATCAGTTATTTTTGCCATGCGGGATTGTCCCGCTTTGCGTTGCCTCACTTCAAAAAAAGTGATCGCAAGCCCTCGAATGGAGACTGTCGTCTGCTGTAGCGAAGGAAACGGTGGTCGCGACGCTGCAATTTTCCTTTGCGTGTGCGAGTGTTAATTTAAATTCAGAAGCTATTCTACCACTTCTGACATCTCTGCGCTGTTGTAAAAACACAAAGGCGGCGACGTTGGATAGAAGAAGAACGTGTTTAATTCATTAAACTCGAATTTACTCCGCTGTGGCGCGCGCGCGCACCGGCGGCGCGCGCCATTGTTTGCTAGGAATTGTGGGTAGACATCTGAGGTCGCCTTCTTTTATTTTTATTTTTGAGATCACGTGACCGACTCTCCGGTTTTGCTGTAGAGAAGGCAAGCGAGGCAAGGGAGGGCAAAGCGAGCTCGATCAAAAAGCTCGCCGCGGCCTTTCGGTCGTCTTGTGCCGTGTTGTGTTGGAGTTGTGGTAGTGGCCGCCGCACACGACAGTGCTGTGATGTAAGCAACGAGATCGTTTGACCCGTGGGCTGCTCGGCTCGCTTCAGTTCACCCCCCCACCCGCGTGTGTGTTGTGTTGTTGCTGGGCCCGCGGTGTTCCTCGCTTTTTATCACAGCGCGCGAGCTGCTCGCTATGCGACTCTCGTGACCGTCGCGGAGGATATCGTCGCCCGAGACGCTGGCCGAGGCGGCCCGCAGCTTTTTCCAGTTCACGCTCTGGCGACGCTGGTGCTCCTCGAGCAGTCTGGGCCAACTCCCGCCGGGCAAGGCGCTGGTGGAAACAGTACCGGTCCTGTGCGATCCGCGGCAGCAAACCGTTTCACGAAGGTGAAAGACCTTGGGAAGGCAGCTCGCCGTGCCGTTTTGTTGTCGGGCAGGCACAGATTCGTCAGCGCTCTGCATTTAAAACCAAACCGAGGGTAGACGAGCGGTTGCAGGAAGGCACCCGCTGCTTCAAAGAAACTCGACCGCTCCTCCGATCGACCTTCTTTTTTTTCCCCGTCTTTCGAGGTTCCGGGCCCTTTCTACGCACGGTGCGGGCCGATCGGCCGCAACAAGCATCCCTCGCTGCCGCCCCGAGTGTCCGTGTGTGCGATCGGTGTTGTGCTGCGTGTGAAAGGTGCTGCTACGCTCTTGGGATTCCTACCGACGGGAAAAGGAAAGCAGCGCGCTGGCCTCGCGGCGGTGATGTCGGCGGGCGCAGCTGGGGGACAGCATCGGCGGAGACGCGACTTTTGGCGGCGGACGCCGTCTACGGCCCTGTGATTGTGCTTCTATCGAAGGGGGTCCGCCGTGCCCCCCCAAGAAAGCAGCCAAGCTGGCGTCGTTCAGTGCCCGAGAGAAGGCGGCCGTCATGTCCGAGTACCAGTGGTGAGTTGCAGTTTCTCTTTTTTTTTTTCAACCCCCCCACCTCCCCCTCCCCTGCTCTTTAACCAGACCAGCAAGCTGCGCGCTGCTTTACAGCTGGCCGTCGGCACCTCCGACCGGTGATCCCGAATGTAGCGAGACGTGCGATTCCCACGTTTGTGTTGACCGACGCTTTCCGTACCCGCGGGCTCGAGTTGCAGGCCTGTCGCGGCGAGGATCACCCGCGTCTGATCGCTCTTGAGAACAAAGGCCCGCGTAGGAACGCGTGCTACATACTGCTCGCGTTGTTGCGTGCAGCTTTTAAAGCACCGTAGATAGTGGTCCGGTGCCTCTCTCGGTTTATTTTATGTTTTCTTCTCCCCACTAGGCCTAATGCAGAGCCGAAACTGGCCCCGGCCGTGTGAACGGCGTCGCCCAAAATGTGGGTCAGAGGCCGCGGACGTCAGACAGGTGTGAGTGGCCGCCGCTGCTGGCATTACTGTAGCATCGCTCCATGGAAGCCGCCGTATCCTGTGATGAAGCGGGCGCATCGTAGTGCGTGTGTTGTCTTTATTTTTTTTATCTAAATCGACGTCGGGAGGGGGGTGTCGCTATCGCGTTTTGTTTTGCTTGCGGAAATGGCATCGCCGGCGTCAAACATCTGCCCCGGGGTGGGAAGCGGGGAGAGGACTGCTCTGTGGGCGAGGGTGGCTGCTGAGAGTTGAGAGGAAGTGCAGCTTCTCACGGCTTCTTTTCACGTGAGAGTCCCACCGGTTTCCCAGATTTGGATGCCTTATCTCACTACATACTGACTCCGCGGCCCGCCGCTGAATGCGTGGTCGATACGAAATTAGGAGGCCATCGGCGTTGTCGGGAGCAGCATGGTTGGGATATGAGCTGACTGCTGCGAATCGAAGATTTTCTTCCTCGGAGGCTTACCCGCGCTGATCGCCTGACTTCCTTGCGTGGGTCGACATGCACAAAACGGGCGTGGTGATTGCAACATGTCGCTGTTTTACAGTCACTTGCGGAATTTGTTTGTTTCGTTGTCTGCTCCACGCATCTAACTATGGCGAAGCCGTGAAGCAATTGTTTTATGGCGTCTCGTTGTTGCATATTGGCCAATAGTTGCTTCTTTAGGGCTGCATCTTGAAACTAAAACAGATCTAGAATAGTTGCATAAGAACTGGTGGCCTAAGACGCCATAAGTGCCCCTCATCTTGCACATAAACAAAGAAAGCCTGAGGTTAGATGTGTCGTTTTATGATTGAATCACCGTCGGTTGCGACTTGGTCGTGGCAACGCACGGTGCGATCTCGCAAGACCTCCATAATGCAGGCCAAATAATGCAGGCCAAAAAGAACGTTCTATGTGCCTCGTTTGTTGCAGCACCGCCTTTGTAATATTTGAATGGACTGACAAATAGCGCCCACTGTCGACATGCTGTCCCGCGATTTGTCAACATCGCAGAGACGGGTGTCTGGCGGACGGGGATCGTCCGTCGTCTGCTGCTTTTTTGTTTCCTATCGTCTGGCTCGCCGTTATATGGAAGATATATAGTAATGAACCGAGTTTCTTTCTGTGAGGCGCGTGTGCGGTTAACGGGTGCGCCGTCAAAGAATATATAGCTCGGTGCGTTTATCGCGCAAAGCCATCGACGGAGCGTGGTCGCACAAACCGCCCTGCCTTTGTCAGGGCAGTTCGGTCAAGCCGGGAAAAAAAAAAAAAAAATGGCAGAGCGCCCTTTGGGTTCGCTGTGCATCGGGCGGCGGTGTCTTTCCTTTGTTGTCGTTAACGAGCGGCGCTGTCCCCTCGTGCGGGTCAAGAACCCGAAGCAGCGGGACCGGTCGAACGTTTCGGCGTAGCCGGTGCTTGTTTAAAAGGAAATAACGGGTAAAGAAGACGAGGACCGTGGCCACATTCATTGGTCATGCCGTCGCGGCACACGCGTTGCCGCTCGCTTTTGACCCGGCCCTTCGAGGAATCTGGGTTGCGGACAGATTTCTGCGGAAGGAACCGTCGTGTGTTATTTTGTTTTTCTTGCCCAAGTTCGTGTCGCGGAACCGTTTCGCTGCCACCCCGTTTTTGTCGTGTCATAGTTGCAACCTGTATTGCTGGGGGTTTGTAATACAAATAATAACGTGCTGCCACTGCGTAAAATTGAATACGGTTAACGTTACGCTGTAGTTATCGGCAGCCATCGCCGTAATATGTGTGACGTCGCAATTAGTTTTGCAAAATGACTTTTCTGCAACGAGATTTCTTGTATGAGATGCACCCTACGTTTCATGAAGTTTTATGGATCAGTAAGCTACGGATAAATTGCGGCTTCATGCGGCTACAATTTATCCGTGGTTCCTTTCCCCGTGAAATGGTCTGGTCGACCGTGTGTGGATGGACGGAAATTTCCTGAAACTGTACGCGATCTTCTCGAACCTCTTGGGGGGCAGTGTATATTCTAGCCTAGCACTCTGTGCTACGTCCTTCCGGCTGTGCTGGCCTGTAGGGGCTAATAGAGGATGCCAAAATCTGTGACGTAACGGGGAGTCGGTGCGGGAACTTCGGCACGGCGTCGCTTGCCGAGGTTGTTCACGCGGCTAGTGGAAATTTTGTCGTTCTTAGAATGATCGTAAAACGTTTTCTGGAAATTTTGTACGATGTGCGTGTGTGTGTGTTCGGATCTTTTTATTTTTTATTTTTTTGCATCGTGTTGGTTGACTATAGGCCTCCCAAGCTGGGACAGAGGGCGCTGCGGCGCGCCTCCGAAAAGCGCCGTTTCGGCCGCTTGTACGATTTGCGGTCGCTTCGCCCTCTGCTCTCGCCCTTGCCGCCTGTGAGTGCGCCCGCTTTCTGCGCGTGCTAGCGCGTTCTTAGGCCGCCCAAGGCGCCTCTCACAACTCGCACGCGCTCACTGGCTGCATATGCTGCGTCATGTGTCCGTTGTATGGCAACGTCAGAAAAATTTGTGGCACTGAAAAACATTTTCGGGCTTCCAATCTCAACATATACCACACTTTAAATACTGCAATTACGGGACCTAGTAGGTCGTTGAAGACGATGCTGTGTTCGTGGCTGCCAAGCGCGTGTGGATGACTACGTTACTGACGTGAAACTATAGAGACGAGTTTTCAGTTTCTGTAATTATACGGCCGATAAAACGCATCGTGAAGTGGCGTCTGCTCGGAGCTGTAGGCGCAAGAAATTGCAATTTCGTGTACGCTCGCTCGAAATTCCATCGGTTGCAGGCCACAACAGACTTCAAATTTATTGTATGATTAGTATGAACCGTTCATATTGACGTCTACCTTGCTCAGTCGCTGGCAGCATTACAATACGCAATGCTGACAGCCGCGTACAAGCTCTGCCTCGAAAGATAGCGACATCTCATCGTCACATCATGCTGGTTTCATCTTTTTGAAGCTGATTTTGTCTGCATTACAATGCGGCACGATAATCTCTAACGCCCACCGTGACCACGCATGTTTCCTGCAGTGTAAGCAATTATTTCAGACCGTGTGCGCTTACAGTAATGGCGCTCTGTTTGTTTTAAAAGCCCAATTCGTCAACACCATAAAATGCGCCCTTCGATCGTGTGTTTCCCGTTATAATGTAATTTTTGATGATAAAAACAGCATCAGACTTCGCAATATCTTTGCTGTTTTTATCGCTACCTTGCTTCTCTCTACACATACTTGGCCTACCTAGCCAAAGCGGCAGCTACATACCGCCAGTGGCACAGGCGCTTCCATGGCCAGCGTTAACACGCTCACTGTGAACATCCAGCTTCTCAAGTTTTGTACTGAACAGCGACTGAACACCCATATCCACCAGTTAATTAAGTAAAACTGCAGAAGAGCGGATACTCGGGCCAGTTAGTATGCATTCATGGTGATAAGTGCGCAAACACAGCACCTCTCTGTCCCTCTCTGTCCTGGTGCTCTTTTTGCGCAGTTATCGCCATGAGGTAAAACTGCACCAGTACTCACGGTTTTTAATAACTGTGATGTATGGGGCCAACGTCTACCACTGCTGTCGTATTAAAAAAGGTAAGTGACCTAGCAAGCGCCCACACTTCGAAATGTAAGACGAATATACTTGCTGCATGCACTTTGGCTTGACATACGCAGTTCTGTTAAAATACGACTGGCCATCACGCTTCTCCGTATTAACTATTGATGATATCTTATGTTGCAAAAAGTGACCGAGATACCGCGCGTGCAAGCATCACATCATTTTGTGATTTCCTGTGGTGGCCGTCTCTGCCAGGGAAACGGAACCTGATTTTCACGGGCAGTTCTCGGCTATTCTTTTTTTTCTAAACCGCTGTGACAGCGCGCAAAACATCTGTATTGTGTGCCTCCTTTCCGTACTGACAAAAAAAAAAAAAAAAAGACTGCAGCGGCCGGGCGGGAAACGCGAGATAAGAGCCTCCCGAAACACGTTTCTCCGCTCGTGCAATGCGAGTGCGACCGTCGGAGCGACCGGTAGTTCTACCTCTCTCCGCTTCACTGCCGGACGGCGCTGCGCAAACTTGAGGTTGGGCTCCCTATAAAAACAAGGTTTAAACTTCCCAGTGCTCGTTCCCCTCAACGCTGCAGCTGATATATTAGTCGCCACCGTGGCCTCCGAGATTGCTGTGCCCTCCGATGCAACGGCAAAACAAACCGTGCTGCAGCCTTGCTTCCCAATGGCTGGAACACATGGGGTTCAACTATTTTCTTACTTTCTACCTTTCATATAAGCCTTTTATTTTAGAGCAAACGAAATTTAACAATATGTTTACTGGATAGTGCCTATTCCTGTCTGTGGTGTCGCATGGTCGCTTCGGGATCGCGAAAACCGTGGTGTGCCAAAACCTGGGGCGATATCTTATAACGGTTCCCGAAGTGGACCGGTTCACTTGGCCTCGCCCTATTGGTCGCAATCGCTCTTTTGTTGACGCAATCGCGGTTTCACCCAATCACGCGCGGGCAAGTGGACCAGTCCACTTTTGGAACCCTTATAAGATACCGCCCCTGAAGTCCCTGTATAACCGCTTACACAAAGACTTTAGTCAAACCACTGGTATGTCAAACCACAAATTAAGCGCACACTGGGTATATCGCCGAAATACTTCGATATCAACATATTGAATGCTTACTGAAGCAGTGAAAATTACAGCCGGGCTGATCCATATTCTTTTCACTAACACTGCGAAGGTTAATTTACTAACACGATAAGGACCGTTTTTGCTATTTAGTGTCCTTTTAGGTCAATTTGTTATTTAGAAGTGGTGAGGCTGCCTTGTGCTTGCTATCCCTACGGCGGTCTCGTGAAGCCCATCGTGTTTAGTTACTATTTATTTATTTATTTGTTTATTTATTTATCTATTTATTTATTTATTTGCATGTACTGCAGCCCTTTATAGGGCTACAGCAGGAGTGGGGAACGCAACATACAGTAACTACAAAAAAGATAAAAAAAGTGCGGAAAGTAAGAACATGTGTAATGAGAACACTCAAAGGCAACCGCGATTTCTTTGTGAAGCGACGGGTCGTTTGACGAAGGCTCATACGTATAACTCCCGTAGCTACTCTGTATGCATGGCTTCCGCCATATAGAGCTACTCTATAAAGCCATGTTAAGCTACTTTATATGGCTCCCGCCATATCAAGCGCCATATAAATGCTACTCTATATGGCTCCTGTAGGAGCCATATAGAGTAGCCATATACAGTAACTGATCGTGTTGTACCGCGGGAGTAGTGGTGGTCAGCCCTTCCCTTCTGCTCGACGGTGTAAGGAGCCATATACGCTAAGTGTAATCGTGTTGTACCGCGGGAGAAGTCGTCGTCAACTCTGCTCGACGATGGCCAGAGGGCGCCTTTATTGTTCTCATTTCCTGGACAGAGTGCCGCTTCGTGCGATACAACATGCATCTGTAACGACAGCAAAAGATCTCACTTCCCCAGACAGGAGGCCAACCAAACTGTGGTCTCCAGTATGCCTTTCTGTCCTTTTTTTTTTTTTTTCTGTGAGGCTCATTTAGTGGATGACATGTTGCGGTGGCCTCAAACAAGCACTTCAGTGCACCACGGGCCTCGAAGAATGCTTTGTGGCCGGCGATGCGTGAACCAGCCGAGCTATCAAGTATAGTGCGGGGGCGGCGTTTCTCACCGGCACTGGCGCTGTCTTGGAGACAACTCGGTCGGACCGACCCGTTTGAGGCCGATGAGTATACGGTAGACGTACAACCATCGATGAAGGTTGAGGGTTCCAAAACCAGCTGGGATTATGAGAGACGCCCTAGTGGAGGGCTCCGGAAATTTCGACCGCCTGGTGTTCTTAAAGGGGACCGACAACTGGCCAGAACGTGTGAACCGACTTTTGTGCATTTCGAAAGAACTTGAAATGTAGTGATGAAATCGAGCACCCGTTCGCGATTTGAAGAGAATTTGTATTTCTAAATTGAACTTAGAAAAATTGCGTCAACTGAAACGTCGCGTAGCCTGGTGGAAACGCCATGGTACTGCTATTTGGAGTCTTTGAATCGCCGTACGTCGCCTGCTGGTGTTCATACGACCGTAACTCGGCCTTAAAATTGTAGTCGACACATAAAAGCGCATCTCCGCCCTACCATTTGCTTTCGATGCAGTAAAAAGAGCCAACGCCGATTATAGCGGTGCAGCCTTCACGGCAACCGAAAACCTGTTTTTAACAGGCGTAGCGCGCATGCGCTCTGTGGAGGCATAGCCTGGCGCGAACACACGGCGGCTGTCGGCTACTGTTTGCAACATGTGTTGCATGTAAGACTCCATAGGCAAAAAATTCTCATAAACAATGGTTCACAGCGTTTTCCCCCTTGCCATTTCATGACTGGCCACTCTGACTGGTAAGCTGTCTGTTGAAATAAAGAAAAAGGTACCTTAAAGATTGGTTGTCGCGCCCTTTAGCTTGCACTGCCATCGCGCAGTATACATGGTCGTCAACACTTCGCCTCCATCGAAATGCACATGCTGCGGCCGGGATTCGATCCCGCGGCTGTCGGATCAGCGGCCGAATACCATAGTCACTAGACCACCGTTGGCGGGGCAGGACCACGGCGGCCAAGTGGAATTCGGAAGGGGTCAAACGCTTGTTTTACTTACATTTGCTTTACACAGCAGGCACAACCTTCTGGGAAACATGACCTAAGAATGTTGAAATGCCATTGGTAATTTATACAATGGGGCGGCGCAGCTGTGTCCCGCCCTTTGCGTTACATATTGACTTACATATTGATTTGCATGATGAGGGACAGGTCAGTCTGGACTGTAAGCACGCTGTGGTAGAACGGTATAGGGCTCCCTGCAATGTGCGTGGGCTAACCATTCTCCGGGGGCTAATAACAGTGTGGGCTCTGACGTCTTGGAGAGAAGAGTGAGACGGTGTCGTTTTCTTATTGTACTTGGTAGACGTGTGTTCTTACCTGCCTATCATGCTCTTTTACGTTTAAAAGAAGTTTCTTCATTCGTCGTTCCCTGTCAGACTTCATCATCGATCTTCGTCTGAATCACGACTTCATCGATGACATTAACGAACCAAGATATAGCATTACGACAGTGTTGTCGACTTTCGTCGCCGTTGGTCGGGAAACGCGTCGCATCGTCATCATGATCATCATCAGCCTCTTCTACGTCCAATGCAGGACGAAAACCTTTCCAAGGGATATCCATTTTATCCTGGCCTTCGCCAGTTAACCAAATTGGGCAGCCTATAAACTTGAAGGAACGCTATGTCCGCTGTGGACGCGCGCGTCCGGTAGAGGCCACCTGCCCGCCATTGGGCGCGGCGCCAAGTCGGTAATCAAAATTCATCTGCGCCTACACGAGTATGGTTGTCGTCTCGCTACCCCACTTAAGACAGCAATGGCGTAGTTCTGTTGTGCACGTCCGTTATTAAAGGTGCGGAAGCGATTAGTATTCCCTCTTTGTTATCGTCGCGGGGACCAACTTATCTATCTAAAACGCCTATAGTTGACCTTTTGCACAAACTCCTCGCTGATACGTGAAACCGTCGCTCGGATACGTTATCGCAAATAGCATCCGCCGCAGAGTGTTTCACGTCCTGAAAATGTCCTAGCTGTCAGAGAGAAGCAGTCGCTTCGACGAACTGCACCAACATGGAAAGAGAGATTGCGAGGCGGACGTATGCACAAGGTGCGGAAGACGCTGTTTCTACAGTCCTGGTATCACACACGTGCGGTTCAGTGTGCCATTGTACAAAAGGGCGACTGAATAGACAGGCGGCACCCATTACGTAGTGGACGTTCTTTCAAAAACACCGCGCTGTGCTGATGAGCACACGCACAGCACACTGCTACCCTGACAACGATACCAATCTGTCATCTTTCCGCAAACCACCCGACGTGACTCTCTTTCCCGTGTGTGCTATTGGGTCTTCGTGCCTATGGGAAGAATGGTCAAGAAAGTTGACGACCGGGAACCACCATATGGCCTATAGAACATACTGGCAGGATATTGTAGGCAATATATCTACAAGTACTACATCTAATGTGCTATCGTTTCCTTAGTTCCCCTTTCCTCTGTGTTTTTTTTAAATTTTTATCAGCCATATCCGGGTGTAATTGCTGACCGCTTGACATAACGTGAGAAACACGCGGCTTCATTTCCGGGCGAAAAGTAATTTCTCTCGGTTATCGCGAAATTGAGAAGATCGCTCCTCACATTGACGGAAACGATCCTTGCTCGTACGCCGTTAAGAAGTGAATAATATTCTTAACTTGACGCTCACAGTCGAAAAAAAAAAAAAAAAAAAGGCCGGTGGCGCCATCCTCGGTGATGAGCGTCAACCTCCAAGTGTAATGAAAAAACTAGGAAATACGATTATCCTGCTTAAAAGCAAAAAAATTTTACTTACAGTTGTGTTTATTGCACATGTGGTAATGTTCTTTCACGACTGATAGTAGCATTGATATTTAAATTAATATGGCAAAAACCCAGTAACCAGTGTTGCCGGTGCCCCTACACATACAGAACGGGTGACCAGGAATATCGAAAAAAAATTCTGTTAAGAATTTTTTGCTGACTTCCCAGCGAAACCACTGCACGCTTGTGGACTTCGAATGATGCGCCTTCTATTTTGATGGAGGGCGGTAGACATTCCTCTTGGGCCCCGTCACGATGGTCTTGTGGCTATGGTACTCGGCTGCAGATCCGAGGGTCGCGAGATCGAATCCCGGCCGCGGCGGCCGCATTTCGATGGAGGCGAAATGTTGAGGCCCGTGTGCTGTGCGATGTCAGTGCACGTTAAAGAATCCCAGGTGGTCGAAATTTCCGGAGCCCTCCACTACGGCGTCTCTCATAATCAGAGCTGGTTTTTGGGACGTTAAACCCGACAAAAGAACAACCAACAACATTCCCCTCGGCTTTTAAAAGTGGAACGCTATAGCTCCATTGGGCGCTGTTCCCATCACCTTCTCATAGTGCATCGAAATTAGCGCCTTCTCTACGGAACTCTGGAATTATTTGAGTTTCCCCGTAACAGAATTGCATTTTATAGTGCGTTGAAATTACAGCGCGTATAGGATTTAGTTAAGTCATGGTTTACATTTTTCTTTTTGACGGATTTTAACATTGAGAAACTGAATTTTGTTCTCTAGAGACTAGAGTACACCTGGGCCATGCTAGGAGGGCTTGCGATGGTCGGGTGGGCCGGGTTGCTACGGCGGTTATTTGGAACCACTATTTCCGCCGTGAACGCCAACACCGGTTTTTCGGCCACACGAGTTCTTTGACGACATCGCATTAAAACGCCCGTGCACTTTGCGTGCGCCTAAAGGAGCCCCAGATCTTCACCGGAGGTCTCCACTATGGCGTCTCTCGTAGTCAAATCGTATGGTTTTGGAACGTAAAACTCCACAAATTGATCAGTATAGAGCATTTTACCTATATGGGGGCTTACCCCCAGTGCTCTGACAAAGAATCAGCCTCGCTCTTGAGTGTGACCCGCTCCGATTGGGTTACTGAGCGGATTACTTCCATATCCCGCGGTTACATTCCGGCGGCGAAGTGCCCTGCCCTGTGGGCATTAGCGGCGCCTTAGCAACCGTTCCGGTCGCCTTCCGTCCGCAGTTTCGTAATTGCATCCGCGTGTTCTATCTAGTGGACCCACCCTTCCGAAAAAAAAATGCCATTAGCGGCGCTGCTATGAGAGTTCCTGGGAATGCCAGCGTCAGACGGCCAGCGGGCGATCATGGCAATGCTGTGACCGCCGAGTAAGTCCGAGAACCGTGTCAGTAACTTAGTGCGCCGAGCCGCGTCACGTGTTCCCGCGGAGACGCATGTAACGGACCTCGAGGCGTGCGGTATAATCGCTCTGTCGCCCGCCGCGCATGCGCATTGACTTACAGGAAAAAAAGAAAAAAGCAAAGAAACAAAAAAGAGACAGGGCAAGGAAATCGACGACCCCGAACTGCGTCGCTGTTTCCCGCTGTACGGAATTGGGAGGCACGCCGGCACGATACCACAATCAACCCAGTTGCTTGCTTTCTCTCTCCCTCTTCTCCTTGCTACGTAGACCATTTTCGGGGCATTAAGTCTATTAAGCGTCTTGAAGACGTGTGGAATGACAGCATTTGCGTATAGACTCTCGCCGTTGCGAAGGTGTTGACATCAACAACCTTTGTGTGACGCCATCTGACTGACGCGCTATTCTGGAATGGAGGAAAGAAAATGCCCTTACGAAGGTGCACCGCGCCGGGCGGGTAATCTGCTCGCACGCCGCTATTCATGGCCTCCAGTGGAGACGGGCCTTTTCAGTGCATTGTCTGGTTCGTGGTAGCTTTTAATGGCACCCATGGTCACGTGTTGGTGGTGGTTATTACGTAGGCCCTTGACGCCGACCGTAGCTTCCACCACCCTGTGATATTTGTTCCAGTAGTTCCGTGCAGCAGTGCGTGAAGCTGCGGGCCTGATGCAGCACTGGACGCTTCATCGGAAGGAAGTATGTTTAGTCCGTATACATGCGGCATATGTCTTTTCGTCCACTTTTGTTTCTTTTCGGTTCGTACTTTGACTCCGTTCCTGTACAGTTGTGCTACTACACCACCGCTAAGTCACTGCGCTTAATAACAACAATGAACACCATTCCTTCTTGGTAATTATACGACACATTATGTCAGTCCTGCCAAAAGCCATTAATGGCTTGAGCGGCAGAGCCTAGCAAGCACGAAAAAAAAAAAAAAAGAACGTACACGGTTAATGCCCGCTATGCCTCGCTGCCTGTTCTAACGAAAAGCGAGCACTTGATCAATTCTGCGCGTTTCCTCTGGAACTTTTAAATACGCTCGTGATTTGCCCCAAATGGCAAGTGTGTGTGCCATCGGGCCGTGCCACCCGCCACCTGATCACCTAAAAAGGACGCGACTCAGAAGCCTTCTCTTGGTGTCCCGTAAAGAATTGAAGTATTCTTCAAGCATTCCTTGAGTGTTTGGTGCACAGTGGAACGCAGCATACTGTGCGCGCTGCCCGCTCAAAACCACAGATGCTTCAGCAGCAGCCGGCGCTACAGCGACTGGAATTAGCCACTGCACCGGCGCGGCCGCCGGTGGCCTTACGGCGTAAGGCCACCGTAAGGGGGCGCGAGCATCGAGGTACCTTAACCGAGTACCGCGTAGATCGCTGTGGTATACTCGGTTGCTATAGTATGATCGATTTAATTGAAGTAGATTTAAAAGGCTTGAGGACAACTTAAAGAGACAGGGGTAAAAAAAGGAAAAGAGAATTCTTAAATTTTTTACGAGCCTGGTGGCGCACATGTCACCGCCCCGTTACAAAGGGGGGACGCTCATATCATCCATCCATCCATCCATCCATCCATCCATCCATACCAGCGGGCCGCGGCACCCACCATGAAAATTATAAGTTCTGAAACAGAGCATGCAGTGTAGTAAACAGTAGTTCAACTCACAAGATTCTTCGCAAAACTGTTATTGTCATCGTTTCGCTTTGATTATCCCTCTTTAGCATCCCGACCCCCGCGGTGCGTTCAGCGTATGAGCACTGCTTATTCGGAGTCTCGGCCAATCCGGGGATGCCTGACGGAGACCGGTGGTCCAAGAGGCTCGCTACCGGGTGCGTTATACTTGTGTCGCCCCGCCACGGTTGTCTAGTGGCTATCTTACCTAAATTTCCTTCAGAACCTCCTCTCTGAGATCCGAGGGTCGCGGGATCGAATCCCGGCCGCGGCGGCTGCATGTCGATGGAGACGAAATGTTTAGGCCCGTATGCTGTGCGATGTCAGTGCACGTTAAAGAACCCCAGGTGGTGGAAATTTCTGGAGACCTCCACTACGGCGCCTCACATAATTACAGCTGGTTTTGGGACGTAAAACCCCCAGAAATCATCAATCACTTGCGTCGACCATGTCCTCAGAGATCGCCGAGCGTGCGCCCGCGCAGTCGTGCTCGCGGATCTCGGAGGCCATGCATCGAGGTCGATGTGCATGAAGAACGCGGCAGGAATTATAGATGCTGCTGCCACCGCTCTAAAAACACGTCGGTGAAAGTAATATTGCGTCTTAACGTTTACTTAGATAAGCGTGTCGTGTGGTGACTTATTCCCCTGCCCCCCCCCCCCCCCCCTCATTTCCATTTCTCGCCTCATGTGTGGGTTCTGATCAGTCACTGTCTCTTCAGTCTCAGCCTCGTTATCGCGGTCGAGGATGTGCGGTTTTTGGTAGTTTTCGAAGTGCCCGAATCTCGCAAGAACCCCATCTCTGAACCGAGGGATGCTTTTCTCCGCGTACGTACATTCGTGCAATTCCTGGGGGAAAAAAAAGAAAAAGAGAAATCTTTATGCGCATGAGCGAGCGCGTGTTTGCTTTTGAACTCAAATGTTAAATGTGCCCCGAATATAACCTCCATCCCACTCCCCAGATACGTGCGCTCGCAAAAAGAAAAAAAAAAAGAGCGAAAGAAATAGAGGATAAACAGCTACAGCGGGAAGACCGGAGGAAAAAAAAAAGAGTAAATAACGCAGTCGCCAAATAACGCACTGCCGCAAAATGAAAACTAAAGAGAAAGAAAAGGAGGCCAAGATAGTCGAACGGCTTTTTTCGTACGCGTCGCGTGTTTTTTCCTTCATTGCGCTCCGCTGACTCACCCACTCTCTCTCTGTCACACACACACACACACACACACACCTTTGGTCTCTCGGGGCTCGAGCGAATTTCAGAGCACGGTAACCTCGATCGCTCCTGTGTGACGGAAAGGTAGGCGAACATGCAAAGGCAAAAAAAAAAAAAAAAAAGAGGAATATAATACCCGGTCGTGCGTGCCCTTACGAGCACGGGTCCTCTGTCGTTGTATATGCACCTATCCGTCCTGACCGCAACGCCCATTTCCCGCTTTTCCGCGTGCAGAAGCGGCAGAGAAAAGAGAAAAAAAAAAGGGGGGGGGGGGGGGGTCGCAGAACAGTTTCAGTATTTCTATGATGACCTTGATGATGATGATGTCTAACTATGATGTCTGATAATGGTGATGATGATGTCCCTTTTTTTTAATCTCTCGGGTTTAACGTCCCAAAACCACGATACGATTATGAGAGACGCCGTAGTGCAAGACTCCAGAAATTTGGACCACCTGGGATTCTTCATTAACGTGCACTGACATCGCACAGCACACGGGCCTCAATGTTTGGCCTCTACCGAAATGCAGCCGCCGCGGCCGCGCTTTAGATAGATCCAGCGACCTTCTGATCGGCTGACGAGTCACTGTAGACCACCACTGTAGACCACCATAGCCACTAGACCACCGTGGCGGGGCGCTTCGCTAATACAGGGAGCGAATTGGTGGCGACGGTTTAGTTGCGAAATGTACTACATGTGCCGTATGTGTACGCGATTCACTGCATGAACTAAGAGCTTTCGTTAGAGTAATTTCAAAGCAGTGTCACTTTTCGAAAATGGTAGTGCTGAAATGTCATTATCTTTCCGGCCACCTGTAACTTGCAGTGTAATTTAATTACATGTGAGGTAATTCTAGAGAGTAATTAGCAATGATAGTAATTAGCAAGTAATTAGCACAATATGATTACTTCTTGGAGGGGATTTTGCCACCTCTGCATTTACAGGGGCTCACATAGGCTCTGGCATGAAACATGATCTGGGCTTGGAACGGACCATTCTTAGGCCGCCTTGCATAACCTGTTATCGACCAGATTTTGTGGTTTCAGCGCGGTGAGCTGCTGCTAACACTGTTTCTACACGGCCATTCCTTCCTACCACTTCGTACACTGCGAGAAACGCATTTTTTATAGCATTTGCTCTGATCCACCCGCCATGGTGTAGTAGCGGCTTGCTAAACTAGGATGTCGCCGGTTCGGTTCCCTGCCACGGTGGTGGCATTTTGACGGAGTCGAAATGCAAGAGGAAGAAAGAAAGAAGAAAACGTGTGCTTAGATTTAACAGCTCGTTAAGCAACTCCAGGTGGTCAAAATTAATCCCGAGTCGACCACTCGCGGTGTGCGTCATCATATTGCGACAGTGACGAAAAACTGCGCCTTTGAGAGAAACGAAAGCTCGGCTGAGAGAGAAAAAGAGATGAGAAAATGATTCGAGGGAATAGCGATCGTTCGCGTGTTCCGGGAAATATTGTGTGCTTATCTGTTTGTTGTGTTTGTCCCGTTACAATATCGTGTTTCTGGCACGTAAAACCATATATGAAATTATAGAAATCGATTAACTCTATCCTGTATGGCTACGTATGCTTCTCCGTCCGCATTTCCATTGAGTCACTATAGTATTTTAACAATGCCTTTTTCCTGGATTCTATGTATGCTGGCCTCGTCATCAGTGGCTCGGAAGGCTGACCTTGTTCGCAACCTTATTGTTTCCAAGGGACAGTGATTGTTGTCTGACCCCGGTTTGAACGGTCTGTTGATGGAAACGAAATGTATTGAATGGCGTGTCTTATCATGTTTGGTGTACTCTCATTTCAGAGTTGCACGTTGTATTGCCGAGTATCATTATTGGACTTTGCGATCCGTGCCGCAGACCGCGGCCTGTAACGACGTATAGAGACCCGTTATCTCTTCTCCTCGCCTTTGTTTAATCAAAGTCAAAGTCAAAGTCAAAGTCATTTATTATTATTCTATGATACATAATAATGGGAATACAGAAAAAGATACAGACGAGGGTCCCATAGTCGATGACTGCAGCGGGACCCTCGGTTAATAATAGTTCACAATAAGTAATAAAAAGGAAAGCAGCTAGGCAGGTGAACAGCAACAACAACAAAAAAAGGAAACGCAAGAAAGACAAAAATATCGAATAATACATATACTGAATCGCAGTGGCAAAGTACAATAACCAAAAAAATGTAATTATAATACAAATGATCCATTGTGATGATCAAAAAGAAGCATATAAGTAGCGATGTGCTGAATTGGGTTAATTTACATTTCCAAGTACAAACGTTTAATGGCATGTTTGAATGAATGAAAAGATGAAGTTTTCACAGGCAGGGGTAAATCATTCCACAGTTTTATGGCGGTGAATGCCGAGGTCATTTTGCCATAGTTAGTATGTACAATAGGCAAAAGAAAGTTAGATCTATGTGCAAACCTGGTATTATTTGTATTAGTAAGATATCTAGAATCAATAAAATCGTATGAGAGCTGATGATTAAGCAGTTTATGAAACATAATAGTGAGATGATACCTAAACAAGCCTCCTATATTTAATATGTTGTGGTCACGAAGTAATGGAGAGGCATTTGTGAAGAAGTTGCTGTTAGTGATAATGCGAATGGCTTGGTTTTGCAAGTGCTGAATAGATGATAAATGGCAGTGATACGTATTACCCCAGGAGACAATGCCGTAGATGATGTGACTGTGAATGAAGGCAAAATATAATGATAATAACGCACCTTTAGAGAAATATGATTTTGATCTAATTAGTGCTCTGATACCGGATGTACATTTATGTTTAATGAAAGCAATGTGATCAGAAAACTTAAGGTTGCAATCTAGTTTAATGCCCAGGAAAGATACACAGCTAGAGTCCGGGATGATATGACCATCTAAAATTAAAGCAGGTCTGTTTGGTAGTATTTTGTGCACATTTCTGAAGATCATAAACGTAGTTTTGTTAGGATTGATGATTAATTGGTTTGAAACACACCACGCAACAATTCGTTCAAGTTCACTGTTTAGTTTCGCGACTAAGCTGGGTAGAGATTTATTATGTAATGAGATGGTAGTGTCATCCGCATACAGCACACACTGTGCAGAGTTAAGACGTGATGGTAAGTCGTTAATATACATGGAAAACAGTAAGGGACCCAGTATAGATCCCTGCGGTACACCTTGATTAATAATTTTGTTATTAGAATAAACTCCACCAGTAAATACTGTTTGCTCTCTGTTAAGCAGGTAACATTTTATAAGGTTTAGGACGGGACCAGTAATACCAAGTGCCTCCAACTTTACAAAAAGGATGTTATGATTAATCGTATCAAAAGCTTTAGTAAAGTCCAAAAAAACCGATGCAACAAAATTTCCATTGTCAAGTGAGTAACGAATGTAGTCTGTTAGGGATAATAAAGCTAAGTTAGTCGAACTGCCCGTACGAAAACCAAATTGACAGGGATTTAACAAATTGAACTTTTTTAAGTAAGCATTTAACCGCTTACAAAATAATTTTTCGACAATTTTGCTCAGTGATGATAGGATAGAAATAGGACGATAATTAGACACTTCAGATTTATCACCTTTCTTAAATACCGGAATTATTTTAGCCTTTTTTAGTGAACTAGGAAAAATCCCGCTTTTGAAAATACTATTAATTATAATGCTGAGTGTCTCAGAAACGAAAGATGCAACAATTTTCAGATGAAAAACAGAAATATTATCTAAACCAGCACTAGTGTTCTTCAGAGCTAATATAACTGAGCATACCTCATCGGTAGTTACTGGAAACAGGAAGAAAGAGCGATTACATCGGTGTACTGAATGCCTCTCGCTCGTATATGTCACTCGATCGGCGAATACTTATAATAATACTTCATGTAGCTTTGAACTGTATGGCATTTCTGGCACAGGTGGGCGTTGCTGTACGGTTTGTGCCAGGTGAATAATATTCACATCCTGTTGTGCGATGTGCTATCCGTGTTTTCTGGTATTATGCAACAGCACGCAGACGCGTACTTCGTCCTGTGTCTTTTTTCTTCTCAAACAAGGAGCATCGGGTTTGGAAAGCGGGCGCAGGCCCTTCTGCGCCTCTTGTGATGACGAAGGATTCGATTTCCTGCGTGCGTGCGTGCGTGCGTGCGTGTGTGTGTGTGTGTGTGCGTGCGTGCGTGCGTGCGTCCGAATGCGCATATCAGAACATGTGTCAGGCAATGTTCCTTTAAGCTCTTACTCCCTCTCTCTGTATAAAAAAGAAATAAACTTCCAATTTCTCGACGTTTATACCGCGCCATTTTACTGCTTCTTCCGTTATTTTGTTTGTTTCCCACAACGCAGGTAGCGTTTCCTTTTAAATTCCGAAGCAATCATATGTATGCAAACTTTCTCGCACACATAGGCATTTTCGTGGTTAAGAAAAGAATCGTTGATAAACTGCCGTTGTCGAGTAGTCTGTAGACCTAGAAAAAACAAGGAATGTTATATCGTGGCCTCCAAGATCGAGTGCGCCACGAGGCCATGATATTAGTGTGTCGAAGGCCACGATATAAGTACTACATTCGCCGCCACGGCAACGAGTGGCGCTGGCTAACACTCCCGTGGCTACCTACGGTCTTGTACACTATACCAGGGTCCCTCAATACTTCTTTCAAAAGTATTGAGGGACCCTGACTATACTCATGTACAAACGACCACGGAAGTGGGTGGGGAAACAGCCGTAGCACAAAGCACGCAATGTGAGTGTTGTGGATCCTTACCATATTCGCCGCCGTGGCCACAAGTGGCGCTAACAGTGCCATGGTTACCTAAGCCACGACTGCTGCGTATACTTTTATATATAGCGGCCGCGCCCAAGCTGTATAGTATACTCTACCCATGCATGGAAGTGGACGGGGAAACAGCCGTATCATTATGGACACGCACAATGCAAGTGTTGTGGATACGGCTACCACTGGCGGCAAGGCATTTTGCCGTCCATCTTTATTTTAATGCACAGAAGGCTTTTCCCTTTTTGCTTTTTTTAACTCGAGATCTCTAAGAATCGTCGTCGAAGAAAATGGGCCACGCTGGCACGGATGCAGAGAGAACACAAACGCCTACTTGTGTACTGTCTGGTTTGCACCTCTTTTGTCTGCAGTTTCGCACGCCTTAATTTTTTCCTTACGATGACCCTTTCGTTTTGCTTACTCGTAGAATTACGGCACTTCACTTAAAGACTACCACGACATATCTACGGCCAAGATTTCCTTTGTTCCGTTCATCCGTTGCTTTCAAATGGTTGTGTCTAACAAGGTAAACGCGTGCGTATTTATAGGGATCGATTCTCCATGGCGTTTCTATATGCGGATTCGTGGGCAGAGCGCGACGGGCGGCGAGGCCACACGTCGTGCTGACTGTGAACTTACTGCAGCCTGCTCTTCGAATCTACTTTATTCCTCACTCCATCGAGTAACGATAGTGAGTGAAACACTAGACTCTAGACATTGTCCGCCGCGGTGGTGTAGTGGTTACGGTACACGGCTCGGCTGCCACCCAAAAAACGCGTGTTCGATCCCGGCCGCGGCGGCCTTCATTTTCGATGGAGGTGCAAATACCAGAGGCCCGTGTATTGTGCGTTGTCAGTGCATGTTAAAGAACCCCAGGGGGTCTATATTTCCGGAGCCTTCCACTACGGCCTTTCTCTCCTTTCTATCTCTTTCACTCCCTTTCCCCAACCCCTACGGACGCTTAGCCGTGCTCCCTACATGGGCTGCAGAAATTGGCGTCCTTTCCCAACTGAACCACAATCATCATCATCATAATCTATTATAGCACACGCCCACTGTGCTCTGGCCGCCGCTGTGATTGATGAATGACGTCTGTATCGCGTGAATGACGTTTGTACGATGATCTTGCGGCGCGGCCGCTGCACGTACAGCATTCCTTTTCGAGGGCCGTCGTCGCGCCATCGCTTCCTCCAGGACTGACTGCTCGCACGCCCTGCCGAGTCATTAGCGGCGGCCGTACGACGGCCGTTAATGAAGCCGAAGAAGTATTTTACGACGTTTTACTGTCGCGCATGCAGTTTCGCCGTTTGACATGTGCGCGCACGCCGACGTCGTACCCCGACCGGCCGCGTGAATGACTCGCTCGTCTGCTGTCATGAGATGACGTAATACGTCTACAATCTCCATTCGCTTCAACCCCCCCCCCCCCCTCACATACCCTTCTATCCCACTCACTTTTTCTTTTTTAAATCTTCGGCCAGAGCTGCTCGCACGCGCAACACGTCCGCAACGTGCACCAACGTATCGCCTTCCTCGTAACACGCGTCGTCAAAAATTGCGAGATAAAAAAAGAGAGGTGCGTGCCTCTTTTACGATGAGTCGTGTGGGGTTTTACCGTCGTCATTTATCTTTTTCCTTTAAGTCCCCCTGTCTGGGTATTAAATGAGGGCAGAAAGGGGGGGGGGGGGGGTTGGAGGGGAGGGGCTTGTCAGGTTTAGTAATAAAACAGATAAAACAGACCAGATAACAGTATGGAAGCACGTGCAGCTCTCAGCAGGCCTGTAGCCAGAAATTTTTTCCGGGCGCGGGAGGCGCTTGCTGAAGTCCTTGGCTATTGGAGAAAAACATCCATTTTTCATTATATATTTTCGGTAGAAATCGCAGTATGTATGTGCATTAAGTGACTTTCTAAATACAGCGTTCTCAACAGGCTTAAATTTTATGTTATTAGCGCTACGCTATGTTAATAGCACTCTACCCCCCCAACCAAAATTTCGGGGAGGGCGGACCGCAGGTGGTCGGAACTTGTGGTGGCTCTCCACTACGGCGTCTCTCATAGTCAAATCGTGGTTTTGCGATGTTAAAGGGCCCCTAAACCACCCCTTGATATTTTCTGCACATTCCAGCTAAACATGCGTATCGATGTCAGAGTGCCGTCACGATCATCGATGCCAAACGCGGCACCTTTACGCACCGCGGGAGAGCCACAAAACGAAGAAAAGCGAGCCCATTCACTTCTCCGCGCTACGCAACTCGTCCTGACGTCAGCATGGCACGGTTGACGATGTCACCAGCGCCTGGTGCTGTCACTGGCCGAACGACTCCCGGCAAGGTCTGCAGGATATTGCGCCCGCTCCCTCTTCCTCGTCGTGTTGCTCGCTGTGCCGTTCTAGACAGCCAGTGGGGGCAATAACACAAAGGCCGACAGAAGGGTCACCCTGTGACGTTCTTCAACACAGCCAGTCACCATACGTTTCCATTGTATTGGCGAGGTCGTTAGTTGCGCCCTTCGCAGGACGACAGCTCACTGACGATAGCCTGTCACGTGACGTTCGGAGGAGTAGTCGGCGATGGAAAGACGGCCGCGTCGAGACGGCGTATAGCGAAGGAAAGAGCAAGATGAGCGGGAACCAGTTTTCGATCATAAAATACGTGTAGCTCCGCTGTTACTGCGCCGTTTTGAAAAATTCTCGCCTCTGCGTGTTCGTTGCCGCCTAGTGTACAACTGCAACACCCAAACTAAATTTCCACCTCTGAGTGGTTTAGGGGCCCTTTAAAACCCCACAGATCAATTAAATCAAAGGATACCATAACACATACTACATACATTACATTTCTTTCTTGAGTGAGGTACGGTGCTCCGACAGTCATTCATGCTCAGAGCATCCTCGTATGGCATTGACAAGTAATTGCATTTACCTTTATACTGAGCGAGTTGGTTCCACTTTATGCCCGCAAACATTTTAATTTCATCGCTCCATCTAACCTTTTGCCTGCCTCTGTTGCGTTTTCCCTCTCTTGGTATCCATTCCGTCGCTCTTACTGTCCATCTGTATATCTTTCCTCCTCATGACATGTCCTGCCCTGGTCCACTTCTTTCTTTTAATTGATATAATAATATCGGCTACTCCTGTCTGTTCTCTGATCCATTCCGCTCGTTTTTTATCTCTTAGCGTTACCCCTATCATTTTTCTTTCCATTGCACGTTGCGTGCTCCTTAGTTTATCTCTAGTTCTTTTCGTTATCCTCCATGTTTCTGCACGGTACGTTAGTACTGGGAAAATGCAGTGATTGAATGCGTTTTGCTTTAGTGAGAGCGGTAAGTTTCCAGTCAAGATTTCGTGATGCCTTCCGAATGCGCTCCAGCCCATCCTTATTCTACGGAGAATTTCTTTTTCATGGGTAGGAGTTCCTGTTATTCCCAGGTATACGTATTCGTTTGCACATTGTAAGGGTTCATTGTTGATTTTAAATTCCTGTTCCTTATCTAGGCTATCGAGCATAACTTTGGTAGATCAATCTGTACATTCGTCTTTTCCACAATGTGGACACAAATGGGACGGCGCCAGACCAGCTCAGTGCGCGCAGAAGTTTAGTCCCCATCCTTCTTCTAATTCTTCTTCCTTGTCCTTCGTCTTCTTCTCCATCGCATTCTTGCAGCGGCTAAAATGGTGTATTAGTATAATCCGTTTCATACATCAGGTGTAACGCTATGAAGACTACGCAAGTAGTCAGTTAAAAAACGTAAGAGTGGGGGGGGGGGGGCTCTATCGCTCTCTCAAACGAACGGAAAACATGAAATACAAGCTCGCAATATTTCGATTCGTTCCCGGGCAACGCGAGCGAAGCATTTCTCGCTCATCACAAGCAACGCACTACTTTTGGGTCGCTGAAGTACACAGCGCAAACAAGAGCGCTATGTAGTTTTGACAGCGTTGCACCTAAAGTATGAAACGAAGTATACAGTCTTTCTTTGTATTTTATTTTTCGTGTTTCGAATAACTTAAGTGGGAGTCAGCTGCGGTAGCTGTCGTCATCACTGTAATCGTATTGATAACAGTCGTCATCAGTCTTAATTTTTTTTTCTTATTCGCTGCGGAATAGTCGAATGTGTTGCAGGATTCCTTCGTTTCTCATCTTGTACGGGGTTATAAGCGGGACTCCGCCCTTTCGCGTCTCCTCCGAGTGCGTTGCGCGTTCAAACTTTCATACGCAATCTTCTCGCTCCGCGCCGTGTGTCCGGCCGTATCACCCTCTCGCAACCCGAGACACCTTCGTGTTCGACGTTCGTTAGGTGGTGTGTGTGTGTGTGTGTGTGTTTCCCTTTTTCATTGTCGTTCGTATCTTAACGCGCGCTGGTAAAATTTTAATTCCCATCATGCCACACGATAGCCGCCGTTTGTGTGCCGTGCCGCGCAGGATACACTGATTGGCTGCCTCGCGGAGTAAAGGCGCACGGCCGCGCTCATTATTCCGCATGTTTGCGCGTCCCTCGGTATCTGTGAATGAAAAAAGCAGAAAAAAAAAAAACGCGGTATCTGGGAATGAAAAAAAAATGAAAGAAAAGAACAAGGAGAAGCTGGGAGCATGTTTCGAAGAAAATTGAAAGAAGGCCGTTTGAGGAAAGCTGCAGGCGGTCGTCTGCCCCCGAGGATGCATAATGCAGCAACGCTGGCGCGACGCCCCCCTTCACGATGTGTTTGCGCGTAAATGGAAGTGTATATATGGTGCTTTGCACCCGTCTCGCCCGCCGGTGCCGCCGCGGTGGTGTAGTGGTTACGGTACTCGGCTGCCACCCAAAATACGCGGGTTCGATCCCGGCCGCGGCGGTCGCATTTTCGATGGAGGCGAAAATGCCAGAGGCCCGTGTACCGTGCGTTGTCAGTGCACGTTAAAGAACCCCAGGTGGTCTAAATTTCGGGAGCCCTCCACTACGGCCTTTCTCTTCTCTCTATCTCTTTCACTCCCTTTCGCCCACCCCCACGGACGCTTAGCCGTGCTCCCTACGTGGGCTGCAGAAATTAGCGTCCTTTCCTAACCGAACCACAATAATCATCATCATCATCATCGCCCGCCGGCGTCAGTGTAGTGTGCGCGCGCGCCGACGTTGTGTATTTATTTTTTTATTACTATTTCTCCTTATATGAGTGTGTATCGCGCGCTTTGCGGCTCGGTACCTTTTCACAGAAGGCTTCTTGGGCGCCGCCATAACACCCGCTGGGCTGTGCCCGGTATGCCTGACACCCTGCTACAAACCCTCGGCAGTGCTCTTTTAGCACTGCCGAGGGTTTGTAGCAGAAGTTTTGTCGACTTGGTAGGTCTTCATCACCGAAACAGCGCGCACACACGAAGACAAAGGGAACGAAACAGACGACACGGGCCTTTTTAATGCCGTGTGGACAGTCCAATTGCCTCCCGTGAAAAGGTCTATGTGTACAGGCGATTGAAGACGATGGACATTTCGCCATTTCTTGTTTCTTTACTGATTCCGCGTCTTATCTCAGTGATCTATCGCGTACGTTGCAGGACGTGTTAAGAATGTTCCTTCTTTTTATTTTGTATGCCACCTCTGGCAGCGAGCCAGGATTCCTGAATCTTTTGCGTTTAGAAACGAGGACCTTTGAATAGGGTTAGCAGTAACTTGTATAGTTATGCAGTGTACTACGCAACCAACGACTCGGCGCTTCAATGGTAGTGTGGCTGTTTTTTCTCGCATATTATTATTATTTGTTGTTATTGTTGTTGTTTCATCGCTTCAGCTGATGGCTGGCCGTTAGCCAAATAACCATAGGGACATTCATCGCTAAACAGGCAGCATCCGACCATTTGGCGTCTCCTACAAACAAACACCACATGGCTGGTGGCACTCCATCGTTAGCATCAGGGGTCAGTATTCACAAAAACACCTTACGACAAAAAGAATTTCGTACGGGACCATTTCGGCCATTCCTCAAGCTGTACATATCATTAGCGAAGTCATCGGACCAATTGCAAGAAATGCTCACGAAAGAGGAGTCTTTTTAATTCGGACACGGATCTATATGTACACACAGATAAATGCAAAGTATGTCAGAACAAGGCGGACTTAGACCAAATTTCATGGCCTTGTCCGAATAGCAACACGGGCAAATTAAGAAACAAGAGTTCGAATACCTGCTGCGCAGTCCAAACCCACATGCCGTCCATCAGGCTTTAGGTACTAGAACCCCTGGCCGCCATTTATAGGAACGACACATAGCTCCTCCATGCTGCGTTTTCTTTTCGTTTTTTTCCCCTCAATAAAAAAAAAGTTTATTCCCTTTCCTCCAGAATTGCGACGCGACAGGAAAAATACCTACGGACTTTAGCTTTCCGTGCAGTCCCTAGACTTTTCTCTAGAAGCGGGAAAAATATCTAGGGACTTTAGTTTTCCGAAAACGCTCTCAGCCGCCATTAATTGCGGCCGGTTTGGCATATTATACGTACGCGGAGAAGTGGAGAGGGACTCGCCCTCGTATTACGGGAGGTCGGGACGTGGCGGTCGTGTGACGTCACAAGCTGCGTCGTAGCCAGAGCGCGTAGTGTCCCCAGACCGTATACCGTGACTGCTGTGATCTCATTACGGGACGGAGGCGGGAGTGTTGCAAGTGCCCCGAGTTCTGCCGATACTATGCATAAATCGAAGGTGCATAGTGCATAAATCGGAGGGTTATCCCTTGGCGACTGCGGGGAGGCAACTAGCGGTCGATGTAACGCGGCGTGGTTTGAATACGCTGTTTTCACTAGTTCCGTGCAGCAGAGCGAAGGCTACGAGGCCACCGAGCGCATGATCCTTCCGAGGCGAGCCGCTACTACCAATAGGGGACACAGTTCAGCTGCCACTGCAGCGCCCGTCATTGGCAGATGACGAGCCGTGGAAGGACACGTTTAACATTTGGTCGCCCACCTGACTGGCCGAAGAGGCCTGTAGCTTCCACAGTGCTGCACCGAACTTCTGAAACAGACTGTAGAACACTGCGCGCAGGACTGGCCGCGGTGGTCGCGTCAGGGTTTCTTTACGATAGCAGGTGACCAGCAGTTTCAGTTGCCGCGCGTCCCATATATAAACGAGCTGGACGAGCCGTAATTTTGTTGTGATTTCGCGCTCCATTTGGCGCGCATGTTTTTTAGCGCGTAGCGTTCGCAGACGTGTAATTAACGATTTGTTGCGCGCCGTAGAGGGAACTCCGTGGTATATACCACTTGTGCAGTTTAAATAAAGAAGAGAAAAATGAAATGCCTGTTTGCTGAGCGCATTTTCTTTCCCCCTTTTTTTCTTTTTGTAGCCCTAGCCTTTCGTTTTACTTCGCAGCATATACTAAGTCATGCGGCAGTTCTGTAAAATTCACTCATTAATTGCGAGTTTTCTTAACTTTCTTTTTAGCTCATTTCGATGGAGGCGAAATGCTATGGAGGCCCGTGTATACTGTGCGATGTCAGTGCATGTTCAAGAACGCCGGACGGCCGGAATTTCCGGAGCCTTGCAGTGTACGGCGTCTCACGTAATCGTATTTTAGTTTTTGCACGTAAAACCCGGGAGTATAATAATAATACTTTCTTTTTTTTATTATTAACACGAAAGTGTTTTATGCCGGGGTCCACCAACAAGTCTGTGACGTACTTCCGTAACGGAAGTAGGTGTCTGAAAAATAAAACACGCATTTAAGATAGAAAAAGTACCACTCGCTGGGATTCGAACCCACAACCGGCCAGGGTGCGACGGTATGAGCTGGAAGCGCTACCACCACATCACCGGCAGACTTGCAGTACAGAGGGAAAAAAAAAACGGGCCTTATATCTTTACTGCACCGCTTTATAATTTGCATCTAATTGATGTACAGTTACAGCAATGGTATTTAGGAAGCAAAATTGTTCTTAAATTAACATCGCCGCCTCCCTTTCGCTGCGCTCTTGGTTCTCAGCGGTGGTACAGCCACCGAGGAATGCTGGAGCGAAGTCGTTAATTGTCGTGTTAATATGCGCGGCGGCAGTTAGCGCTTCAGTATAGCTCGACGCCTTTATTTGCCGTTGTTCTCGCGCGTGCAGCGAGTTCGAAAGCAAGGCATGTTGGAAATAATGCAAACTGATCGACCAGCCTTCTATCCTGTTGTGCTTTGCTCTCTTCTTTCATGTGTGCCTGTCCGCCGCGGTGGTCTATAGTGGTTACGCTACTTGACTGCTGCCGACCCGAAAGATGGTTCCTGGTCGCGGCTATCGCATTTTCGATGGAGGCAGAAATGCCGTTTCGTACATCAGGTGCAACGCTGTCGAAGCTAGTGTTCGCGTTTACGCTGTGCGCTTCCGCGACCAAAAAGTAGTGCGTGGTTTGCGTTGAGCGAAAAACGGCAAATGCCTCTCTGGCAGCCTTAAGTCGTAATGCATTTCTTATCAACTTGGCAAAATACGTTTGTATATTGCTGGAGAAACAGTCGAAATATCCGAGTTTGTTATTTATGTTTGTCGTTTGTTTGTCAGAGCAATACACCTCTCCTTTCCTTCTTCTTTACGTGCTACTTCCGTATCCTTCGCAGTGTTGCACCTGATGTATGAAACAGAGTATAAAGGCTCATGCGTACTGTGTGTTATCAGTGCATAGTATATAAAGAACCCCCCCCCCCCCCCCCTCCCTCGATGGCACAACATTTCCGGAGCCCTCCGCTGCGGCGTGCCTAGTAGTCGTATGTCACTTCGACACGTACAGAACTCCATCAATGAAGGAATTTCTTTTGCGTCATCCGGATTGTTTCTGTTCTGCGAGGAAGCTGTCTTTGCCGCTACAGAGTATTTCTTCTGTCGGTAAGCAGACGCGTACCGCTGTACAGAGTATATTTCGTCAGTGTAAGAAGTAGAAGCTTCAGTGCGTCTGTGAGGCAGTGATACGTGCGTGTGGTGCAACAGAACTGGTTTGAACCAGTTCTTCTCGTCGCTGGAAACACTGACGGAATGCACGAGCGAACGCGAACGAAGAAGGCACAGAAACACATGACGGGCGCAGACAACCAACTTTATTCAAGGAAGACCCTTATACACGCATATACACACGCGCACATCCGTCACACGTCTCAGGCAGGTTTCGCTAAAGGAAAAAAAAAAAAAAAACGCTAATGGAATTAAGCTTCGGCACTATGAAGTAATTTATCAGTTGTCGAAAGAACAAACTGATTCAACCAACTTGTCATCCTGAAAACCATGCATGCTTGCGTACCAAAGGCTGCTCCTCGTTTTCGGATTTATTTATTTATTTATTTATTTATTTATTTATTTATTTATTTATTTATTTATTTATTTATTTATTTGAAATTGGGGCCGTAAAAATACAGTGCTGTTCTTCCAGGCGACATTCGTGGAGAAATCGTCTTTTTTATGAATTTCTTTTCGAAGTATTCAGAGCATTCGTGTTCTATTTTTCGTGTTATAAGTTTAAATTCACACACTAAAGCCGCACAGCGTCCGCAGTGCTGCATGCAGGCAGCCAACCTGTGAAATGGACACTATACATCACTGGGCCCCGCCACGGTGGTATAGTGGCTATGGAACTCGGCTGCTGATCCGAGGGTCGCGGGATCGATCCCGGCCGCGGCGGCTGCATGTCGATGGAGACGAAATGTTGAGGCCCGTGTGCTGTGCGATGTCAGTGCACGTTAAAAAACACCAGGTGGTCGAAATTTCCGGAGCCCTCCAGTACGTCGTCTCTCATAATCAGATCGTGGTTTTGGGACGTTAAACCGCAGTAATCAATCAATCAATTAATCAATCAATCAATTTTTACAAGCACTTTGTCTTTCTTTACATGTCTCTGCACAAACACTTGCTAATTTGCAAAGGACACATACACACTACACGGGTCTTTGTTCCGCACTTGTCCGTGACCTTCGTGATGGGATACCCCGTACAGATAAGGCATCGCAAGCAGTTGAAAGGGGTACATCCACGCAATATACCCTCCAACGACACAGTCGCCAGGGAGGCGGCTTGTTGCGACGCAGCTGACCATCTTAGCGCAATCCGCTGCAGCAGAGTTTGGGAGCCACATCGTTCCTTAGCACAGACTGAAGCGCGGGCATCTATGTGCCAGTATCTATGTGTATAGATACTGGCAATGCCTCTTGCATACCTACGTATACACACATGTTCTACGAGTAATTTCGCTCTCGTCGCTGGTGTTGTGGCGGGATAAGCTTCTCTCAAGGACGTTGCGCGCTGCACCCGAGTCGACGCGCAGCTGGCGTTTGTGTAATGTACGGACGCCCACGTTCCATGCCTCGTACGTGTGCGGTGGCGGCGGCGGTGGTTCTTGCGCGTCACCTGAAAGCGATCTGCCCCTCCTTGTTTGCTTCGCAAGGCCAGCAGGAGGAAAGGATGGGCTATCGAGAAACAAGTTGTGCAGTGTCACTACACGCACTGGTGTGGGCCTGCGCGTGCCTTCCTTCGAGCAGGTGTTGAAGGAATCTGCAGTTAGATGCGTATACGGTTTTTCGCCGAGGAAGGCGGACGCCGAACGGCGATTATAGGCGCCGAGCGCAGGTGCTTCCCCGGGGAGCAGCGTGTAAGGTGATCGCGCTGAGCCGAAGGTGATTGCCGATGATTAGTGAATGGCCACACTTTACGTTTTGGTTGTCGTTACCTCACTCTCCTACGCGTTCCTAAATAAGCTCATTCTGTAGGCGTCGACATTGTGTCCCGCTTCACTGCAGCTACATATCGGACCGTGTGCCTAGGGGGAGGGGGGAGAGAGGTATGTGCCGCTCGGTTTTATATAAGCCTCATTCACGTCACCATGTTGGGCTGTTACGTGAATGGTTTTGTTATGTTGCGAGCCGTGACCTCACGGTAGCAAGGTCGTAACACGTCGAATTGATAGGCAAAGTTCCTTTCATGCGTTTTAGTCTATGGTAGCTTTTTTCTTTCTTTATTTAAATGTGGGAACGTCCGTTTAAATGCTATACACACGGCAGCGTTAACAGTCCGAGATAGCGTTACTGAAACGGGTCTGTAAAATATAGTCTCGAAAAGGGTGCCTCCCCTTTCATCCTTTTACACACGGTGCGCAGGTACAGTGGCTTGTTGTTGTTGTTGTTGTTCCAACAACAACAACAGCAACGACAACAATGACAAACTCCTTCGTCCATGCCGAGGCGCGTTTTGCCGAAACATATACCGCACAATGTATAGGTAAATTTCCTGTATATATGGGAGACTATACGGTAACTCTATGCGCCGTCATTGGCTGCACGTGACCGGCGAGAAATCCCTCCGCTTGTTAAGTGCGTTTCTGGAGCACCGTGTACACATAGTTCACAAGGTCAACGCGCTGTACTGCGTGGTAAAAAAAAAAAATAACGAAATCACACATGCATTGACAATACACTTAAAAACAAAAGGTAGTGCTATTTACCAACTTTGAGGCAGTATATGCAGGTAGTACGTATAACTGGCTAGGTAGTAACGTTACTACAATCGGCTTATACTGCGTGCAGTTGCACTACCTACAGATGTTCCATGAGAGCCCTAATTTGGCTTATACCGGTTCGGTTTATATATACCGTTCCCATCGCCATCTGTTCTATAACAAAAGAATTAGATCTAATAAAAATGAAGTGGCACGGCATTAGACCAGTCACACTGATTGGTACTGAGTAATGGGGCCTTGTTACACAACTCATCATCATCAGCCTGTTTAGGTCCACTGCAGGCCGAAAACCTCTCCCAACGATCTCCAATCCACCCTATCCTGAGCGAGTTGGTTCCACTTTATGCCCGCAAACTTTTTAATTTCATCGCTCCATCTAACCTTTTGCCTACCTCTGTTGCGTTTTCCCTCTCTTGGTATCCATTCCGTCGCTCTTACTGTCCATCTGTTATCTTTCCTCCTCATGACATGTCCTGCCCAGGTCCACTTCTTTCTTTTAATTGATATAATAATATCGACTACTCCTGTCTGTTCTCTGATCCATACCGCTCGTTTTTTTATCTCTTAGCGTTACCCCTATCATTTTTCTTTCCATTGCACGTTGCGTGCTCCTTAGTTTATCTCTAGTTCTTTTCGTTATCCTCCATGTTTCTGCACCGTACGTTAGTACTGGGAAAATGCAGTGATTGAATACTTTTCGCTTTAGTGAGAGCGGTAAGTTTCCAGTCATGATTTCGTAATGCCTTCCGAATGCGTTCCAGCCCGAGAACTAACGATCCCTAATTACTTGATGTGATTAGCCCGACAAGTATACGCTGCGCAATGACATGTTTGGGCATGTTTACAGAATTTATGGGCATACTTTAGAATGAACACCTTGTACCGGCGAGCAGACATAGATACGAATAAGGAATCAATGTTTCGGAACCCGATTATTATGGCTGGTCGCAGCTCTGACTCGGGATGCAACGATACAGGGCAAGCTCGAGACCGGAGCCTGAGGAAGCTTACGTGCGTGCCGTACGTACTGTGCCACACCAGAGCGGTCAGAAAGCGAAAACGGAAATACGTAACGCGTGACGCGAAAGGAAACATCGCAATTTTGTGAGATTTACTTAATTTCAGCGCTTAGCTCCATCTTAGTGTACGCCTGGACAGCGCTTGCAACGTAGTTATCGACTGTCGGTACGAATGCCACGAACGTCTTGGACGACGCAGACGACGCCCCAACGGAAACGGTCTAAAAGAAGCGGTCTAGAATGTGTCTTACCGACGCACCCTAAACAGGACGCCATTTGCGTTTGTCCATGTGTGTGTATTGTGGGCGTTTATTACTGCTCGTCTTCCTCGTCTGTACATTCTCCTCATCCTGCTGTGGTTGATCTTCATATTGAGTGCCTCGGGATCATCATTATCGTGTGTGGGCCTTGGCTGGTTCGAATGCCGAGTACCAGGTCCGAATAAATGTCGTTGCAACCGAGACGTCATAATATATATATGCGCGCGCATTCGGGCATTCGAACCTTTAGTCCCGTTATCGATCCCGTACTCCATTTCGCATTCCGTTCCTCGCGCTCCGCCCGAGGACGTGGTGGGCAGCCGGCCGGCCGCGAGCTTCGGCGTGAAACAAGCGCTCATTTGGCCTCCACGCCCGCCGCAGAATGCCGCACGACTGTGGGAAAAGAATTCTGCCACTGAGCTAAGCCGCACCGTTGGCGGAGCCACACCCGGAAGATTGAATTAAAAAGGATGAGGAAGGGGGTTGGAGGGTCGGTTCGCACTGAACTGTGGACGCGCATTCTTTGTTGTTATTATCTGTCCTTGCATCCCTCTATCTTTCTCACCGTGTTTAAACTAGGTCGCCCGAAGAAGAAGAAGAAGAGAAAGGGAGAGAGACCACAGACGCGCGTAGTAGAGTAATGCCCCACGGCGGCGCGCCTGGCAACTTCTTTTAATTAAACCACGCCGGCCCCTCTCCGTCGAGATGGATGGCAAAGCTTGGGGGCTGAGTGCACGCAGACGAGCGGGTTGTTGCGATGGCTTTCGCCACAGGGTTCGCCTCCTTTCTAGAAGACGGCCTTTTCTTTTTTCCTTCCTTCTTTTCTTTTTCGTTGCGTAACAAGCCGTCGTGCGCGTGGTTTCTGCGAAAGGCGTCGCTTTGTCGCGAGCGCTGTTTGTGTGTGCGCGTGTGTGGAGTGAAGAGGAAAGGGTGAGTCGGTAAATGCCTCGACTGGCGCCCGCCTGCGTGCTTGTTTTCGGGTGCTATATGGCACCCGTAGTCGTCTCGTGCCATTTCGAGGCTTCATTACGAGGAGGCCCGCGCGTGGTACCGCGCTTGCGTCATTCACGATCCTCTTTCATTTTTTTTTTCTTGCTGTTATGGTATTTTTTTTTATTTTCTCGTTGCTTGCATCGAGCAAGAAGGAACGAGAAATGCGGCGGTGTTGCCGAACTTTCGTGTTCGGAGGCTTACGTGTAGAGCTGTCACGGCTTTAATGGACGGCTTTAGTTTAGCGTTAGCGTTGCCGCACCTCACCCCTTCGAACGAGGCTTTCGACTTAATAAGCAGAAAGGAGCGGCTTCACGTGTAACGAGGAGATGCCTGTATACCGTTGGTATACAGACATCCCCACGCCACACGCTCAGTTCGAAAGAAAAAAAAAATGAAAACACTTCCATTTTACCCTGTGAAAGTGGATGCCCAGCTAAGCTGTTACGCAAGCACCACCGTGCACCAGGATGGATATTAGACAGCCAGCACCGTTGCCGCTGAGTGTAATAATACCTCGACCTACGATCTATACCGCAGTGGGTATCCATATAGAACATGAAAAGTTGCAAGTTGTCGCCGATGAACTGGCTGTATAAGCGCTCACGTTTGTCTGCCTCGCCAACTGTAACATCTGTGTGGTACATCTTCTTAATTAACCACGCAAAATGCGCTTTGAATAATTTTTTTTTCAACGTCTGTTAGGCTGGAAACATCAAAGGCGTTCTGCAGCACTCTTATACTATAGTAGCGTGTTTCCTCGCGAGTCCCTTGGTGCATATTCTTTCTTTCTTTCTTTCTTTCTTTCTTTCTTTCTTTCTTTCTTTCTTTCTTTCTTTCTTTCTTTCTTTCTTTCTTTCTTTCTTTCTTTCTTTCTTTCCATTCTGTGAAGTGTACGAGCGTAGTTCAACGCCTTCTTCTTTCGTACCGTAGAGCGTGCTGGACAGTGGAGGCAGGAGGGGGGGAGGGGAGTGGCGTGGCGTGAAAATGGCGCAAGAAGCATTATTATTAGTTATGACCATTACTGTAGTAGGATACAACTAAAACAAAGAAAAGAAACGGCAGTTAGGCAGGCGGACCGCTCGGATCGATGTTACTGCGCCAGCCAATCGCAGGGCAAACAAAATCGACGTCATGGAACCGTTTCAAAATGGCGGCGTGGGATCATTTTCATGTCATCTCAATAAGTAATTAGGTTTCCTATGTTACTCTATAAAAAAGTGACAAAACATGTGAATATACTCTTTGCAAATTTTCATTCCGGTATAGTTATAGCGCCTTATTTTGCTCTCGTCGAACATTTTGATGCGCTATTTTTGAAACCCCGCGGAGGAACAGTGGCTGGTCATTATGAGGGCGTGGCTTCACTGCGCACTTTATATACTTGTATTCCACTATACGTCTATACAGGCCCTGCGACAACAGGCCGCACTTATTCTACTCGGCCAGATAGAGAGATAGAGAGAAGACAAAGAAAATGAAAGGCAGGGAGGTTAACCAGATGAGCGTCCGGTTTGCTACAATGCACTGGGGGAACGGGAATGGGGAACATGAATAGAAAGGAGAGAAGGCGAGCGCTACATGTGCTAAGGTGTCTGACATTGGGAGCTTCAGTGTCTTCAGAGATTCACTGTCTTCCTTGCTTTAGTTCTACTCGGCCAGCTGCAAACACTGCAAAGCTTATACGAAGCGGTCATGGTGGATGACTTTACCTGCATTATATATGCGCTGTGTATTCTGGCTCCCTCCGCAAGTTTTCACGGTAAACTTCCTTCTTGCCTGCCTGCCTGGAGGACTCATCGCGAACGCTATTATTCTTAAAACCTAAATCCCGTCCCGTTGACGACGACATGTAGCGTGGAGCGCGTCACCGGATGTTTTTGTTCGTGCGATCCGACCGCAAACGTGGGTGTAGGTCGGATAGTTTACAGTGCGTACTCGAGGCCCCTTCGGAGCTAGCCCGCGTGAAATAAATAAATAAATAAATAAATAAATAAATAAATAAATAAATAAACGCGTCCGTGTAAACCGTGCGTCTCTCTCACGTCGCGGTCGCGCGGCACACGATAAGTGCGACGCGAATTTGCGTCGTGTCTTCCCCAGTGTGTATATGTATGCTAATACGAGGGCATGACAGGTTTCGTGCCACATGCCAGCGGCGGTGCGCTGATCATCGACTGTGTATATAAGTCGTCCCGAGATGCAGTGGTTGCGTGCTGCGTCATCGCCCTGAAGGCGAAATCCGTTTAGTAAGTCGGGGATGGCGAGGGAGCGGCGGCGCTTTTAGTTCTTTTTCTGTCGCGTCTTTTTCCCCGGCGCTCTCTCGGCCGCATTCCTGCAGCGACATCGGTGGCTTCGCGCAGCAGATGCGACTTCGCGCACGGTAGTGCACGGTGTAGTGGTTCGCCGTTCGCCCGCAGAAGACGAAGGGCTATCGGCCGCAGTGAAGAGAGAGAGAAGAATTGGGTGAGGGGAGCTTAGGATTGAATGTGGAGCGAATTTGCATCGGGAATTGGGTTGTTCGCTCGGCTCGAGGAGAAAACAATGGGCTCTCGAGAATCGAGTCTCTGTCTCCCTCCCTCTCTCTCTCTCACTTTCCTCCTTCCTCGTTCGTGATTGGAAAAAACCGCCGATGTCCTTATGTTCGCGTGGGTCGCAGTCGTCGGGTGGTGTGCGTGTTGTATTTGACGAATTGCACGCGGAGATGTGGTCTCATCGGCGTCTCGCTTTTAACGTCGCGTTCGCAGTCGCTCCGCGACTTTTGTCATTAGGGAGTTTGAGAATTGGGGCCCCAAGGAGCTTGGGGACCCAAGAAGCTTGCGACCCGCCAGGGCTCATGCGCAGAACCCAAGCCAATCTTGGGCTCTTGCGTTCGTGTTGACCCAAGGCGTGTTGCGTCACCTCGTCCGCGACTAGAAAGCCAAAAAAAGAAAGGAGCCGTACGAGCCGCAGTCATCCAAATCCATTGGCTATCCTTCTGCTCAGATGCTATAGAGACGCGCGGGAAGACGCGCGGGAAGAATACGCAATCTGTAATAGTACAAAGATTTCGTTCAGTATATTTTATTTTTTTCTCCTCCTTAGACTACACTTCGTTTTCTTTCTTTTCGTTTGTTTAAAACGTTTCTGTTGTTTTCACCTTTCAAGCAGACTTTTTTTTTTTTTTTGTCACTTGTGGCGTTCCGTGCGTTTGACCCAACGCAGCCTGCGTTTGACCCAATTCTCAAACTCTGCTGATCCTCCGAACGCAAGAGCAACCTACGCAACGCAGCTTGGGGACCCAGCGTCTCGATGATGATGATTGTGGTTCGGTTAGGAAAGGACGCTAATTTCTGCAGCCCATGTAGGGAGCACGGCTAAGCGTCCGTGGGGGTGGGGTAAAGGGAGTGAAAGAGAGAGGAGAGAAAGGCCGTAGTGGAGGGCTCCGGAAATTCAGACCACCTGGGGTTCTTTAACGTGCACTGACAACGCACAGTACACGGGCCTCTGGCATTTTCGCCTCCATCGAAAATGCGACCGCCGCGGCCGGGATCGAACCCGCGTATTTTGGGTGGCAGCCGAGTACGTCTTGGGCCCCCAATTCTCAAACTCTCTATTGTTTGTTGAACCTCCTCGGAACAGTGATGTTTTTTTAGGGGTCTGTCCGTCCGTTGTAGTAGCGCGTTACCTACTGGGAACGCGCTGCTAGGAGGGCGCGTGTGGGAGGCGCGCGAGCTCTCTCACTCTTCCATCTGCTGTCTTGTGAGAGAGGGAGAGAGACAGAGAGCGAAAGGCGCGCGTTGACTATGGAAACGCTCTTTATTCGATGAACGCGCTGCCAGCTCGCAAAGAAGGAGAACGCGCCCTCACCCGCGAGAGACAAGCTTGACGCAGGCAGCGTCTTCTAGCGAGTTTCTTGATTGAAGAATACCGACTGCCCGCGCTGGAGAACCGTTCACCGGCCACCTATATATATATATATATATATATATATATATATATATATATATATATATATATATATATATATATATATAGGCACTGGATCTTGACTTGCAATGAAGTGCCGGTGGGAGATTTCACTTGTGCGTAGTTGAACCATAAGGATTCGTAGTGTGTACGTTAACTAAATTAATCCGGAACTCGGCACGATCTACGATGAACCTCCGGAGCTTCGCCCACTCATCATCATTCACTCCGTGGATATGCTGTGATTTTTTTTTCATTTTATTTCTTTCTTCAGGATCGGGCGTGTTCGTTTTGCTGGGCTGCCGTCTGGTTTCGTGCAGCGGCGTCTAAACAGCGTCTGTCTATGTGCGAGGCAATAATATACTGTATAGCGAGATTGGAAACTTCCCGACAGTGGTACAGAGATAAAGTAGAAGAGGTGGGGGTGGAAGGGGGGGGGGGCGTCGGGTGGAATGATGGAATAAGGAACACGGCGAAAATAAAAGAAAAAAAAACAATCTCGTGATTTGTGAATATGATGTGGAGCTAAAAGACTCCAACAAGAAATATATCGCGTAGTGACGTGTGACTGTGCGCTGTAATAATAATAATAATAATAATAATAATAATAATAATAATAATAATAATAATCAGTAATTGACTTGGTAGCAAATAAACTTATACTGAAAAGCGTGAGCACAGATTTTCTTTTTTTTTTTAGCTAGTGCAATTACGCGCTTTCCATACTGTGCATGCACCGGTTGTTTACATCGAGCAGAATTATTTTAGAATTACGTATCTATGTATTTTCTAGTGAAGGAACACACCACCAAATACTGACGTATGGATGCTGCGCCTCATATATGCGTAATATTTGCTTTTTGATGGACAGTGTTCACAAGTATGAACGCAGCTACCAGTTCGTATGGTATGGCGAAAAGGAAATGCTTATCGCTGCAGTGTTCACGAACTGTTTCTCACACGACCTCGTTGCCAGCTCTCTATTCTCTCTCTCTCTCTTTTCTTTTTTTTTTTTTCTTATCAGGGTGTGTGTGTGTACACAGAGAGTGCAGGGGTTGTCTCGTTGACCCTTCATTGTTATCTTTGCTCGGCAAACATCGCGGCTGCAGGAACGTCTATGGTACAATGCCCTCAGCCGTGGTAGGCGCGATGGGAATTGTTTACAGCAGACGTCGCCTCCTTGTTATGTCTAACACAGTGTACTCCCGTTGCTGTGGTAGTGGTGTTGTTGCCGCTGGTGTACATGCGCTCTCCACGGGACCGTCGCGATCTAGTGTTGTTCCACGTGTGTGTGTGTGTGTGTGTGTGTGTGTGTGTGTGTTTCAGTTCTGTGCCTTTATAGCCAGGTACTTGCGTTGCACAGTTATGTCTAGTGCGTTGTGGTTCTTTCACACAGGGGTTTATCCAGAGTTTTTTTTTTTTTTTTTTTTGCGTGGGGGGTGTTACCCACGGTGTTACCAGGAGAAAAGGCGAGGGGGGGGGGGTTACATCGTGTTATTGGTTAGCTGGAAAACCTTTGGGAGGAGGTCAAGGGGGCGTTGGTGGTGGTGGTGGTGGGGGGGGGGGGGGGGCTGTTGTTGAAATCCCTTCTTTCGCATTGTGCGCTTCATCTGGACTCGATACCGCCGTATAGACCTATTCCACCCGGCCTACGTCACGAAGATGCGGTGGCGCTGTCGTCGGGAGTTTTGGTTTCGCATGGTAGGCATCCGCCGGCGCGCCTACCGTAGCAGCCGCTGCGTTTTCGCTGGTGCGGGCGCTTCTCACCGCCGTGAAATGAAGAAAATAGTGTTCAACGATGACCTGCGCCGTGGGTTCGTTGCTCAGCAACGCATAAGATATGTGCGATAAGTTTTTATCGGTTTCCTGCTTATGTCTGTCTTAAGGAAAGGGACGAACCTGTAATGCCGGCTGTTCGGCGCATCTCTTATGCGCCAAACATTTTTGTCACGGCTAAGCATATGTGTAATTATTTGGCGTTAGTGCGGCTTGTTTCATTTCAGAGAAATAGCATCGTCATAAGTCTGTCAAGTGTAATGCTCGACACCAAGTTTCTTGGCATAAACAAAGTGCGGACACAGAGCGATGACGCTTACCGCTAAGCGCGCACGACGTTAGCTTAGCTCGATGTGTAGAAGTAATCGCGGTCGCCGTGTATTATTGAAGTGGGGAAGCTATACATACGTCATACGAATTTCAATCACTCAAATGAAACAAATATATAAGAGCTTAATTCACGTAGCCGTGAGCGAAAGGTCGATTACAGCGACGCTTTTGCAAATTGCTTACGGCTGCGATAGCATACACACGAGAAGTGTCGTTGGCAATGCTGTAGTGGTTATGATGCGCTTTAAATTTTTTTTTCGATTGTCAGACTGCTCGAATGAACTACACGCTTGAAATTGGCCGCGTCGTTACAGGACTTCACGCCTTCACGATCGGAACTGAGCGTATGGGCAGAGCCGCAAGCCGCGGTTATGCGCCTTGCTGGCGGTTATTTGAGAGCCTTGTCCTTGGCACGTTATTGCTTTTTTTTGTGTGTGTGTGCGTTATCACAGCCGTATTTACATAGGTTCTAGCGTCACCAATATCGCATGCTTGAGTACCTATTCCGTTACATTTGTTTTTGCGCAAGGATTTCGTGTAGGGATTAGAGGCTTTAGTCCGAAACAGTATTTTAGCTGAGGCATCTTCAAGTCGTATTTAAACAAGTCTCACTGTTGCAAGTGGTTCATCCTTGCGCTAGTTACCGAAATAAAGCATACGCATGAAGCGATGCCGACATGATAGCTCGCGATCGTTCGCATCATGTGGCAAGATGCTTATCCTTTCAATCAATTTCTCACATCTTGTCATAGCTGGGCGTCGGCACATTCTTTTCTACATTCATCGAATGCTTCCTACAGAGCTAACGCGACTTCATCTCACGCGGCTGCCCTTCGCAAACTGTTGTAAATACGCCGTCGGCGCTCCGACACCCCGTGCTCGGAGGCAGCTTTCGCACGCGCTTCGCCGGCGGCGGTGGCGCGACCGTGCGGGGTCGCGGCAAGCGGTGGGCGGGGCCTCCGCGCCGCGACGTCGACACAAGCCCTGGTTATATCGCCGGTGCCTACCACTGTTTACCAACATGGAATAGGTCTATAGACCTCGTGCGCTCGTTTGGCGGCGCCACCGCTCTCTCACCGCGCAGCGCCACAGCGGCCAGGATGGGCATTATCTGCGAGTTCCTAGAGCGCGCATATCTTGGAGGCCATGCATTCCCTTTCCGCAGCATAGCTCGAAGTTGCACCGAAAGGCGAGCCCCGCTTACTGTTTTGCTGCTACAGGCAGATCGCCAGCGTTGACAATTGTTTAGAAGGAGCAGTTTGGCTCGCGGGGATGACTTATACGCCGTTATAATCACACATACTGCGAGAACTGCTCAGTGCCGTCGATCCGTTAGAAATCGGTCAGCGGAGTGCGCAGACGAACGTGTATTGCCGGCGTGGGTTTAGAAACTCACATTAAACTTTCCTTGGTGTAATTCATGTATGCGTGTTTTGTAAAGCTTGAATTCAGAAAATTAATCTAACGGCAACTTAGCGAGCTCGCTGATTTCGTGGTTGGTGTGCACTAGCAGAAAGCTTGGCTGGTTGCTTTGCCTTATCAAGCACCTTAAATAATAAAAAAATCAAAAATAAAACGATGACCTTTTCGCTTTATAGCACTGAACGCGTCAAATCAGCACGCTATAGCTGTCATGCGGTGGCTGATTATTGCTTGGAATGATTTCTTATGCGCCGTCCTAGTCCTCCGCAGACGAACAGACTGGTTTTGTTCTATGAATTGTATGTAAACAGGCACTTCTGTGAACGCATAGACACCCTTTTCGCCGACTCGTTGTCGTCTGCACAAAATAAGGAAAAATTGCGCAAACTTATCGCACCTCCGTGGCGCTGACCTTGTACGCCTATACGACGGCATATCGTATCTTAATTCCGTGCACTTGGAACAAGCAATCGACATATGCTACATACGCACGCATGATCACAAAGCGAAATATCCCCGATTGACCGTCTTTTTAGACTGCGCGAAATCGTTGCCTTGAATGTGTTGAAATGTGTTTTTTTTTTTTTTTTTTTGCCTGTAGGTCGTCTCATGACGAGCCGATCATGAGTCAGAACTATCTATGAGCAAACAGACAATGAAGCCTAGGAAAGCATAGGGGAAGTTACTTGTGGTATTGTAATTGTGGAGAAAGTAGAAAGGAATTAAAGTGGACGAAAAGACAAACCTGCCTTCGGTTGGACCCGAACCCACGACCTTCGGATGTCGCGTCCGATGCTCTACCAACTGAGCTACAAAGGCGGTCGTCCCCCCGTCCACTTTATTATGTATTTATGTACGTATTATCCTGGGAGTGTTAGGCAGCGCCACTCGTAGCCAAGGCGGCGTGTGTAGAACACACTTTTCTTGCCAGGAGGCGTCACGTAGAACGTGAACTTAGATGAGATGGCTGCTGCCCAATAAGCCCTCGCATGCTACCTAAGGCACCAAGTCTGCCGCAACGAGGCCCAAGCTATGAAATAACGAAAGGAAAGGGGTCAAGGGCTCGTTCTTTATCTGTTAGAAACAAGTTAATGAGCAAACAGACAATGAAGCCTAGGAAAGCATAGGGGAAGTTACTTGTGGTATTGTAATTGTGGAGAAAGTAGAAAGGAATTAAAGTGGACGAAAAGACAAACCTGCCTTCGGTGGGACCCGAACCCACGACCTTCGGATGTCGCGTCCGATGCTCTACCAACTGAGCTACAAAGGCGGTCGTCCCCCCGTCCACTTTATTATGTATTTATGTACGTATTATCCTGGGAGTGTTAGGCAGCGCCACTCGTAGCCAAGGCGGCGTGTGTAGAACACACTTTTCTTGCCAGGAGGCGTCACGTAGAACGTGAACAGATGACATGGCTGCTGCCCAATAAGCCCTCGCATGCTACAAGGCGGACGACCGCCTTTGTAGCTCAGTTGGTAGAGCATCGGACGCGACATCCGAAGGTCGTGGGTTCGGGTCCCACCGAAGGCAGGTTTGTCTTTTCGTCCACTTTAATTCCTTTCTACTTTCTCCACAATTACAATACCACAAGTAACTTCCCCTATGCTTTCCTAGGCTTCATTGTCTGTTTGCTCATTAACTTGTTTCTAACAGATAAAGAACGAGCCCTTGACCCCTTCCCTTTCGTTATTTCATAGCTTGGGCCTCGTTGCGGCAGACTTGGTGCCTTAGGTAGCATGCGAGGGCTTATTGGGCAGCAGCCATCTCATCTAAGTTCACGTTCTACGTGACGCCTCCTGGCAAGAAAGTGCGTTCCACGCACGCCGCCTTGGCCATGAGTGGCGCTGCCTAACACTCCCAGGATAATATGTACATAAATACACAATAAAGTGGACGGGGGGACGGGCCGCCTTCGTAGCTCAGTTGGTAGAGCATCGGACGCGACATCCGAAGGTCGTGGGTTCGGGTCCCACCGAAGGCAGGTTTGTCTTTTCGTCCACTTTAATTCCTTTCTACTTTCTCCACAATTAAAATACCACAAGTAACTTCCCCTATGCTTTCCTAGGCTTCATTGTCTGTTTGCTCATTAACTTGTTTCTAACAGATAAACAACGAGCCCTTGACCCCTTCCCTTTCGTTAGAACTATCTATGCAATTCGCGGATGTCGCACATTAAATTTGCAGAGAGCTGCTCGACCAAAGCACCTGATCCTGTCACCGCCGTTGCTGCCATTCGAGTGATGAATAGAACTCTGAGCTTGTAAAATGATATTTACCAACGAGCGGCAGCTTCACTGCGCGCGCCCAACGGTTGCAAACCAAAGTTGCCCCACTCATCAGCGTTTCATTTACAGGGAAACGGATAAAATTCCATCGTTGGTACCTTCCTGATAGTGTTCCTAAAGCTACTATAGAATCCATACACGCGACAGCGCGTAGAAGTAAAATATCCCCGCCGCGTACGCACGCTCGCGTTGCTCTGGCAAGGCCGGCCGTGAGAAGGGAACTCGCAGTTTTTTCCGGCGGCCGCCGCCAGTGGCCACAGCGGCGCTGCACGCACGATTCGAAACAGGAGCGCACGAGGCCTATAGATTTTGCCATGCAGATCTTGCATTCCTGTGAACTGGAAACATAAGAAGCGCGAAGGCAACAGAATCGGTTCAAATCGTGCTTGTTTTTTTTTTCTTTTTTCGTATACCATACGGACACCTAAAGATTAACAATGACGAGCGCGTTCATCTTTCAGAAAGGTTGCAGGGACTGGAAGATAACACTGCATACTGCAGGGAATAGGTAGTTACTGAGGCGAACCGAGGCAGTGTCGTGCATATTGCACAACAGTGCACAGGAAGATTAATGCAAGAGAAAGTTACACACGGTACAACACTCTTGCTAGGCAGTGGCGCGCCTGCAGTCGCGGAGTACTGTGGCCTGTAAAAGCGTTTGGCCCCTTCCCAGTCTTAGTACATTGCTGTTCGGCAAAGCTGGATCCGCTGTTGGTGCACTGGTCTCGTGCGGCGAAAATGTACTGCGGCAGAGTTGGCTACGCCGCGGCACAGTGGTGCCGTGCGGCGAAGCTAACGTGGTAAACTGTGCTCAACAACAATTTTTTCCATTTTTTTCCCTTTTCTCTTTTTTTAATTCCCCACTTAACAACCACTGGCCTACAAGCAACCTTTGGCGCTCGAACATTGCGCGAATCTGGAATACGTTGTAGGGATAAACAATAATTCACGCGTAATATATCGAGTGCACCTAATAGTCACACGCGGTTTTTTTCTTACGTGGTTTTCCGCTTTGTCATGGCCATTTTTCGATTTTTACATTCCTCATGAATTTGCGATTGATGTATAATATTAGGTGTTATTAAAACGTTTATGAGTTACTCATTTTTTTTTTTTACATTGTTTCTCTCCCGCTTGCTTGAACGGCGTTTCTAATGGTAACCTTGAAACGAGGCATATAAAGGTTTCCGCAGTTGCGTCCCGTGTTTGTCAGCGCCTTTCTGTAACTCCGTTGCAATAGTTCCGTGCAGCACTGTGGAGGATACAGGCCTCTTTGACCAATCAGTAAGGTGAACACGTGCTAAACGTGTCCCTCCGCATCGTATCATCTGTCCAGTGGTAAGCGCTGCAGTGGCAGCGGCAGCCTCGGAAGGAGGAGGTGGGCCCCTCCCTCTACTGGCGCGAGCGGCTCGCCAGGTGCGTCTTCGAAGACCGGCACTACATCTCGCTTCGCAAGAACATCAGCGCTCGATGGCCTCGTTGACTTGGCTGTGCTGCACGGAACTAGTTAAACTGAGCATACCGCCTAAAGTTTTCGCTTGCGCGGCTGCTTTCATGGTGTCTGCGGTGGTATGGCTGCATTCAGGCCTTTTCAAGACCACGTCCCGTGTGCGGTGTACAGTTTGATTACTGTAAGTTGGAAACCGATTATTACTGCTGCCTCGACCATGCATAGGCGACTAATGTGCCAGGACGCCAATAATCGTCATCGTTATAGGCTGTGACGTTTAGCGCCAGGCGCGTTTAGGTGGGCTGGTGTATAGTGTGGCTTAAAAGAAACCCTAAATAGCTAAACGATTATTCTGCCATCAGTGAATCACTCTTTCGCAACAACAAAAAAGTGCCACACTCAGGGCGATGGCGCACTTGGTAAGCAAGAAAACGCGCGAAGGGAAATGACAGGTGGCGAAGCCGCCTTGAGGTTCCCGGAACAACATGCAATGCTGTGACGTCATAGGTTTTTGAAGGCGCCTGCACACACGATTATTCGCTGGCAAAATAGACCGATCTCACCGCGTGATCTGCGCATGCGCGAGTTTCCAGGAGCGGCGCCGCCGCCATCTTAGTTGTAGTTCTCAAAGCACAGCTGATACGGTTGTGCGTGCCGCATGCTATAAGATTACGGGCGTTTTTCAAGTATCTTTGGCGTGGACAGCGATTGAACGCGTCAGAAAACGATGTCCGAGCCTCATGTGGCCGTGTTTCATTTAAATTGTTCAAGCCATGTAGTGCTGTTAGAGAAAAGAAAAAAAGAAAGTTGGAATGTAAACATGCGACCTGGTTACGATCTCGTCGTTAGTCCGTGCGCCGTGTCGCTTCGAAGTGCTGTTACCCGTATTCGCTGAATTATTCGCAATAAAAAAAAAAAAACAGTAATGACTCTCAGAGCACGTATCGTACAGAGATAGAACGCAAGAGCGTGGAATGGTGAAAACTGAAGACTTAGTCGAAGGAACGATTTTGCGCTTGTTTTGTCAAAGCAACTTCACATGCACAGTGTGTTGTTAGTACAGGGCTTCGATCACAGTGATGCGCTAGATGTGAATGGGTGGAAAACGATCGCGATGAAGAGGTTAAAGGCGCGTCCACCTTTGAGGACCTGCCGCACACCGCGCGAAAGCTTACGGGGCGCTGCTAATATCGCGAACGACAAGCAATTCCTGCTGCATAAAGTACGGATGAGTCGGTGAGTAACACTGGCAACAGATGCAAAACGACGAAAAAGCGGCAGCTCGCTCTGCCCGCCGCCCTCACACCCGAAGGCTCGGCGCCGATGTCGTCGCTATATAGGCCTTACCGCGTCAAAACTGCGTCGGCAAAAACTCAGCAGGCGCATGACCCTATGCAGGCCGCTCGCGCACACAAGATGACACGTTTTGTCACCGGTATGTACTCTTTAACTTGTGCTCGCAATGAAACCACACATTGAAAACCGAAACACTGGCGGCACCGATGGTTGATGCCGGCGTGGTGTACGCGCAGCGTGAAGTATGCGCTAAGTTGGGCTTGTATCAGATCTTTCGTTCCCGTTGACGCTCGCAAGAGGTTAAGCATTTTCTAGTGAGCACAATTTTGTCCAGAACACAAGCTGTACCCACTCCGATGCCGTTGGCGGAGATCGCCCGGCAAGGTGATCATGCACACGCTATGAATCGTTGCGGTCATTGAGCGGTCCGTCCGTGATGTGCCTGAGCTGTTATGACGCATTGTTAAAGTGTCGCGCATAAAAAACACAAAATTCACAAACACTGCTGAACAAGCCGCGCGCCGTATATAGGAGCCGGTCTGTCCGACGCACCAGTTCCTGCCGGAGCTTGACATCCTTCGCGAACACGAGAAAAACCGAAGCGCTTTTGTTTCAGGCTGTTCTTGTAGCATCCCGGCACATAGGGCGTAAATCCAACCATCACAACTCTTCGAAATAAGGCCGATAAAGCTCGTTGATGCTGTTCGCCGATGCAGCGGCCACGCATTTGAGCGTACCGCGACCGCCGCGAGTACTACAGGTTCCGGCATGCACTGCGGCAGCGGTGGCGCGGTGAAACAGCGTGGTGAGATCGGTCTATTGAGTTGCATTGTGTCTGTTGCTATAGCCGCAGAGTTAAGGCATGTGAAGCTTCACGAAATTCCATTCAGTCAATCTGGACAAAATACTGAAAAAAAAAGAACTTTGAAATTGGTGACGTCATGCTGGCGTTGCCGTGCAGAGCTTTCGGCGCGAAATTCAAAAAAACAAAATAATAATAATGAAAAAGTGATTTACGGTTTAGCTTAAGTGTCTCTTTTTAGATAATGAGGACGTATCATGACTCAATTTCCAACCGCGTGCACGCGATTTTCGAGCGACGGCGACAAGCGACCGGTTTTCCCGTCGCCATTGCCTGTCGTGTGGCCGATTTCTGTCCAGCTAGAAAAGTGCGCTTGTCGCCGAGTGATTCCCCATCAACATGGCGACAACTAAATCTCCTCCTTCGATTACAGATCACACTAGTTACTTGTTCGCACCCATGGCAGGAAGCGAACCTTAAATTTAGCCTCCCCTTAATCTCGTGTACTAAAAGGGGACAAAGTATTTGCGATGTTCTGCAGTCGTTACCAACGTTACTAGATGGCCCATCTAGTAACGTTGGTCGTTACTGAGAAAACGTGCCGATTTTGACGCTGCTAAGCCTATGTCGCTACCGTGGGCCTCAGAAGTGGTTTCGTTCTTGCACACCGGATGGCGCTACTTGCGGCGTTTCCCACTAGCGGCGTGTCATTTGTTTTTGATGGCAATGACGGCGTATTCATTCATTCATTCATTCATTCATTCATTCATTCATTCATTCATTCATTCATTCTCGCACCCAAAGCGCCATTCGGGAATTCATTCCATTTCAGAGCTGGTCCCAAAACCAGCTCTGATTATGAGAGACGCGTCGCTTGTCGTTAGAATATCGCGTGCATGTGGTCAGGCCTTTTAGAGCACTGCAGCTCTTGTGCGCTCGTTTCTGCGTTGAGCGTCGTCTTGACTCTCACTTCAATACATAGCTAGCATGTGACGTCACGACTGCCCCGCAGTCGAAGCGACGGACATGCTGGAGGACCATGGGGGACCACTTGTTGGTTCGTTCTGGGCAGCGTCGCCCATACATCTCTTGGCCCGACTATGATGTTTTGGTTCGTTTTCTTTAACTTGCGCAATCTCGCCCGTCCTTTGCGAAGAGCTTATTCCCCTCAGTTAATCTCGCTGGCACGATGTTTGTGAACAAGGATGCAAACGTACCACGATGTCGATCCCAACACGGAGCGGCCGGATACCGGCGGGCACCAACTCTGTGTACTTGAAGTCACGCACGGGGACATCGTCAGCCACTTCGTTTTTGTCCGTACGGCTTTCGTTTTTGGCTTCCGGTAACGGCTGGCCTTGCAGCGCGTAGACGCTTCGCGTGCGATTGACGACTCCGCGACTGCCGCTGCATCAGCATCGCGTTTCTGCAGGCGCCGTACTTTCACACTTTCGCAGCGAGCTGTTCACGATCTGCGCTGCATCAGAGTAGAAACGTCGGTGCCCCATCGATATTTGTGTCCTTCAAGATCTTGCATGGAATACCTACGAACGCAGTGTGAGCCGTTCTTTCGCCATGTTCCTAAATCACAGTCATAAAAAAAAAAAAAAATGATTCCCGAGGAATGTGATACTCCCTAATGCGAGATGTGAGTGCAGCCGTACGCGCGTGTGTTAATGTGGCGATACGCTGAGCAAAATAATTAGGCATCTACGTTCTCCTACCAGCAAATGTAGCTTGCTGCGCCGACGAAGCACTTAATTCCACCGAATACGTCACCCACTGTTAACAGAAGCTCGATCGCGCTTTCAAGTACGATGAACTTCCGTTTCCCCTGACTCGTCGCAGGTTGTTTTGGATGGATGGATGGATGCTATGAGCTTCCCCTTTGTAACGGGGCGGTGACATGTGCGCCACCAGGCTCGTAAGAAGATTTAAGAACTTTTTTTTTCCCTTTTAATTTTCCTGATGCCTCTTAAATTTACTTCAATCAAATCGATCATGCCATATCAAAAACGGAATTTCATAGCCCAGTTCCCTGCCCCTTATGGCAGAAATTCCATATTTTTCCCTATAATTATTTTTGTCCGTTCTCTCTAGTTTTCTGCCACCAGTATTCTAACCGTCTCTTACTTATTTCAATCGCGGCTATGTTCAGCTTCCCGTTGTTCGCCCTAAAACCCAAGGCTTCATGTAGGGTGGTGCCCAAACGTACACCTGGGTGGATATTTCCGCATTCAATCAGAACATGCTCTGTCGTTTCCCTATGTTCCTCACAGCATGTGCATTTTTCTTCTTCTTTACTGAATTTCGCTTTATAAACACGCGTTCTAAGGCAGCCCGATCTCGCTTCAAACAATAAAGCGCTTCCTCTTGAATTATCATAAAATGCCTCCCTCTTTATTTCGTTTTTGCCCTCTCGGTAGTTATTCAGAGTCGGTTTTTTTTCCATCGCTGTCCTCCAGTAAATCTTCTCCGCCTCTCTGACTTTTCCCTTTACGCTCTTTGTTGTCAGTTCTCTTAGAGCCGTATATTTACTGGTGAGCCTCCTAGTTCTCTTTCTCCACTGCGTGTCAACGCTCTTTCTATATAAATAGCGGAACACCTTCACTGCCCACCTAACCTCTTTCATATTCCTTAGCCTTCTTTGTTTTTAGAGAACTGCCTCACGCCCCCACTACGGTGGCTAGAGGGGAAGCCCCGAAAGCCCCTCTAGCCACCATACCCCCACGGTAGCCCAACCGGCGCAACACCACCGGCTTCGGCATAAGTGCGTCGCTTGGCTCGAGGCGCGCGAGCCAGGACATCTTTCGCTACGCTCGTTCGCAATCGGTTACGGAGGGAGCCGACGGACGATGCTCAGCGCAGCAACAGGCGCATAACTACGCTCGCAAGTCTTTTCTGTGTGCGGCATTCTGTGTTCCCCACAACTTCTCATCTCTTCGCGGCGCCCATCCCCACCTCAACTGTTTACGTTTGTCCCCTTAGATTGAGCGAGTCGACGGCCAAACTCGCTCGAAGCAGGGCTTCTCAATGGGCGAGTCGACCGTGGGCACCCGAGAGCCAATTAGGTCTCCGGGTCTCCGTAGTAATCGTAGCAGCAGCAGTGTCCGTGAGTGAATGGCAGCCTCCTTATCAGTGCCTGTGCAGCCCTGCTGTGCCGCATGCCGGCAGCGCACCTATTATCCGGGGCTGCGTGGCCCTTCCTCCCTCCTTGCCCCGCGCGGAAAAAAAAAAAAAGGAAAAAAGGGAGAAAGAAATAAACGAGTCCCTCGCTGGGTCGCGCTGGCTTGTGTTCTTGCGTGCACCACCGCATTGTTTCTGTCACGCCGTCTTTATTTATTTGTTCTTCCTTGCGCCGCTTTTCCGAACACAATCCGGCAATCTAGGGCGGAGCAGCAGTGCCGCCGCTCCTGTCCAGCCTTCCCCGAGAGAAGTCGCATAGTGTGACCTAAACTACTTCGAAGTGTCGGTATATACGCGTAAAATACGGGTTGACGTCGGCGCTGTGCAAGGGGAAGGAGGGGTTGCAGGAGAGGATCACACGCGCACAAAGGACTCATTACGAGAGTCTGGGGTCCTCTCTCTCTCTGTCGTGCTCTTCCCTTTTCTTATGCAGAAAAGAAGAGGGTTAGCGGGCCGTCGTCCGTCGGTCGCGCATGTCAGGCTTGCGCACGCGCATGAGCTTTGTCGCGTCGCCTTTGTCGCTGCGGCGGCGTCGTCTTCTATTCTTTTTTTTTTTTTTTCGCGGACGCGGCTTTTGCGCAGCTTCCACTGCACCACTAATTCACGCCGAGGCATCGCGGTCGTAGCGAGAGAGAGAGAAATAGTGCTCGCAGTTTTGAGGATGATAGGGCGAGATATTTCTCAATGCGCACCGCCGGAGGAGCCACGCATTCGGAGTGCTGTCGCAACGGCGCGTGGCCGAGCTTGCTCGCGTTGCCCCCGGGGGAAAGGGCAGCGAATGGAAGGGTGGTGTTGCAAGCAAGACACACAGTGTAGGTGCAGTGATGCTTGTGGTGATGGTGATTATCTTTGCTGGCACCTGTCCCCCCCTCCCTCTCTTCTTTTTTTCTTTCTTTCTCTGTCTCTCACGCTCTATTAGAAAATTTTTTCATCTCTTGCACTCCACTGTGCCATCCCGTCTTATTTACCTCGAGTATTTTAGTGGCCTTGAGCCGGACAAAGGCACAGCCATTACGCGGGCACTCAAACGAGAACATTCGCGCAGGCAATCGAGATCATCCGGGCATCCAATCAAAAGCTGAAACCAATCGGGGACTTCTGTGTCGTGCAAACCTTGCCGCAGAACCGCATTATACGTGCGAGTTTACTGGCCAGACGAGTTCCAAAACATTCCTTCCTATTTCTTCGTTATATTTCTTAACAGTGCGTCTCTGCAACGGTAAATGCAAGTACGCTGAAGCTTTGTTTCCCACTTCCAGTAGCAACGTTCCAAAGACAAAGAGAAGACACGGTATACACTCGGTCATGTTTAACGCCGTGGTAGCAAGCAACCGGGCTCTCGGAACAGGGCCGCCTGGATCGGCGTATGTGGTGTGTAGATGGCGACGAAGAACAGTATGCGTAGTGCACGCCAGAGTACGCAAGAGTTCGACAGAAGAGTTCACGAGGGAATGGAGATGTCCGAGCGACATTGCGGAGGATGTTGGTAATCGTGGCTTGCACCAGCCATGGAAAAGAATGAAGGGGGACTCCTTGCGACCGGCAAGATGTGCCTTTACTCTCATACCGCATTTCTGAGTTTTAGATTGTTTTTCTAGCTCCCAATCCGTGGCCAATCCCCCGCAGTTGGTATGAGCCGCGCAGCTTTTCAGGTGAACAAGAACGTGGGCAGACTAGGATTGTTATTATTTATTTGTGGGGTTTAACGTCCCAGAACCAGCTTTGATTATGAGAGACGCCGGAGTGGAGCGCTCCGAAAATTTCGACCACCTGGGGTTCTTTTACGTGCACTGACATCGCACAGCACACGGGCCTCAACATTTGCCCCCACCGAAATGCAGCCGCCGAGGCCGGGATTCGATCCTGCGACCTTCGGATCAGCAGCCGAGTGCCATAACCGGTAGACCACCGTGGCAGGCCAGAAACTGAGATAAAAAGAAAAAAAAAGAGCAAAAGAAAGAAGGCTAACATATAGTGCAAAAGAAGTGACACGCGTTGAGCCAACCTGGGCTCTTCCCTGGCACATTGTACCAAGGGACAGGGAGACTCGCGCCCAATCCACGCGCTACAGCCGCGAGTGGCCGACGTTAGAGGTCGACGCTGCGAACACCTACAGGAGCTGGTCACCCTTAGAAGAGTGACGGGAGGAGCATCAAGCATATACTCAGCCTCACCCAGTGGTGCTCACAACGTTGCCACCCTGTGCGTGGCCGACAGAGCGGAGGTGGTAGCCTCCTCTCTCTGCCGACACGCATGGTGGCCCCTCCGGACAGGACGGGGAGGACACTATCAATTCCTTCCCGAGCACAGTCCTTCGATGAGTAGGTTCCGCTTGCCAAGCCCAGGACGCGTCGGACGCGTATCAACCGCGCCCTGCGCAGTTGGTCGCGGGACAGACTTTCTTACCGCCTCACTCCGGCTCCCCCTTCGGATGAGGGCAGTAAGCGTGACCCCCACGTGAACGACCTGGATCAACCTGGGCCGCAGTGTCACCGGTGGCCGAGCTGTACGCGATGGCCACCTCCCGTCACAACGGCGGCGATGACGAGCATCCTGTAGAGTCCGCTGTTGTTCCGGTGATGTACAGAGGCATGCAGGAACGATATATATCTGCTGGTAAGGGTATCACCAGGGTATCCCGCGGCCCTTGGGTCAGCCTGCAGCCGAGTACCAGAGCGACTGGACCACCGTGGCGGGGCAGACTAGGATTTTCACCCTCGAATGCGCCTCCTGGGATTGCTGTCGCCCGGGTCAGTACTTTTTGGGTCTCGCCCCAGCGGGAGCGGAAGTAAAAAAAAAAAAAAAAACGACTCCTTGCCTTGAGGTTTGGGACGAGGCTGATCTTTATTGCCATCTGTTGCTTTCTACGGGGCGGCGCACGGCCGCAGCGCGTGGGAGAGAAGGGCTTAGGGCAGGTTTGCCGCCAGTGAACTATGAACAACAAGGAACAGGTATAGTGCCGAGAACACACTGGCAGTATATTCTAGGCACTGTAGAACAGGGGTGTGCGAGGCCTTAACACGTCGTGTTTTCCCACATCTTTGAAAAAAGGGAACCGGCGACCACCACAAGATCATGCTCGACGCTTCAGAAGTGCCGTTTGCCGCAGTCGGACTGCACCGCGTCACTTACAGCAGGGTTGCCTGGCGACAACCTCACCGTGCACGATAGTCGAAGTTGTTTTCTTCATCCATGATGCGCGATGTTGCCAATCGGGCGGTTATGCGCGAAGAGAGCGGGTTACCACCTCCTGTGAGAGATGACGCTGCCCCCCCCCCCCCCCTTCTCCTTAGCGTGCTGCTTTGCGTCGCCTCATGGTCCCCTTTAGCGGGAGATGATGTAATTTTTTTTAAGGGGCGAAGCTCCTTAGGGTGTGGGTCGTTCCCTCCTCTGTAGTAGTAGTTGTAGTATGTATGTAGCCACCTCGCGCCGCCGGGAGGCTCGCGCTCGCCCTCGGCGCGTGCCTCATGGCGCGCGAGCTCTTTCACTCTTCCATCTGCTGCCTTGTGAGAGAGAGAGAGAGTGAGTGAAAGGCGCGCGTTGACTATGGAAACGCTCTTTCTTCGATGAACGCTGTACCAGCTCGCAAAGAAGGGCAACGCGCTCTCACCCGCGAGAGACAACGTTGGCGCAGGCAGCGTCTTCTAGCGTCTTCTATATATATATTCTATTATATTCTATATATATTCTATTCTATATATATATTCTAGCGTCTTCTATATATATATATATATATATATATATATATATATATATATATATATATATATATATATATACACTGGATCTTGACTTGCAATGAAGTGCCGGTGGGAGATTTCACTTGTGCGTAGTTGAACCATAAGGATACGTAGCGTGCGCGTTAACTAAATTAATCCGGAACTCGGCACGATCTATGATGAACCTCCGGAGCTTCTCCCACTCATCATCATTCACTCCGTGGATGTGCTGTGGATCTTTTAGGGGCGAAGCTCCTCTTAGTCTAACCTTGTCACGCGTCAGTCGTCAGGCGTAACCCGCGTGCCTCCCGGCACGTGCCTCTCTCTCTCTCCCGGCGCGTGCCTCTGCTGTCTTGTGAGAGAGAGAGACAGAGAGAGAGCGAAAGGCGCGCGTTGGCTATGGAAACGCTCTTTCTTAGAGGAACGCTCTACCAGCTCGCAAAGAAGGAGAACGCGCCCTCACCCGCGAGTGACAAGCTTGACGCAGGCAGCGTCTCCTAGCGAGTTTCTTGATTGAGAAATACCGACTGTTCGCGTTGGAGAAGCGTTCACCGGCAACCCATGTATATATATAGGCACTGGATCTTCACTTGCAATGAAGTGCCGGTGGGAGATTTCACTTGTGCATAGTTGAACCGTGAGGATTCGTAGCGTGCGCGTTAACTAAATTAATCCGGAACTCGGCACGATCTGCGATGAACATCCCGGGCTTCGCCCACTCATCATCATTCACTCCGTGGATATGCTGTAATTTTTTTGTTGTCGTGTCTTCGCGCGAGCCTCTGTTTTTACGTTGCACTGTTACCTCACGGTGGTCCAGTGGCTGTGGCACTCGGCTGCTGATCACAAGGTCGCGAGGCCAAATCCCGGCCGCGGCGGCTGCATTTGGGTGGACGTAAAATGTTGAGGCGTACTGTGCGATGCCGGGGCAGGTTAAAGAACCACAGGTGGTCGAAATTTCCGTAGCTTTCCTCTACGGTACAGTGGCTAACTACGGCGTCTCCCATAATCATATCGTGGTTCTGGGACATAACACCCCATAAATCAAATCAATCAGTGCCTGCGACACTTCACTCCTATATTTAACTCTTTTATTTATTACTATTATTGTTCTACTTTTGTCACCGCATCTTGTTTAACCAATAAACGGCCAGGTAATGCACTGTCATGCACTTTGGAACCACAGAGATGGACTCCTTCCGCTGTTGTAGCTGGGTGCCATTAATGCATTAGGACGTGTCGACTGTTAGTTCCCAGACTATCGTTGTACAGCGGACGTGCGCCCCATGCGGTCCCCGTCCTGTTGGAAATAGAGAGTTTTAGTTTGTCCGTAAACTTCTTCACGTTTACGGATACCGGTTTACCGGGAAAGTTTACGTGACCAGCAGCGCTGCTGGCGACACCTGATGATGCGGAACCTAACCAGGCACACAAAAAGCTAATATTGTTGTGGCTTGCCCGTTTTGCTTGACTCCTAGCGTGAAGCATTGGGCGTGAGATAATAATTGACTATGAGTACTTTATTACCTCTTTCGAAGAAAACGCTCACGCTACTAAAAAAAAAATCGAATGCATTGTAGTTAAGTAAACCGCGAATAGATGGCGCTAGCAGTTCTACTTCCACCGTAAACACGCACGGTAAACCGGTATCCGCCAACGTAAAGAAGTTTACGGACAAACTAAAACTCTCTAATGTCACAGAGTGACGGGGTGTATAACTACGCCGCGGCCGTTTGCAGCTCCCATTATCCCTTTAACGAAGCAGTGGGATATTCGTGTCGAAGTTAATAAGATCAACTGGAGCGCGAAGCTTTGCGTGGGAGTGCCGGAGGAGTTCACGTGCACGGTGCGTAGTCGGGGAAGTTTCCTTTTGAGTTCCGCTGCAGGAAGGTCAAGAAAACGAATACGTTCTCTTCCAGGGGAGGGAGGGGTGTCTCTGTCTCCTTTTTTTTTTTTCTTTTTTTTTTAGTCTGGAAGCTTCTACGGGAGCGCGCGCGGGCGCGTTCTAATTAACCCCGGGGCGATGTTGAATTAATAAGCTCTCATTTCCTCGTCTCCTTTGCTGCTGCTGTTCATATGCACTGGCTGTCAAGTCGGTAAGCAGGATTTCTGCGGGGCTCTTTCTCATAATTAGTGCCGTCATTTCGTCGGCGCCGAGTGCGCGTCGCCGCTTTCTCGTGTGTCATTTGTACGTACGAGTCTCTCTTGTCTCCAAGTTCGAACGGTTTCGACTTTCGCATGTCTTTTGGATTGCAAACGTCAACGTCGCTGCTTCCTCCCTGGGCTGCACGTGTGTGTGTTTTTGTGATTATATATATATATATATATATATATATATATATATATATATATATATATATATATTATATATATATATATATATATATATATATATATATATATATATTGTTGGTCCGTGGTGCGCTATGTAATTACGCGGTTCGACTTGTCGGTTCTCGAGTATAGCTATATGTATTTCTTCGAAGACGGTGGAAAACAGTTTCGTTGGCTGCCCACGCAGACACAGTATTGTGTGTCCACATCGTGCAGAACGAGTTCGCGTAATAATTTCCTTTAATGGAGGGGGGGGGGGGGGGGGGGAGGCTTGGCGGCAGCGATTCTATCCCATTCTTTTCATTTTCCTCCTCTTTGTCAGTGCTTCAAGCAGCGTTTCGCATGCTCTTCGGCAGTGCTGGATGTGATATAATAAGTTTAGATGGGAACTGACAGAATCAAGCTGAGAAGAATTCATTGTGTTGTAACGAAATACCAGTCCGGCCGTTTCTGCGCGAAATTTGATCTTTGGTAAAGCTTGAATGAGAGTGCGGTGACGGTATCTGTCGAGAATTTTTTTTATTTTTGTTTTGTAGCTAAAATAACCATAACGACGCAACGCGCGTCGCAGCACTCGTCTTCGCGTGCCTTTCTCGCTTTTTTTTTTCTATTTGGGTGTAATTGCGGTGCAGCGGTAATTAAAAAAAAAATGAGGCGTACCGACAATAACCCCAGAATTACAAATGCGTCGTGAAATTTCCCTGCCCTTCACGCACCGCCTGGACATGGAAGGCCGATCCTGCGCGTGTTGCCTTTAAAGAAAAGTGTTTGCAGCGATGTTAATCCAAGCGCAGCCCTGGCGACCTCAGCGCAGCCGTTCCTACGGGCCGACTCAGAAGCCTGTAGGAACGGTTACGAGACATGGCACTGAACTACACCTGTGTAGTTCCTTTTCTGTTTCTCCGTCTTTTGCCCACCCATTTCAATTAAAGCCCCTAAAGTTTCATTAACAGGAAGGCGCCACTTCATTATCACCTTCATCATCACCCGCGCAACCATCGGCTGAGTAAGCTTTGATCCTTCGGTTTATCGCTAACGACAAAATAAAACGGCGGTGTTTATACATTGAACCTTCGCTTCAAGGCCTGCAGCATCTAAGTAACCGCTTCGACTGTGTTCAGAAAGAAACAAAGAATAGAGGGAAAAGTGCACTGCTGATAGATACCACAACGGGAAACAACAAAGTGATACGCGCCACCGCAAGAGTGCCGCCACTGATGTCGCACAACAAAGCCTTCGTCCGCTTATCGGTCTGTCGTCTCCATTTGCGGCGGACGCGCGCGCGCTGTTGGGCGACCGCAAAGCGCGATCACTGACCTCGCCGCCAGCGCAGGCCGAGAGAGCACGCCATCCGATTGCCTTGTGGGTGCGCGCCCACGAACGCGTGCCTCTCTCGCAGGAAATCGATGTGGCCTCAGGGGCACCGTATAAAGAGGAAAGCAGACCGTAGTAGGGAGCACGCTACGTGATGATTTTGAAGCGCGCTTCTTAAAAAAAAAAAAAAAAGAAGAAGAAGGAAGAGGAAGGAAGATCTCACAGGAAATGGGCACTCGCCATGTTACTGGACAAGCAGTAACTTATAGATGTATGTCAGTCACACACGGAGAGCACGAGAGAGACTAGCGTGGGTGCCGACGGTCGATTGTGAGGTGGGTGTCGCTAAGCGTTACCGCGTAACACAGTGTGTTGAAAGTCACGGCGACGATGGAGGGCCTGCTTTGCAAATAGTAAAAGCATAGGGAGGCATATGTTTATCGAAAAGGTTTTCCCTAGATTTCCCTCTTTCTTCCTCTTTCTCTTTCTTTCCTAAGTAGCAGCAACTGCTTCCTTTACCAGTCCCCTCTCGCAGGCAGCCCTCGTCGGCAGCCATGTTCTTTCTAAACTCTTAAAGTAGTGTAGGCGCGCGCAGGTGGCGCCCAACAATCAACATGCATGTTTCCTAGAAATATGGCAGTGAACACACCGAATATATGAGAAACTCGTGCTGAAATATGCAGCCGAACAAGTTTAGGAAGAATGTGGCTGCCGAATGAAATGCCAACTAGTGGGATGTGTCGGCGCCGCATCGAAGGAAAAATAGGAAAAGAAATACCTAGGGACTTTAAACGACACTGGCCCCGCAAGGATAACCACCAGGTGCGGTTAGGGAGGGCTGGCCTGCTGAGCCAGCTGCCTCACATCATGTGTCCTCCTACAGTTGTCTTTTCTCCCTTCATATATGCTGGATACTGTGAAGGCCGTTTGATGTTTTGAAAGCCAGTCAGACCGAGATGGTGCAGCAAGAGTGTTAACCATTCCTGCTGACCTGACAAGGTGGTTAATCTATTGGAACAGTGCAGATTGATGCTCGAAGCTTCTTAATTGCAGGCCACTGTATCTCTGTACCAGCCATCTACCCCAATCTATGTGCCCCGAGGAGGTCCTTTAGAACATGACTGCATTTTAGCTGTGCTGATCATGGTGCCAAATGTGTATTCAAAGCAAGAAAACCATATCCAAGTTAGAAATTTGGCCAGAACCAATGCCAAACCCATATTACAGGTACATGCTTGAACAGGGAAATATAGTGATTTGCCAGATTGGAAAAAATGGCTCAGCAGGGCTGGGTGACTGTTCTTTTTCCTGCATTTGTATCAGTGAGCGCTTTGTACACTATTTCAGCCTGGTACTGTGTAAGGTCATATGACAAACTAGAAAAGCTCTGTCAAGAGCACATGAAGCAAAACTTGCACATGTGTCATTTTGCATCCTTCTAGTAAAGAAAAGAAAATCGCCTGTCAAGGCAATGCTAATGCTAATTGCTAAGGCTCATGCTGATTGTACTGCAATTCTTCTTGCACTGTCTTTTTTTTTTCTTTTGTTGACAGTGTGAAACATAGAAAAAGTAAAAAGTATGTCCCTGTATGGTCATCATTTGTGGGCACAGCTTTTTTTTTGAGTATTTACCAGAAATGTATGCCAACTGAACTGGTTTTTCCATGCCGATCTGCAGGTATACTCGGATAGAAATTTGGTCAAATTTGTTCTAGCATGTAACATCAATTAAAATTAGCTCACAGATATCGGAATTGTCTTTCTTTGTGAAATTCACACACTGTGCCTTAGTAGTGTACTTGCCACAAGGGCCCTCAATTACAACCTGCAGTATTTTATATGTGGATGTTGATTTTAATCCTGTTTCACATGTCTTCAAGGCCATATCGAGCAATGTGAAAGGCAGCAAGCGATGATGTGCATGATACAAAGCAGTGAGCATGCTGTTTCCTGCCACAGGATGCATCATATTGTCCATATAACTTGACAGTATGCTGTTTATTCATTAAAAGGTCCTTACACCAGGTTTTTGACATTGTGTCATCAATAGTCTGCAGCTTTATCAAATCATTCACACCATTAACTACGTGAACCACTATGTATTAAGGCAGCAATGGGCAAGATTAGGTTCCTATACTCCTCAAAAGCCCTTTTCATCCTCAACTTAGCTGGTCGTCAGGGTCCACACTAGCAATGGCTGTGCCACCTATTGCAAACACACAATGGGCGTTTTTCTTCGGCTTCCGAGATCTGGCGAGTGCCGTTTACTGTGGATACTTTATAATCTGAGCTGCCATGTGCTGCAACTTTACCACAATGAAAAAAATTAGTCATGATGTTGTGCTTTTATAGCCAACCAAATCATTTCTGAGCGTGGTGGTGCATGTGCATGACATGACCTTAGGGCAGGAGTGGTTAAAAATTCTTTTTGTTTAGTTGTTTCAGTGTTTAGAGATGCGAATGCTCAAAACCTTGTAGTTAATTACACCCTTAAAGCAGAGCACTCATATTGGTGTGCCAATGATTATAGAAGGACTTACACTACCACCTCGATGTGTCTGTACAGATTTGTCAAAACCACTTCAGGGACCTTTTAAGGAAGTTGCAACAGAGTCAAGTAGTAGTTGCATTGAAGCTTCATCTGTATGCTCAGGGTGCCCTGTTTAAGGAAGAGGTAAATACATGCTGCACGTCTGACGCCTTCACAAGATACCGAAAATGCAAGGGTACAACCCAGACGAACCCTACTCATTGATTAGAATGGGATGCTGGGACTGCATTGTAACTAATGCTCATTGCATTACCAGTGTATGCTGTAGGTTAAGACACTGTCATCTATCAGAGACACCCTCAGCTGCCAGCATCATCGCATACTACTGTTACTTTAGTGCCCTTCTCTGACACAAGTGTCAGGAGTCAGTAGCCAAATGCTCTTAAGTGTCATGATCACAACAGTACTACGACTCTGATGTACTTGTCCAATCTTTCAAATTGTGCTAGTGCAATTATTTGTCATCTTGCGGCGTAACTGAGAGGCAGTGAGTTGTGCTCGCGTGTGAAAGCAAAATATTTTGGCTTGCTTGCAGTGCTCTGTTTGCATATGCACTAAATTTTGCGAATTTGGTCAAATAGCAGTGCTGCGGTACCCTGTTCGCTCAATTCTTTTTTCTTGTTCTTTTTTATGCTACTCCAAACAAAAGATAACTCTCCAAACACGGCTCAATGGAATGTTTGTGTGGTGAATGTCTGCATGCAGACAAATAGGGGGGGGGGGGTATGGCTGCCTGCAATTGTAAAGCATATCTCGCAAGGCAAGTGTCAGCTTTTGCGCATAAAGCTGTACAGGTTGCTTACTTCATACACCGTTTCTCTGTTATTACTGGCAGTTGTCTTGTGCTATCATGTATTCACGGTGTCTGCATTCTTTCCACGCAGGGCGTACTCCTTGGTGGACTCGTCACGCGTCTCCACCTTCCTCATCTCCATTCTGCTCATGGTATACGGCAGCTTCAGGTGAGATCGCATGTCGCGTGCACACAGAATCCGCTAAGAATGCTGGCTCAATACTCCTGCCTGCTGCCCATGTGCTAGAAATGTTCTTTTCCTCATTTGCTTTGTCATGGAACTGTATTTCTGTACCAAATGAACATGATCTTCTGATGGCATGTGTGGTGCATAGCCAGGAATTTACCAAATTCTGGGTGGGCTCCTTCAATTTGGCTAGTATCTGCTGGCAATTCTTAGTTTCCAGTCTTACAGACCGTGAACTGAAAGCTTGTCAAAGATATGTGGTCTAGCTGCAGGAGCGTGCTCAATGTTTCACACAGTCTCATCTTGGCTACCATCATCTGCTCATCCGTAGCCACCCCACATGGAATGCTGAAAACCGCATTTCTTCCAGAGTGAATAGCAGTGTTTGTGAAATGCTGATTATGATGCAGTTCAAGGTGACTGTAGTTAGCTCTCTGTGGTTGCATTGCAGAAGAGATGCGAGACGCCTCTTATACGTGTGCCCGTAGCATGAAGTACAGCAGAACCTCGCTATAACGAACTCGGATATAACGAACTATCGGATGTAATGAAATAATCGCAGTTCCCCTTGAAATTCCTATAGATGAAATTGATATTGGTTATAACGAAGTAATGGTTATAACAAAGTAATTACCGCTCCCCCTTCAATTTCGTTATAACGAGGTTTTACGTAATTACCGCTCCCCCTTCAATTTCGTTATAACGAGGTTTTACTGTACATCAGCATCTGTGATGCAGTGTTCTTGCATGCTCAAAGATTCCTATCATATGTCAGGGAGAAGTTAAGCCATGGTCGTTCACCACAGTGTGAACGTTTGCACCCCCTGCCAATGCCCATGTGGTTTGACTATGATGACGACTTTATATTTCTAACGAACACACAGTAATGACTTTTGTCATAATTGCAGCATGCCATGCCCATGCAGCTTTACCATGGCCAAAGTGGGAAGAAAAGTTTTCTTTGTATTTTATTTGAACCCATGCCTGTGATTCAGTTCACATGTGTGCTTAAAGAACTGTACTTTTAATCAGTACAATGATGGCAAACTCAGTATTTCTGCACAAAGAAGGTGAGAACACCTGCCCAAAATGAATGCTTCTCAAAATATCTTCCTGTGTACAACCCATAACTGGCATAGCCTACCCACTGAGCTTTTCAAGAAAGCAGCTGTTTTCATCTTTCGTGCTTACACCTGATTGTTTGTGATAATAGATTTCAGTGGTTTCCTTACATTTGCCATGTGTCTTTGTTTGTGTGTGGTGTGGTCATATGTCTTTTTTTCATGTGTCATGTGTCATCATTCATGTGTTCATGACTCTACAGCAAGGGCGGAGCGCTGTATTCTGCCTTGCAAAATACACTTTTGTGTGTGTTTGCATATAAAACATTGTTTTGAAACACAAGTAACAAAGGGCATCTCTTCTTTTTTGTGCAGGTCACTCAACATGGAGCAAGAGCAGAAAGAGCGCAACGGCCAAGGAGCTGAAAACAGTTAGTAGTCTTTTCTTTTTGTTTATTGTCACTTTTGGTTGACGTTCATCTCTGTGGCTTTAGCTGTCTGTAGCAGTAAGTGTAGTGTTGCTCACAATGCCAGCACAGTACAGGGTAGGAATACATTTCTTCGGTGTACTTGTTTGCATTTCATCAGTCCTTTAAGGGGGACGTGCAATGGCAATGCTCAAGTTGTTCAAGATTTCCTTAAAAAAATGTTTTTTCATGGTCCTTGGATCTTCTTTTACCTAGTGGTGGAATATTATAGTAAAATACGCAGTAGCGTAGTAGAGGAAACGGTACTTTATCTGTGTGTTGTCATCCAAAACTGCGAGAAAATCGGGCTTTGGAAGGTGCTGCCATCTTGGCATATTCACAAAGACGAGGGATCGATCCTGAAGATATCCCCAGTGCTGCGTTTCTCTGACAAAAAATAAAACCAGCAAAAGCGAGCGAGAAGTTAGCTGCTTGAAGTTAATATTTAACTGTTTTCATGAAATAAAACTTTGAGCTCCATTTTCTCAGCTTCCATTTTTTGAGCAATTGCTGTCAATCATCCCAGTGCCATTTCATAACCAATGAATCTAAATTCATTCTGTTTTTTTCACTTAGATTCTGAAACTTTGGTGAGCAAAGCTATTCATTTCTATCTGCACGTCACACAAACATATATAAGTGTAGTTTTGCCAAAGTTCTTAGTAAGAAAATATGTTGAAGACATCTCAGAAAATGTTTTTGTGCCCCTTTGGACATATAAAAAAAATATGAGCAGCTTCACGGCATACAGTGGTCTTTAGCATATATGCTTAAGCAAAATGGTACTGAAAGTATGTCTAATTAACCAATTAATTTGGGGATGACTGTAAGGGTCTATAAGGCAATCGGACTCAAAAAGTATAATAGGTAGCTTAAAACTGATTTAAGATATCATCATAACAAACTACATCAGTATACCAAATTTAATCAGTTTATTCCAAGTGGAAGTATGGCTCAGTGCAACACACCAGCAAAAGCAGAGCTAGCCAGGTATCACCTGCATTGATGCCGCATCAGTGTTTTGCTTTTTTTTTTTTTTTCTGCTAGTAATTTTGAGTGCACCGACAAGTGCTGGCAGGCAACTGCCTTTATTTCTGGCTTTTAAAAGATATATGAACATGAAAGTTCAGCTATAAGGAGCCAAAACAAGCAGTATTTCTGTTAAGGATAAGCAAATGGCGTGAATTAATAGACCTAACCAAATGGTTATATTGAATTAAGCAGCTTTAAATACATTGAAAACAGAGCAAGCCAACCAGAAATTTGAAATTCATTTGCATTAACCAAAAGTTTAAATTATCACTCTGAATTATTGAGAGTCTACTGTGGTGCTGATGGCTGAGTTACTCAAACCATACTTGTTTTTGCCAAGAGCATTCAGTACTGCTTGCTTTTATTCCAATGTGCTGCTTCTACTTGTGTTTACTTTTTTTGTTTCCATCCTTTACTCACTTTGGCCAGCATTATAGAGCTTTCTGATAGTATGCCAATCGTTTACTGCAGCACTTTTGACGCTGTAAAAAAATCTGTCCAGGTGTAGTGGGAATTGTAGAATTGCAAATCATTTCTGTGAGTGCCTACAAGTTGGAGGATTGTCGTTAAAGAGAAATATTGTTGTACTCCTTAGGGTAGAAAGTCTGATGAGTGCTGACAACATCATTTTTCCTTGTTAATTAGCGATATATTATCTGATGGTGGTTACAAAAATATGCATGCCTATTTCAGGGCCATGTTATTTGACTCTCTAGCTGCTTCAACTACAGTATTTGTCTCTTTTAGTAGCTCAAGTTCAAGACTTAGTCATTCTATAGGGCACTGAGGAAACATTAAATATGCACTGTATACATACAAGTAATTACACTGTTTGCTGTGTGTATAGCTATGCCACCTCTGTGTAAGTGTGCATGAGTTTTATTTGTGCTGTTTCCACTATCGAGTTGTGGCCTAGTAATTGGCTTAGAGCTATGCATTGCTTCATTCAAGAATGCATACTTCTTGCCCAGTATATTCATGTTCTGTTCACTTTCAAGGTTTCCTTTTATGCATAACAACAGCCTCGAGTAAATCATTAGTGCAAGGGACTCCGCACAGTCAATTAGCGTGACAAGTAGATTTCCACTATGTGAGATAAATAGCAAGGCTTTTAGTCCTAAACTGATCTCGTTGAAGGCCATAGCTTATTCTAATTAAGCAAAAGGTACACAAAGGGGACAAGCCGAGTTTGTGTGCAAGCTTCTAACAGTTTATTTTTGCAAGTGCACTTCTGCAATACACACACAGCACATCAGTGGTAGTGATGAACTTTATCACAAAGTGAAGTATGTGAAAGCAAGTCATCAAAGAACCCCCGGATTTTGCATCTGTAGTACTAAAGTAATCTAATGGTCGTCAATACAATGAAAGGATGCCTCGGCTACTGCAGTACAAGGCAAGATCACACGATTGTGGGATTTTACACGAAATACGCTTCTCAGATTTCGCGCGTTCTTTGAGAACTGCAATGCATCACCTTCTGCCGAGGATCAATCAACTGTAATCTTTAACTTCCTAGGCGAGGCCTTTGCTTTCCTTCTTTACTTGTTTTTAGAGCTGTATGTTGGTGTATATCATTTTACACTCGGTCGTATGTTTGTCCACAGATGTGCAGACGCTGGACACGATGCAAGCTCTGTGCCTGCCGCTGGGCGCTTCCATCTCTCTTCTGGTCATGTTCTTCTTCTTCGACTCCATGCAGATGCTGTTTGCCATCTGCACTGCAAGTGAGTGCAGCTTTTCCCTGATGTGCTTTCTTTTTTCCTTTTTTTTTTTTCAGGGATAGAAGAAAATGAGGTGTCTAACTAGGGAACCATTACTAAAAGCAGTGGCTGCAACGTACGAGCAGCTATCATTTAATCACATTTGTTGATTAGCGAAACTGAAGACACCTACTGACTATATATTTTCAGGAACTAACATGAATGCTATAAGTTATTACATGTTACAAGATGAACTTAATACATGTACAGTGTCTATAAGATATAGCAGATATTTTTGTGCTGAATGTGGCTTTTCATTATGAGGTCTGATTTTATGATGGTACGCTATATATAAACTAGATTTACGTGCAAGACGTATTTTTATCCTTTAGTAATCTTCGTTGACATTCCTGACGAAAATGGTAAGCCCAATCTGTTTTGCTTAACCTTGTGGTCATTATTTTTCATATAAAATGGTTATTGTTATTGTGTAAGCACGTGCAATGCTTATTGAATGAAACTTGATACATGGAGTGCATGTCTGCTGAAGCTCTCTGCATCATCGCGTTGCAAGCTGATTCTTTGTGGTATTCGACTACAGCGGGAGACTTTTTGAATAATTATTTAGTTTTGTCCCTCAGTGGATAATTCAGCACTCTCCAGTAACTACATGTAGCCATCATGCAATCTGAATACTGCGTTTCTGTCACTGAGCACTGTACATTTCTAACTGCATGGGTATGTAATTGCTGAACATTTAGACAGCAAGGCAGCTTGGATGGGAGGGCGAGCACTGGCTGCTTATGTTGTACTTTAACTTAAAAATTGATTTCTGGGGTGTTGTGTCCCAAAACAGGGGGCTATGATTTAATTTAAAAAGTAGAGCAGCAAGTAAATTTTGTAATCTGGTGATCAAACCTTCAAGGAGAGGTTGCGTGCCAAGATTGCACAATCAAGAGTGGCTGGGAAATGAAGTGATGAGATTGTGAACCTTGAAGGTATAACGTGGAGTCCTTCAACCAGGTGGTGAAAACCAGCTGACCTATTAGCACAGGTGGCACAGGCTTATACACATCAACTTTATACAGTGCAAAGACACTCCAGGCCTATTTGAGGCAAGATAAATGTATATAACTGTGATCAGCAGCATTAATTTAATTAAGAATACACATTGGACTGGTTTTACATTAGTAAATGAAAAATGAATGCATTAAAAACTATGTTGAAGAGACGCCAAAGTAACGAAATGTCCCAACATATGTGAACGCGGGAAATTTCGATTGAATTCAGCAAAACCTCCATTGCACCAATGGGTGGAGGAGTTAGAGTGGAGGGAAATAGAGATGTGCGTGGGCCTGGGTCGACTCGAAAGCCAGAGTCTGGCCCACCATGCAGGCCGGCCTGCAGCAATTCGCTGGATATATCGTCGGCCCGAGCTCGAGCTGACAGGCCTACCTAATCAGATGGGCTGGGCTGAGGTTTGAGCCCAACTAGGGCCCAAATTTTACTTTGCACACCGCTTCCGAAACAAAGATTCCTCAAAATCCCGTATGTGCTGTTCTCCATCAGCACACAGTAGTAATTGCTTAAACACAAAGAGAGTGTGTATACATATCAAAAATGGAGTTGCATCTACGGAGGGAAACTGAGCAGAAGCGGAGCTGACCTTCTGCTTCAAACAGATAAGAAAGCATCACCACTACATGCGTGCGGCTAAACTCTCTGCGAAGCACCCGGCCCGGGCCGGGCATGGCCACAAAACTGAGGCCTGTGCACATCTCTAGCGTGAGGTGTGAGAGGGGGGAGAAGAGAGGGTGTTACATATCAGGGGCGGCAGAAAAGACTAGCATTTTTTGACGTCATTTGCAGCGAAGCAAGCAGGTATGCGGCCATTTTTTTTTTCGAGACTTTCATCCTGTGATGCATTGTATTGTCCGTTGACAGCATTGATGTGACACCTTTGTGACTGTCTGTTGTGCGCAGTAATCGCCACCATCGCCCTAGCCTTCCTGCTCCTGCCCATGTGCCAGTACCTCATAAGGCCATGCTCCAGTGGCAAAAAGTAAGTACGCTCTCCCGAACACCACCCATCTGTGCTTTAACAGGGCAGTCGAGGACTCTGGCTGCCTAAATGGCCGAGGCAGTTCAGGAAGCCAGTTCTTGAGCTTTTGCCAGGAATGTATATCACCGTAATTACCTTTCATATTGTTTGATGCCTGTGGGGTCTTGAATATCTGCTGTCCCTGCCCCCTGCATTTCTTGCTCATGATAAGCCAGTGAAACATCACATGTACTGTTTCCAACTGGCTTGCTTCATAAGTTGGGAATGGTAGATGTCCTTGAACAAGGATGTAAGAAATGCTGGCTAAAATTCTTACCAACAAGTTGAGCTGTGGGGATGGATCATGTTCAGCCCATCACTGGGGAATCTACACATGTGGCACGTTATGCTTAGCATCTAAATTTTGAAGCCAATGGAATCTAAAGTTCAATTGTAAGGTGCCCAACATCACTGCTTCGGCCATGCCAACATAGATCTTGTGGGATGGGTCTGTGGCCATTGATCTGAAAAAGTACCCAGTGTATTTTCCATTTCTCAGTGTGGGCATCTACGTTCTTGTCATTTTTGAAATCCAAACAAGAGCAGAGGTTGAAGGGAAAGGTAGAGGCTTGAATTAGTGAACAGAGTGTTGAAGATGATGGACAGAGCATATCACTAAACCCAACTCAGCTCTAGCCTCTGTTCTTTCAATGATACCGACTTTCAACGGTCTGTTCATCACTTATCATCTTTGACAAATACAGTCCACTCTCGTTACAACGGACCCTCATAATCCGCGAAAAATTGTCTGTTTTATCCGAAGTCCGTAATATCCAGACACCGAACGGAAGAGGGGGGGGGGGGGGGGGGGGAGGGGGTTGTACGGCGCCCGTGTGTTTATCGTCGCTCAGCTGCGTGATTTAGTCCTTTTTAAATATCTGCTGCCGAATATAGTCTCCATGGCACGGCTATGACGGACAGTGGTTTTTTTATAACTGTAGCACACGTTCTGCTTTCATCAGCAAGTGCAGCTGTACTAAGTGTAGGAAGGCCTGCTGGGTGGCTGCCGATCCCATGTAAACATTAGCGAGGCTCAGTCCAAAAGCTATTTATCTAACAGCTTGCTGTCACAAAGCCGGTCATGTTACAAAAAGAACTGGCTCCAGCTGGGGCTCGTCCTTATTGTCGATCGGCATCACAAATTCATTTTCGCACGGACGCATTTCTTTGTTTTGTGGGGTTTTACGTCCCAAAACCAGTTCTGATTATGAGAGACGCCGTAGTGGAGGGCTCCGGAAATTTCGACCACCTGGGGTTCTTTAACGTGCACTGACATCGCACAGCACACGGGCCTCAACATTTCGCCTCCATCGAAATGCAGCCGCCGCGGCCGGGATTCGATCCCGCGACCTTCGGATCAGCAGCCGAGTACCTTAGCCACTAGACCACCGTGGCGGGGCGGACGCATTTCTGCCTTGGTTATAATCCAAGACCATTGCTAAGCTGAATTAGCACGCGCATTCATACCAACGCACCTCGCGCGTAAAAACTTATTCATTACAACTTCTCAGTGGAACTCACTGGTATTTGGGCTGGGAGCCTCACTTCCATAACATTTGTCGCGATGCCTAACGAAGTGATCGCGCAGAGAACGACGAACACCCAAGGTAGAAAAAAACGAACGAAGAAAAGCTTTTTATTCACACCTAACTTGAAAAGAACTTCGTTATCAGTGACTGGCGGCCCCCTCAGGTCACTTCACGGAGCCTGAAGCGCTCGAGAGTAAAGTTCCACCGACGATTGTTTGCCGGCGATACCTTTGTTGTGCACGATGGATCTCACGGTCTGCTTCGATAGTCCCATCGCTTTGGCAACATCCGCCCGCTTTTCTCCGCGTACAACTGCACTCACAATTTTCATTTTATCGCTGAGCGAAACTTGCTTCCATTTTCTTTAGGCCATTATCTCAGTACTTGCTCTCAGTGTGGCACAACAAATCCCCACGGAACACCACGACAAAATGGCGTTTGTTATGCTCTCAGGCTGGCTTGGCCACAGAACACCTATACTATGACCAACGTAGAGAAGGGAAACTGTACCTTTGACAGTGCAACGAAAATAAGGGTAGCGGTGGCGTAGTGAACTAAAGTATACGACCGAGAGATGGCGCCGTGCAAGCTATCATCATCACCACGCAATACAAAATGGCGGTTGCGTTGCTGCTGCGTGCGGCTGGCCGCGCTGCTCGCTCGCTGGTCCTAGGCGTGCGGTTACTGCTGTCCCGAGGCGTTATTCTCGAGTACAGTACTCTAATACGAGTACAAATATTTCTGCTATGTCGCCAGGTGACCTAGAGGCCTCAACTGGCAATAAACGCTCCAAGCAAGTAAGCTTACGTCCTTTATTGGCAATCGTGATGGATGCAGCATACATATAAGCGAGCAATGCTGTCGCTGACATATTTGAATGTACAGGCAACATAAATAGCCGTCTGCTTAATAAAATTACAAGATGAAATTTATCTCATTCTGTTCGTAAGCAGAGCGATGTTTCAGACAACCATGTTTACGCTGGGCTGCCCTTGAAACGCAGTACTCGAAGCGCGCGGCTGACGATGCTTTCTGCGTCGTCGCTTTGCTCTGAGGCCATCGAGCTGATTCGTTCGTGTACTCAATGAAAACAGTAGGCTTTCTGAAGCATTGTGATTCACTTCGTTTCCTATGTGATTATCAAACGCGCTCCAATAGCACGGAATGCGCCGGCCATCGCGCGATTCGAGTATCACGTTTCAATCGCATAGCACTGTATACATACTGTATTTGTGCACGCTGTCGCCCGTCTCTCTACACGTCTGTGTTTATCGACTTTGGCGTTATTAAACAGGCAGCATCAAAATTTAGCCAAGGGTGTAGTGTCAGCAGATTATCCTGATACACTATTTTGACAACACTTGGCGAGGGGCACATGGCTTTGAAAAAAAATAAAGAAAGTGATAATAAACCACTATTTTTGTGTACATACTCTGTGATCTTGATATTGCGTTCAGTTTCCCTTCTCCTGCGTCCCTGTCTGAACTGTTACAACAAACTGCTACTAACTAGCTCATCTTCCAGTGGTTCTCAACTCGTATATTATATAGCACTTGTAAAGCAAAATTTACGTTATCCCGTTGAAAGATTAATTTGGTTTATGTATTCGAAAGAGGTGAAGGGTTTGCTGTGGTATAAACACTTCAATCAAGTGACAGTTGGCTAGCAACAAAAGCCTCAGTCCGAAGCAAACATTTCAACAGGCACACATATTTCTCAAGGCCGTTACAGAAGACAGTTTCCAAAGATCAAGCTATACCCTTGCTTGTCCATTGCTGATCAACTGATAAGTAAATGAGTCAATCTCTCCTGGTTCTGTGAGTGCATAATCGTCATAGTGGCTGCTAGATTTACAGTTTTATTCTTCACTACCCTTTAGCTGTGCCTCACTCTTAGCATGGGTGTCACACAAAACCAGAAGTTTCCCCAGGAACTGAAATTAGGAGGTGGGTCTAGACATCAGTGGGAGGTGTGGAGCACCAGATATTTTGAACTTGTTACAAACATTTAGAAATTAAGGGGGTTTGGTTAGAAAGACGAGGTGTGAACACCTTCTCTAGGGGGTCTATAGGGAAATCTCTGCTCAAAACGGGCCTTTTTGAGCTGCATAGTAGTTCAAAGAAATAGCACTCAGTACACATTCAAATATAAACTACAAGCAAATGCTAGCCAAACAGCTCTAACGAGATCTGAGTTACCTCTTCTGTGTAAACTTACTTTTTAGAACTTGATGTTTAGGTCTCTTGTCTGGACCTGATTTTATTATTTGCCGTATTCCTGTGACTGAACCTTACACAAAAAACAAGTTGCTTGCAACAGTGCTTTGTGGATGGAATGTCTCTCCTCACATAAGCCCTTTAACAGACCAGAAGAATTCACTCACTGCAACTAGGAATGACCTTTGTAAATGCATGACAAATTACACAGCCTGTATAACAAAATACTACTTAAAATTTTATGTGCAGCTTTCTTTCTGCCCTAATAATCAAACTGTACTTGGGAGTAAAGTCATGGCTGTTATTCTCCAGGTGACCACTACACGGCATGTCTCTTTTAACAAAGGGTCAAGTGCCTGTACACATTTTTCACTTTCAAAAACTTTCACAATGTAGCTCACGAGAAGACAGCATTATGCCTTACTGTATCATTCCTTGGCATTGCTGTGCAAAATAATGTTCACATTTACAACAATCTACACTCAGTGCAATGAAGAAATGCTGCGCTCAGACACACTACTGCTGGCTTGTTTTGCACCATGTTATATGCAATACTCTATACAAATGTGGACACACACTTACAGAAGGAAACCATGCGACAGTCACTATCCAAGGAATCCTAAGCCGGCACATTTCCCTTGCGCTGGTTACTTCTTGCATCAAAAATCACTTGTGCAGCCAATCTTGCACTGGTTCAACATACCACATACTACTACTGCATTTTGGTGTACAGTTCCCATTCCTTTCACGTGTTGAGCTTGTAAACTGTTTTTGGTGATGGATGGAGTTCAGGAAGACCTCTCTTCACTATGGCGACTTTTGAGCTTCTTGCGCCTTGGTAGGGGCAGCTTGAAGACTAACAATCCTTTTGTTGTCCATTGTCCTGAATAGAAAAAATAAACGAGGTCATGAGGAAGCCATAAAAAAGAAATGGTGAGCGAAAACTCGGTCTAATAAATTAGTGAAGCATAGCCATAAATTAAATGTCCACAAACATACCGTGTGAAGATTTTCGGTCCCTGAGGTTACTTCCAGTGGCAACACAATCTCTGCTGACTTGAGGTAGGTTCAGAGATTACAGCAGCTAAGTGTGTGCAGATATGCGCAGTTTCTTGAAGGCTGTGGTTGATAAACAAAAAAGAAAGAGCCACTGTTACTATGGTAGAAACATGCATAACTTGTAATTCATGTCTAACAGTGCATACAACACTGCTGCAAACATGAATAGCATGCATGTAAGATTTATTTGAGCATCTATTTCAGTGATGCGCTTAGCCAAGCCTCACTCAAGGGACATTTATTTTTTAGTAAGCAATTAAATTGTCCCACTGCATAAACATGCACTATTAACGCTTATGAACTTATTTTATATATTGAAATATAGAATTCCTTCTCCATACTCTTATGTACATTTGCCTCTAACATACCATGGATGTATGTGCATTTCCTGCTATAACTCACTTGGCAGAGGGAGGCAGAGCTTATGCTGCGGTCCGTAACAGATGTTTCACGGTAAAGATATTTATACATTTGTGAGATATTTAAATAAACATTTTTATACAACATCATTGGTACGCAGAAACCGTGCTCCTGATTAGCTGCACAAATAATAACACTTCATGAAATGTGTTCTTTAGTCGTTTTGCAAGCAATAGCGGTGTTACACGGGCACTTTTGATCGCGATCAGGACTGATCTGGATCGAGTTTGGCGCTGACATTAGCCAAATAGTGATATGGTTTCCAGATCGCAATCATCACACGATTCCTATCGGGCCTGATCACGCTCAAGAATAATCATATAGCAGCAGCTGAGCATCATCGAGCCTAATCGAAATCCGCCCTGATCGTGATCAAACGTGCGCGTGTAACGCAAGTTTAACAATAATCAGTGTTGAAGATGCACAGCAGCGCATTTTTACTCACCGGTGCGTATGGCCACATGGTGCAAGGTCAATCCGTTTTCCTAGGTTGTCTTCCGGCACTGTGCTCAGTTCTGACAATCAATTTTTCACGCGAAAGCTATGCAACCGTTATGCCAGCGAACTGTCGCAGCTGGTAAAATTCACCGTTGTTAGACACGTTCGCTGTGTGGCAGCGGCTATCTAAACAAGGTAACGTAAAGCGAACGTGCGTGGTCGAAGGTAATGACCGCGATACAATTTGAATCAAACAAGCGGCCGAAACTCAATCGATACCAATGGGCTGCTGCTCATCGCGCGTCAGTGTAATGTCAAAACTTAGACTCAAGCACATACGTTATGCATGAAGTTCAAGAAAAACACATCTTTACTTACTTCATAAAAAATGACACTGTAACCAAGCTTGTCAAATACTTTCAATACGTTTTTATATCAATTTTTTGTCCCGTCGAGCGCCCCTAGCAGAGAAAATGCAAACTAAAGTATACGACCGCTAAAAGAGGAGTTAGTAGCTCCACTCTGCGCGCAACTTGATGGAACGCGCCGCGGTTGATTTTTACGCCATCTGCGGCGATCGCTGAAACGTAGAGCCTTCCCGGGCCTGGCTTGGCTAGAGGCTCGGCTTGGCTAGATGGGCACCAACGTTGCCAGCCGCAGCTTAAAATTTTTGCTTAAAACGCCGGCGTGGTAAAGTATGTTGTCAGTCCGTGTCGACAGGGCAAAAGTCCGTTGTATGCGCCACTTTGGCAAAAAATTGCCGTTAATTTTGTCCACTGTAGCCGATAGTCCGTTGTAGCGGGGTCCGTTCAAAGCGAAGTTGGCTTCTTTGATAAAATAGATGGACCAAACCTGAGTTTAAATATGGTCCATTATATCCGAAAGTCTGTTGTACGCGGGTCCGCTATAACGAGCGTAGACTGTAGTTGGCATATCAAGCATTATTCCAGCTCAGAAGTTCATGGCAAAGGCAATGCTGTCGAAGTCTGCAACACACGCTACTTTTCTACTTGGTTTAGGAAGTGATGGATAACGCCAGTATTATGAAGGGAAGTTACAGGATGGTGTCGTAATAAGCAGCAGTATTTAGCCAGCATTGCCACTTTTTCTACAGCTCTTCCAGATATCCTGCTGTATAATCAATTTTGCTGAAAGCTGTTGTGCTTATTCATATGTTCCATTAAAGCCCGTAATGCGTTGGGAGACACTCAAGAGTTGGAAGAAAAGGGCGAGCAGTTTTTTTGAAGAAAAATTGGAGCGCCATGCTACATTTAATACAGCAATACTTGGCTCAGGTGTTTGAGACAAGATTGTCCATGCTACCAGACAGGTTTATTCTCCACGTTCAGAAAATATGGCCATGGCCTTTCAACAATTCCCTGTTGCCAGTGTTTGTGCAATGGTTCATGCCCAGAGCTGCAGTACATTCTCTGCTGGTGGACAGGTGCGGCTCGTGCATGTTGTGTAGGGACTTTGTCAAAAGCATTGACTACCTTGCACTTTACCATAAAATGTTATTCAGGTGTATGGTATGGTTTCCCCTTGATGTTACTGGCACTTGAGCCTGCTGGAAGACAAATGCCAAAGTTTCCTTTTTCTTTTTCTTTAATTCCTCAAGGCATTACGAGTTAAATGCATGTCGCAGGAATCTGCTTAGTTAGTCTGCAGTCAGCCTGGCAGTTGGAGGTGGTGTGACCTGTACACATTGACAAAGTGAGCATATATATTGTTAGTGGACAGCACTCAACAAGGCTACATGAATGGCTTCTTGAAGTGTGTATGTATTTGTGACGTGTGTACACATGTGTGGTGCTGATGTATGCACTAAGAGTAACTGAAAAGCGCCTAAGGTAACACGTGGGCAAATAGGAAGCACTACAGGCTGTCTTATCTTATTTTTCTTATGCATCATGAACTTTGAGTATGATGATTTTTTTTCTGTATAATTTTTTTTTTATCTTTGTATTCATTTGCTCGACTATAAATGGTTGTCGTGATGCAGGAGATGACATTGTAAACTCTCTTGCCCACTAACGTCTCTTGCTTACACGTCAGGCTCTTGTTCAAGCCCAGCGTGCTGAAGTATCCCAATGCCACCGTGTTTTGTGTACATTTCTGTTACAGTGGTACTGTTCAAACAGGTACATTATATTATGTCTTGTATACCACCTTCACACACTATACCTTGCTTTATTAGTATATTTTGCATTTCTACGTTCGTGAGTTCAGTTCCACCTTCTGTTCTAATTGATATTTCATCTATGTATATTTATCTATTATGTCCGTGTTGTGTTGCCCCCCTTACACAATGCCCCATGAGGGTCCTGCAAAGTACTGATGAATAAATAAATAAATATGTCCCCTGTCTCTCTCGCCCTCTTTTCTTGCTGCAGAATTTCATTTGGGACGTGTGGTCGCTTCACGGCGGCAGAGCTGGTCTCTTTTTCCCTCTCGGTGGCCATTGTGTGTGTCTGGGTGCTCACGGGACACTGGTTACTCATGGACGGTGAGTGCCAGGCAGCTGCCACTTCCGTTTCACTTTATCATATGCCTTTATAAAGAGCTTCAGTATCGCCACTTAGCACTATACTTATAAGTTACGGCATTAAGCAAAGAAGTTATATTTAGCACATTTGTAAAAGAGGAAGTATAGATGGCGGACCGGGTGCAAGTCAGTTAATTTCAAATGGTGCAGCGGGTTGGGCGACCACGTTATGTCTTGTAAGTGTGTCTGTCACAGCACATCATGCCAGAGGACACTTAGTGTGAACAAGAAGACCATTGCTGAGTTGCCTTGACGTTTGTTCAGGTTCTTTGGTGCCCTTTGTCGTGTCGAACCAACTGATCACCATCAGTGTTGCGTTTGGTGCAATTGTAAGCTTGCTCCAGGGTACCGACAAGGAAATTCACGGGTGCATTGTTTTCAGACTCAACGTCTCGCAGCTTGTTTACTTAGTCATTGCAGTGCTTGATGCAAAGGTGCCGCGCAAGACTTTTCCAAGTAATCCTCAAGTGACATCAGTTAATGAGATCGTTGAATCACGAATCGCCTGCCGCACAAAAATTACAGTGTCAAGTTTAAAAGGAATTCTACTGCTTGACCATGTTCACTCCTTTTGTCCAAATGAGTGCTCGGGAAGATACACAGAGGGAGGTGAAAAACGGTCAAGAAGCCATGCTGCCGTGCGTCTTGACCTTGAGCATTTTCTTATGTATATTGTGGCACAGGTGCTTGCCATAAGAACAGTCAAAATTTAGAGCAGAATGTTACAAGTCCTTTCTGTCGTGGAGGCTGCACTTTGAAGAAATAGTGAAAGGCCACATGCATGCTTGTCACCGTAACGGGTGCTCCTGCTTTGGCAGTGAAGCCTGCATCCTTAAGTCATGCTAGCAGGACGATTCAATTTCTTCTAAGACGGCTGTTATGAACTGATAAAAAAAAATGTTATTTTTACAAACGCTGTCTAGATGGCATCTTAGAACGTCCAGTCATTCACTGAAATCTGTAGTAAGGCCCTTTGTGGGGCCCTTTAAGACCTCAATTTTCTTTTGCGCGAGTTCTAATTATTCTCATTTTCTTCTTTGCTTTTGATTAGCAAAGAGCGCAGTTGTAAAATTCTCTTTATTTCTTTTATTTTTTGCATGCTCAGCTATACATGAGCTTTCAGTAGCTTTGCACTAAGGCATCAGCATGGTGCACTTACTTGACATTTACTTGGTGCTTCACAGTCAGATCTTTTGAGGCAACCACTTTGTCATAACATTTTAATGTAAATGACTGTACATCGTAGCTTTCTGTCAAAAGGCTACAACAGGAATATTTGTGATGATACAGTAAAACCTCGTTGTAACAAAGTTGAAGGGGGAGCTGTAATTACTTCGTTATAACCATTAATTCATTATAGCCAATATCCATGTCATCTATGGGAATTTGAAGGGGAATTGTGGTTGCTTCGTTATATCCAATAGTTCGTTATATCCGGGTTCGTTATAACGAGGTTCTACTGTGATACCAGTGCAGAGCAAACTAGATTGGAGGATAACCTTGGAGAACAGGGGGCTACAAATTTCACTGTACATGTCTTGTCATCAGTGTTGCATAACTGTTGAATAAAGGATGGGTGAAAACCATTCGGAAACTGGCACTTGTTGCACACATTAGTGCACTAATGTATGTGAATCGAAGAAAGCTAAATAAAAATTGGATTAGTGATGCTGATTTTGGCTAAGGCAAGAACTAGTCAGTTTCATATTGCCAAGCACAGTTGCTTATGCCAGTTCATAGTGCAGCTGTTTCTATTCAAGGCTGCCATTATCATATGCAAAGGTATTAGATAGAGCAAAATACTTTACCATAATTTGTGATGTATAACCGACCCCTGCATGTAACACCCACTTCTACAACCAGTGGAAAAATCGTGATTTTTAAAAAACTTTACGTACGAGCCACGCCATGTCTTCCAACTAAAAATTTCCTGCACCTTTTGCGTAGCTTACACATGAGAAAATGTGGCAACTTCTAAAGTTGTTTCAACTTTAGCTGACAGTGTTAATAAAAGCATTGTCGACGGCAATATCTTAGTAGAGCTGAATCACAACAGAGATTACGGTCAGTTTTTGCGTAGTAGACAACGGACGTGGCAAACATTTTGCTTGAGTTAAATATTGCGTTAACAGCAGTAAATGTCATAAACAGCAGTTACTTTGTATATTGTCTTTACTCGTTAACTATACATATAAATGCACTTTAATTCTCCAAGCGCAGAATTTTTATGTGGTGTAACACTCTAATGCATTTCTTTACATGTAGCAGCCAGTTTTCTTGGGAAAGTGGACATATTGGTTTCCTAAATTTTAAAAAGAAGTAGCTTGAATTTTTCTTACTGTAATCTGGTCTTGCTCGTGTTTGCCGGTGCTAGAAATCATTTACCGGTGCTAGAAATCTTTGCGGGGCTTTGCCAATGTTTTAATGCTAGTTCGCAACGTCCTTTCGCTGCCTCTATTCACTGACATCTCTGCCTGCTTCTTTCTATTTTTACAGGGCAATGGTAAGCTAAACCAGTCATTTTTGTACCTTCGGGCATTTTCACTGTGCATGCCGGAGAAAGGAGGAAAAGAAAACGTGTGGGAAACGTTGCCTGCCTACTTTCGGGATCGTGACAGCTCGTTGGGATCGCACGTGCTCTGCCTAGTAGTGGATTATTGTACCTGCACAATGTAGAACTGCAGAGATCTTGTGCTATCTCGAATGCCTTTCTGCTGCGCTAGCTTATGTAGTTTTACAGCGAATCTATATACGGGCAGGTTCCGGCGGGTCACATCCATGGACAAAACAGTGCGTAGGACAACAATTTTACAGCAGTGGACCATTACCAGGACCAGTGAAGGGGGCGAAGCAGCAGCTCGTATGCAAATTATAATGTGAATTAAATGAACCAAGCGGGAATAATTGCTACCACAGGTGCATTAAGTGGACCGAAATGTTGATCAAAGTGATTCAAAGACATCTTAGGTGAAGCAAAAGTGTAATGTACTTAAACTGTATATGGCTAGCTTCTGGAAAAAAGTGTGTCCATCTATCGAGTCACATCAACAGAGAATTCAACAACCGTGGGCCAGTCCCACCACCACAGCTTAGCCAGTCATCCTTCCCTTAAGGAGTGGAAGGTAGGGCAGTGAACTTTTTTCTATCGATTTGGGCCAATGGCCAGTTGAAGAGAATGCCACTTGCATAGGATATATGCATGGGAGTGGGGCAGAGTGGGGTAAACGAAGTGGGGCACATTGAATTGAGGTGCTAGGTTGTCTCACGGCGTTCTTTGGAAAAGTGGCATGCGCACATGCTTTTCTCTTGCATTCAAGAACATTATGCCACTTGACACTGCTATATGTAGTTGAGAAACGCTCCTGACAGGTGGTGAAATCAGCCCAAACAAACGAAGAGTACGAGAAAACGTCTGTGTACGCTTCCTAACATGTGAACAGAACCGTTATTTTTCACATGACGCACGACTGCAAAGCGTTGAAGACTGCATGCATGGTTTGTGCGGTTTTGTAAGTTCTTTTTGCACCTGTTCTTAAGATGGTTTGTTTCCAACAATGTTCTTACAAATTTTTATGTTTATAAGTACTGGTAAGTACTTTTTTTTTTCTGATGTAGTATTTCGTAAAATGTTCACGACGAGTTGAGCACAAAGCATTACCATTGAAGGCAGAAAAATAGGCACATTGCTGATACATGACTTTCAGCGGGCTTATTAACAATATGATGCAAACTTTCTTCGTGCCTGAGCGTTACGTATGGTACGTCAAACACTCAAAAATTGCACCTTTCCTGTTCCTGGCACTTCAACTGCAACTGACTGTAGAAATAATGTCCGTTGGTGGTACGGATGTCTGCAAAGGAGCAAGAACTGCCAGCCATCGCTCATGTACCGCAAATACGTGTGGCAGAGGCGTGGCAAGGAAAGAAAATGCAAGAACGCCCTTCGCACAAGTGTTCCATTTAACAGTGGAGCCCTCTGTACATGTCCGTAGTACTGTTGCCCATTGGATATCGTGTCTTACCAATACACTTAAGCTTATGCAGTGCTATTTTCTTTTCTATAAAACAGGTTTTGTGGCAAGTTGTGGCATTAGCAGAATACAAAATGAATTTGGCGCAGAAGCTTGTCATTTGCTATTGTAAGAGATAAGTGTTGTGCACCCCTAACAGGCAGATTTACTACAGCACATTTTCGAAGCTTCAAAGCCTTTAACCACAGTAGCTTTTAAGTTTGCCACAGCTTTTATTTTTACCTGTTTATAAGTGCGAAGGTGTTTTAACACGTACGGTTGCACAACAATATGGTAGCAACACAGCTGACATTGCATAGCAGTTGGTATGAAGGGTATTGCAGTGACCTGTAGCTTTCCTCAGCATCTCATTTTGATGCCACTCGCATAAGAATGACCACTTTGTAGGGCAGAAAATTACAAAAGGATGTGACCTTTGAGAAGGAAAATGAAGTGCGCTTAAATAGGGGGGTAGGCACAGGTGAGGGCCTACCCTGGGAACGATATTTCATTGATAGTTTCTTATACACAAACAAACGAGACCTATTGGGAGATATAATTAGCTCCTAGAAGAAACTAGAGGGGACACATGCCAAAAGAATTGGCACTGGATGATTTGACATTTGGCGTTCTTGATGACCAGGATGTTCTGGTCAGATGCGCTTCAGATGCACTGCTGAATGCCAGAGTTGAGGGAAATCGAAGTTCATTCACAAGTGAGAGAATATGGTATGACTTTAGGAAGAGAACTGAAAGCAAAGTGGTTGACCTTGCCCAATCATAGCATTCGAAGGTTAGCAGCCAGGCCCATAGCCAGGTGGGTGCCCAAGGCCCTAGGGGCCCGGACCCCTTCTGAAATACTGGTTCAGGGTTGAATTATAACACGTTGTATTGCTAATAACATAAAATTTAAGCATATTATTAACATTGCATTTAAAAAAAATCATTTATTGAGCTTTACTGAAAACAAATGATGAAAATAATGTTTTCTCTCAAATTGTCCAGGCCTTCAGCAAGTGGTCCCCTCCCGGAAGAAATTTTAGGGGTGAAGCAGTGCCTATATATATATATATAGGCACTGGATCTTGACTTGCAATGAAGTGGGAGATTTCACTTGTGCGTAGTTGAACCATAAGGATTCGTAGCGTGCGCGTTAACTAAATTAATCCGGAACTCGGCACGATCTACGATGAACCTCCGGAGCTTCGCCCACTCATCATCATTCACTCCGTAGATATGCTGTGAATTTTTTGCCTATGCGCCCCTTGGAAGCAGTACCATTTCATAGCACTGAACATAATCTAGTGAGATTTTCTAATAAACAACACAGATTTGATATCATTATCTAATGACACTTAGATTCAGTGTAATAGCATGTGGTACTTTTGCTCATGCTATTTTTGTGTTTGCCAACAACCACGCCATGATGCTCCTTTCTTTTCTTTTTTTTTCATTAGAAGGAACACTCTCAAGTTCTTCGATGTGTTCAGCAACATGAAGAAAATTTATTAACTAAAATTAAATTGTCAGTGCACCATAGCTTGCTCTTGTCTGCGGTATTGTAAAGTCAAAATTTGTCATGGATGTGATCTGGTGCTTTTTTTCTTTTTTTTTTTTGTTTACTGCTTGATATGACACTATTTGCATACCAGTGAACTCTTAATTGCTCTTTGTTCATAATACTTAGTGAACTGAAATGTGTAGCCCTACTTTAAGTATATGACATGTTGACAACTACTCTTACCACCTTCTTGGGAAGAATAAAGGGTTAATTGATGTATTTGTCACCCAGCACTGCTGTCTCACTTCATCACTCTGCAGAGACCTTCGGCATTGCGACTGTGTTTGTTTCAACGCTATCCTCAAGGTTGCTTGATTCTGCAGAACCAAACTGGGCACATTTAATGGTGCAGCTACATAAGCACAACTGTGGTAGCCAGACTGAGACTTCAGAGGTGGCATGTTCTGCTTGTGACAGTGATTGCAAACTGGGGAGACAGCCACATGCTGAGACAACGAAACATCATCGTGTGTCACCTTCCTTTGTCTTGTCTGTTTCATTTGCACTACCAGTCGTGAGTGGCATATCGAGCAGTCTTTGATGTCGCACAATTTTGAGGGCGTTTGAGTATGCAATGTCCTCCTGCATTGCTGCAACGACTGACTGTGCTGTATTGTTTCTCCCCCACGTCTTCCACCCCCACCTGTTTACATGGTGCAGCGATGGGAATGGGTCTGTGCGTGGCGTTTATAGCATTTGTGCGACTGCCCAGCCTCAAGGTCTCCACCTTGCTCCTCACGGGGCTCCTCATATACGACGTCTTCTGGGTGAGTGTGCACGTCGACGTGTGGACGAAAGTTGCTGGAGATGAGAGTTGAGCTGGTTGATTTGTAACGCTGACTCGGGGATGTGTAAACAGAGTGGTGAAATCATGGACGAGACAAAGAAATGGACAGGACCAATAGCACTCAGTGCTGTATATTTGTTTGTCACATCCATGGTTTTATTGCGTTAATTGCATATCTCTAAAATACAGAAGTGTTCTTTGTGCACCAATGGCGGTAAATTCGTAAACGCATTTCTGTTTAACTCAGCTATATACTGAATGCTGTATATGCCAAGCACTATGTGTACATAAGTGGGGATAAAACTCTGTTTTGTTATTTTAGTGTCAGTTTTGTTACGTAATGTGCTTTTTTTTTCTTTAACATGAAGCCATAATGTGTTTGATGTACTGCTTTTGCATTGCCTGTTGCTGTTGCCTCGTATTTAGGGCGGGCTGCGGCTCAGTCAATCTGTTTATGACAGCTTTTTCTGTGGTTCCCCTGTCCCTGCACTCCTTGTGTACACATACTGTGTGCCCACTACTGTGCGCTAGTTCAGTACGCTACTAGGTAGCTGTGTTCATTGAAGATAGCTCAAGAACCCTGTACATGGGATCTTGCATGCAAATCCTATGTATGTACTTGCGCAAGGGCTCAGTTTTGTTCCTTGGATCCTGTTTCTGAGAGTTCTGTTGAATACCATGCTTGTGGACATTAATCGCGAGTGTCATCAGCCATGAGATTGAAGCAGGCATCGTCTGTGGCGATAATTTCACGTGGTTTCGATGTTGAAGAATGCTGCAGCTAAACCGTTAAAAATTTAGCTTCTTATTGGGCAAGCTTTTGCCCCCCAAAAAACGGGAACATTTCAGTGCAATGCGACTAGCGGGCACCGTCATCAAATCTGATCTGCATGTGAAATACATCACCTTTTATATGTGCATCGTCATACGTTCTTGTGTGATTGCTGGAGCTCATGTCAGCTTTAGCTTCCACGCAGCTGTCTGTGTTGGACATGCAGTCAATTTCAGCTTGTGACACTCGGTCGCAATAACAAGAATGAGTACATGAACCTTAGAAAGAGAGGTATTATACTAGTAAATACGCAAGTGCATTATTAGACACAAGTGTGCATTATTAGACATAAATGGATGCTGAACTTTCAACTGTGTTCAGCCATGTCTATGCATGTCTCTTGTGTATGCACCCCTGTACATTCACTCAGTAATAGCTCCCTCTTTCCAGTTCATTATGCTCCTACTGGCCCGAGAGTTAGCACTAATGTAAGCAAGAAGTATGCGTATCAGTGTACCACTGAAAACATGTTGGTTTCACTTTAGCTATACCTTGGCCTCACCTGCCATGGCTGTAGTGGAAACACAGTGCTTACTGTAGTTGCGTAATAATTTGTATTGGGTGATGTTGGTACAGGTGCCACCCACTTTAAGTCAGTAGCCGATGTAACTGGTCAGTGATGGCTCAGCACTAGGCTCAGTGGGATGTGCTGAGCCAGGTTTCAGGTTGTTGACACTGATAACATGTATTGGCGTGTCGTGGTAGATGTATGATTTGTTTTAGGGAACATCATGTTGTTTTGAGCTCACAAGTGGTCTCAACCAGCGACACGTCTTGTCTTGTTCTCTGTTCAGGTGTTTTTCTCCTCATATATCTTCAATGCCAACGTCATGGTCAAAGTGGCCACACGGCCGGCAGACAATCCGGTGAGTACTTGCTTTTAATATGATAGATGATATTGTGAAAGAGTTCGTGTTGCAGAATATCGATTTACTGTAATTCATGTACAGCTTGTGGCTTATAATACTTTTGCCATTGCCTGTATTGAGTGCCCTCCCGGCATGGTGAAAACATTGATGTCCCAGTCATAGGTGTGCTCTGCGTCCTCCATTGAAGTAAAGGGAGGGAAGGAGAATGGGGAGGTCGCTCACTTCAGCACCCCCTCCTCCCAAGCACTGAGGTTATTTCAGCTAAAATGAAGTGCAGCTGTAAACATGTGGGGCAGATTTGGTGTCAAGACACCCCCCAAAGTTTCCCTAGTGCTGCATGACTGCCCTTTCCCCCTACTTTTGTCATTTTTCTGCCCATGATATTTACACACTGCATTGTATAACACCCCCTGAAAAATATTCCTAGCTGAACCTGTGTTACAGTATGCTTACATTAACAACCGTGGCATTTCTTTTTCTCTGCAAGGTGGGCCTGGTTGCAAAGAAACTCCACCTGGGCAGCATGGTCAGGGAGGCCCCTAAGCTGTCACTTCCTGGAAAGCTGGTTTTTCCAAGGTGATTCATCCTTCTCGCGAAGTAAAGGTCCAGCTATACACTGCGCTGAACTTTGTGGATATACTCAGCACGTCATGGAAAGGCTTTGTGTAGAGGCTACATGCTACAAACTTCTGCAGCCAAGTTGTATGTGACTAGGTTCCAGTGGATTGCATACATAGAGCAACAATTTTACTGCATTGGGCCATCCGAGGGCAGTGCAGAGCACGAAGCAGTGCGCTCATATGCAAAATAAAATGTGGATTGAGTAAACCAAGTGGGAATTAAAGACAATTAAAGGTGCATTAAGTGAACTAAAGGTGACTTGATGTCGGTCAAATGCAAATTAAGCAAATAAAACTAACCAGCATGATTCAAAGGTGCCCTAAATGACCCAAAGGTACAATGCATTTCTTTCACCTGAGCTTCACTAGGCACCGAGTAGAAGTGTGTCTCTCTAGTCGAGTTGTGCCGACAGAATTTTACAACAGTTGGCCGATCCCACCACCACAGCTTCGCCGGTCATCCTTCTTCACTGAGTGGGAGGGCACTAAACTTTTTTTTTTTTTTCATGCAGGATACACTGATACAAGAGTAAAAAAACATGCCTTATGCAGGCATTGCTGCTACTGTGGACGGGCTACGCAATAGGCAAACATATTAATGTCAGGAAAATTTTTCACAATCATCCTAATTACCTAGAACATGCTAGGTCTCCTTTGATCCAGACTCTAGGGATGTTGTATGTAGTTGTTTGTCGAGACACCGCAACCGGAAACACCTGGCCTTAGGCAGTCCTTGCTTACTAACACCTGTGCAGGCGGCGTAGAGAGTCTTTGCCTGCGTGCGCATTTTTCCTCCTCTAATAGCTCTGCGAAGCGTGCCTAAGTTCGGTGGAAAGTAATAGTCAGTTTCTCACGAGACCCTGTCACTGTTGTCGGTGCCGCTTGCATGCGCTCTGCACCTACAGTGTGAATCCATGCTCTAGCGAAGGGTTCCAGGCACCATTGCTGTAGCAGGTGGGTTTAGGAGAGTGGTGCAAGCTCTAGGAGGAACTCGGGTAGTAGTGTTCAATTTGCATGCAACTGCAAACTGGGCGGTGTCTGCATGCTGCTATGTTCAAGTAGCACCCTTGATGCGGTCATCGCAGTCGTGCAGCCCTGCGGGCAGCAGTCGGGAACGCCCGCTGCTCCACCACAACCTGTGACAGTGTTGTAGGAAAGCCCATTGACTGTCACTGGAGCAGCAGTGTTGCAAGAAAGCCTGCCACCTGCCAACGAAGCGCACATGTTCTCGGGTGGCAGAATTGATTACGTCCATTCTATATCAGACATTGTTCTTCAGAACTCATGCTATTTTCGAGGTGATATAGAAGGACATTTATATGGGCAAGTACTTTATGGGTATCCACATTCTGGGGCATAAACGAAAGGGAAAGCAAGCGTATGAGGGGGCGGCAGGTGGTTAGGTGGGCAAAATGAGATCAGGAAGTCTGCGGACGTAATGTGGTGCAAACTAGCGCAGGGCTGGTTTAATTGGAGAAGTATCGGAGGGGGCCTTTGCCCTGCAGTAGGGTTAGACAGGATGATGTTGATGATGATGATCTGTGTTCAGTATAGTATTGAGGCTTGATTTAGCAATGTATCAGTTCTGCTCCATTGCTCCTTCGCCAATCTGTGCGAGAAGGCCTAGTGGTGCTTGTCCCACGTTACCGATTTGCTTACTTGGCTGTAAGTAGTGGTTCATAAGAGAGCAACGTAACCCAGTGAAAGGGATCCTTATATTGTGCTAGTCTCTGTTATACAGTTTGTCTTTGTGTTGTATTTGAACTTTTACCGCACACCACTCTTACTATCTGTCTCCCTCCTGGCCTGCAGTGTGCATAGCAGTGGCCACTTCTCCATGCTGGGATTAGGGGATATTGTGAGTACCACCTTCTGCACTTGAATTCCTTTAGTCTTCACACCTGTTTCATCCCCTTATAGATAGACTGAAACAACTACATTTATCATCCGGCAAAGTTTAAACCGAGCTCAGGTCTCCCGTGTGGGGACTTTGATGCCTTGCCTCATTGCCACCTCTCGGGCCTGCGGGTCTGCCCACTATTATGTTTTGAGGTTGGGGCTGGGCAGTGCGGCAGCCCACTATAATAGGACACTCCCACAGCATGTGCGAGAGCATTTCTCTAGTTACCTTGCATAACTTGCAAATATTACTCGAATAGTGCGCAGGGAAAATTTGCCGTAATTGAGCCAGACTGGAGAAGGTGTCTGTCTGCAGTTGTCACCAGATGACTGCTTTGTGTTGTTTCAGTTTAGGATATGATAGTTATAATCATAGTGCTGCGTGGCAGCTCACACCCTTTTTTTAACCAGTCTTTGCGACGTTAAGTCAGTGAAGCTGCTTTAATTTCTTTTCATGAATGTTAGCAGGGCTAACACACTTGCTGGCCCTCGTTCCCTGCAGGTGATGCCAGGCCTACTTCTATGCTTTGTGCTGCGCTACGACGCCTACAAGAAGGCCCAACTGAGCTCAGCCGAGACGGGCCTGCCACCGCCCAACCACCTCAACAAGATCTCCTACTTCCACTGCTCCCTCATCGGCTACTTCCTTGGTGGGTCTGCACTCTTGTACAGGTCGAGCTGTTGCTGTTCTGGAAACTGTTCTGAACCTCCAGTCACAGTGGATGCATTTTGATGGAGGCTGAACATAAAATTGTTTTTGTTATTTATAATAAGTTGCGTATTAGGCAACCCTGTGCAGCCTAACTTAAATCACTCAAACAGGCAGTTACGAAAGAAAAGGAATGTTCAGGAGCTCGTTATTGTTTGTTATACACAAGTATTTAATGAGGCCAAGGAAATAATTGGGGAGAGATTTGTGGTTTTAACTGTAGCATGGTAATTGTGATGTACAAGAAGAGAGATTAAAGGAGTACTGACACGATTTTGCGGTGGCGCATAATATACATTTTTCATTTACTAGCAATGTATTATTAACGCCGTCCACACACGGAAGCCAGGAAACGCGTACAAAATATATTGGTTTGGTTTTAAAGTTTTCGTCACCCAGCACAGCAAGCCAGCCCCAGTGCAATGGACACTACGATGACGTATGAACACAGCCTCTTAAAAATTGCCGAAATCGCTCTCAGAGTCACTGGACGACCGTAAAATTGCCGTTGTTTGTGTGCCCCATGTGTAGTTTGCCATAGACGACAGAGTTGCAGCCACGCTATCACAAATTGCTGTCCCTACGTGACTTAGATGTACGTCCGACTGTGCTGACACGTCACTAGGAAACTGCCCCTTTGAAATCGAAACCGAAAGTAGGCTTTTAAGGGAGCTGTATTAAAAATATATTCATTGCGTTGTGAGGCACCATGATACTCTTTTCGGGGTTCTCCACCCCAGTGCTTTCATTTACAGCAACAATACGAGAATGTCAAAAATTTGTGTCAGTACTCCTTTAATGTCTATGAAATAACACCTACCGTCAGTAGGGCATGCCATTGCACTTCTCTGTCACTGTGGCACACAGCCAGGCCACACTGTTGCTCTCGTACAGCAAAGCCCCCAGTAATAATAGCAAGAAATCATCCAGAAGTGATATCTCCGAAGTTGGGCTACTGAAGATACAACCTCGGCTCTGCTATAGCGCCACCATTGGTGCAGATTGTCAGTGCCCCCAGAAATGAACTTACAGCTTCTTTTGGCAGACTTTACGTTTACCTCTTGTTGGAGGAAAGGGTCTTGGTGTGGCCAGCTCCACCACCAGTACAAGAGGCACTGAGTGTGTTGTTACACTTTTTAAGGACAGCCGGTCTAAGGGGCAGATTTTAAACATTGTCAGAATCTCCGTTTTCTTTCTTTCTTTCCTTCTTTTTCATGGTATCGTCTTACTACTGTCTTTCATTCCTCTTACCACCATACCTTCCATGTCTCCCAGATTACCTGGGAGACTCACGGATTTTGACCGTTTCTCCCGGTTGTACAGGTAACAGGAAAATCTCCTGGAAATTTGGTTGCACCCCATTTTTATTCGCTTAAAAATTTTAAATTGATCGTAAGTATGTTGTAGGCTATATTAGCTGTTCATTTTTCATAGATGATGTGTGTGTTTGTATCCACACAAATCTATCCCACAAGTTATCTTGCCTTCAAAATTTTGTGTCACTACTGCTTTAAGTGGAGCGTGTAAAAGGTTATACTACAGGAGCCATCTACTGATGTCTGTCGAGATAACACTCGCGACCACCCCTCTGCCACCCACACCCCTGTCCTTCGCAGGACAAAAAAAAGGGGGTGTTTCCTCTTTGCTTGAGAAGCAAGCGACGAGAGGCCTCGCATGCGGAGCGATATGTTATCGCATGTGGCCTTTGTGCTACCGAGACGGCTGGATCGTTTCATCTCTGCTTCAGCCACGTTCGTCCCCAGCGCTAGCACACTTTTACTCACGCGTAAAGCATGTGATGCGTAAGCGATGTTATCGATTTGGACGTTGTACAGAACAATGGCGACTGCAAAAACTCGCTGGCAGTGTTCATATAATTGCTATCGCAACAACCCCCGCCCCCTTCCCATTGAGTCAATCTCCCAGATTCCGTTTCTCCAAACTTGGCAGCTATGCCTTACCCCTTATACCCAGCATACAGTAGCCTGCCAGTCTAAGCACTGGCTAACCTCTCCATCGCATTTTTTTCTTGCTTCTGTATATTTCCTACTTCTGTATATTTTCCTACTTCTGTATATTTACTCCTCCTTTCCATATTAAATGTCGAGTTGAGTGGCGTCTACTTGTGCTTGTTTTGTGTTTCCAAAGCTTCACAGCAATTCTGTAATTTCTTTGTGACTGGCAGGCCTGCTGACGGCCACGGTGTCCTCGGAGGTGTTCAAGGCTGCCCAGCCTGCGTTGCTCTACCTGGTTCCTTTCACGTTACTCCCACTCCTGACCATGGCCTACCTCAAGGTGAGATGAGAAGGATTTATACCGAATGTGCCGTCTGTGCTTTGCCACATTTGCACTTACGGACACGTGAATCCTGGTGTTCGTAGCTCAATTGAAGGCAACGGAACAATCTTGTGTGCAGCTGGCAAAAACGAAACGGAGATTGAAAAAATGTGATCTAACAGAACTTGTTGCCAGGCTAGTCGGTTCATGGCACCATGGCACGTGAACTTTGGAAGCCTTTTCTATTGTTGTGCCACATCTACAGCACTTTCATGGACCCTCTTCTGTGCCAGTGTGAGGGTCAAGCTTCCTGTTCTTCCGCGGACCCTTTTTGCCCTATCGGCAGAGGTCGACTGCATTTCAAACTCACCAAGAGAAGATGCTGTGTGAGAACGGTCTCCTGCTCTTCAACTTTTCACAAATCCTGGCTAACCCACTATGCAGGCCGACAGTGCACCACGAGAACAAGCAGTCAAGGCCTTCCCAACGGTCTTGGATTGGACGTTGGATGAAGAGACTATAATGATATTTGAGGCTGCGCTTCCCTGTCGTTAGGAGGCAGTCGCTCCTGGCTGACTCATTCGTGCTGGCTGGCTCTGTCCATGTCTACTGTACTGGCTATAACCACTGTACTAGTCACTTTTGCCATAAACGCTTGTTTTATTTCCAAAATACCGGTGTTCTAACTCTCCAGCTGCCCAGTGGCACTAGTCCACCCATAGCTATGCATCGATAGAGACCTGCTTGGCTGCTCAGCCACGTCACACTGCAATGATATCGCAACATTGAAAGCAGCTGTGGAATGCGCTGCTTCTGATATCACAGTAATATTAAGGCACGTGATTTCCCATGCCTGGGTCACTCTGACCATCAGGAAAAGGGCTTTTGGATAAATGGATGTGATTTGGTAGCATGTGTGGCGGAAGTTTGATTTGGTACCATGTGTGGCGGAAGTTTCTCTATACTGAGCATGTCATTTGCTGGAAGAAAAATAGAATTGAATAAACACTCGAAAGTTGATGCACCTCATGCCTCCTTCTCTGCTTCATTTTTTTTTTTTTTTTCACCACGTGACCATAAGTTTTACGGCCAAAATTGTAGATTGATAGAAAGAGATAGGATGAGCATAGGTGTCGTTTTCAACTGCTAGAATGAACATGAACAGTGCTCGCATAGTATTTCTCTTGAGCGATGTCATCATAGTCAGCTGTGTAGCTAGCTGTGTGTTAACACCAGCAAGTCTTTGTGTGTGTTCTTAAGCATGGCAATGTTGATGCCACGTCAACATATTGAGGCTAGCTTTGGAGTCTAACTAAGGTGCTGTGTTAAGCCTCCTCACCTTCATACTTTGAAACTGCTGTCCACCTGTCCGTGACACAAGGCTATGACAAAATCTGTGTTGGTCAATAAAAAAAAAATTGTTCTGGTCATTCACCTAGGGAGCTAAAAAATCCCTATGGATTTTCTTTCTAACTTCATGGCTGCACTTGTGTGCATGATAAATCTTCCCTCTCATTAACTTCCATCCATCCACTTTGCTGTCTTCCGCAGAATTCATTTACCAACGTTCATACTGGTTACATGTCATCCTTTTACAGTCAAACCTTGCTTTAGTGAGATCATTATGACACAGTAATAGCTTTGTTATATCCAGTAATTCATTATAAGCCTACGTTCATAATACAGCTTTAATGGCAATGCCATGTTTGGGTAATCGGCAAAAACCAGCGATTCATTATATTAGAATTCGCTGTATTGAGGTTTGACTGTGTGTAGGAGAAGCACATTGTACAGTTCCCACAACTTTGAAAGTGCGCGCCGATAGCAGCGCGACAAAATGCTTTCTAACTCGTGCTCCAAAACCTCATTTCTCGTGCTTGCAGGGTGACTTGAGGCGAATGTGGAGCGAGCCGTTCATCAGTAGCCCGCCTTCCAAGCACCTGGACGTCTGACAGGCATTGCGCACAGCCCACGTCCGTTGCTTTGTCTTCTTCTGCCGCCACCATTCTTGCCCTACGTGTGCACACGTCTGAGCGTGCGTGTACGTGCGTGGAATGTTGACTGCTGTTCGCGATAGTGCGCGGAAGAATGCATCGACCTCACCGCTTCAGCACCCAAAAACAACCCCCCCCCCCCCCCGCCTCTCATTAGTATCATCATCATCACCACCGTGACTTTCCCTGGGGACAGTGGCTGCTGGCCGCGACTGGACATTATGGCATTGCGGCTGGTCCATTGTAAGGGGGAAAAAAATGTGTGCATTTGTCATCCCTTCATCGAGAAGCAGGATCGGGTCAGACTCTGCGCCTGCCTGTGACCTGGCTGGTGTGCTGCTCGTACGGCGTCGTGAGTGGAAGAAGGGAGTGCGGCGGAACCTCTTATCTGCACGCTGATGCGTCCAGAGTCGTGCCACGGCTGTCTTTGGCGGATGTTTGTGTCGTCGGGTGAAAGGTAGAAAGTCGGAGGAGGCGAGCTCCGAGTGCACCTAGGAGAGAGTTATCCCGAAGTTTGTGCCTGTAATGCATGTGTTTTTTGTCTCTCTCTGTCTCTTTGGTATTGTCCTTTATCAGCCTCAGGTGTTATGATTTCAGCATGTACAAAAGAGCAAACAAGAAAAAAAAAAAGCAACGAATTGTAGGAGGATTGAGGATCGGGGAAGTTGGAAGGAATGCATATCGTAAACAGCACACTGAAAGGCAAGGATGGCCTGTTGAGTGCTCGTATCTTGTTCTGCCTATTTAGATTCCTATCTGCACACTGCTTATAATATGGATAATTTTGCAAATTCCTCGCTTTGGCATCCTTCTGCTGTTTCAAAGTAACGCACTGGGGTGTGATAGAAAGGTGTTATAAAAAAAATGCAGAGGACGAAATTTTAAGCCATCCCTTATGCTGGGCTCAGTTGCACGTTTTAGTGCCATTTAAAGGTCTAAGGAGGCTTACAGATGCTCTAAACACCAAGTGCATTGGCCTGGCTTGATAAGAAGTCCAATATGGCAACAGACAGCTGGGTAGAAACGGAAGGAGCGCATGCGGTGTTCGCTAATTGCTTGGACATGCCACGCAACATGCAGCGACCGTGTCATGCCTTCAGCTTTGCGTCCGCTTCCAGCACGTGCAGTTTGCCAAGGCATAGCCTTCAAGATCAGTTTCTAGTACTCTGTGGATGTGTTCCGGATTTTAATGCACACCACCTATTCGTTTTACCCTTTTGAACTTTGTTTACCCTGATGTTGTTGCACATGCTCATGCAGTGTGGCCACATAGAAGCTCAGCATCCGGGGAAAAAAAAAAAAGAATCCTTTCTTTTTGCTCAGTGTAGTGGTGTGTGAGGAAGTTAGACCTGTAATGGCTCTTGTCAGCAAGCAAACGGGCTCGTCATCCCAAGCATGGCCAGAGTTAACGTTTAAAGTTGCAAAGCCGCTCAGATGCTACTTGCAATGTCGAGCTATGTCAAATACCTTTGGATGCCTCCCAAGCCACCATACAAGCATTGTTTATTCACAGCTGAGCTTTGCATGCTTAATAATTTGTCACCCCATTTTTTTACCATCTTCTTCCTCTGTACGACAGTGCAGGTATGATTGCATTTATTTTGTTGATGATGCAAAACTGTTGTGTCCTTGGTCACTCTTCCAGTCTTGCGAAGTAATCACGGTGTTCAAAAAGAGTGCGTTTGTGTGTCGCAGTGATCAGGCTTTTGCTGTTGTTGGATCATGGCCAATCTGAGTACAGCTTTTGGACAGTTTACTATCATTGTTTTGCAGGAGCCACTAAAGGGTCTTTCGCTATCTTTTTGACAAACGTTGCTGTGAGCCGACAGCTGGAGTATGTTGAAATCGTCTTTGGGGAAACGTGTAGCAAAAGGCACGTAGACATCTTGACGCTCCATCTCGTCCGGATGGATGTGCTCTCTTAAGTGCAAGTGTTACTGGTACTGAAAATGGTTGTAGTGTAGTCATTCTGCTGTGCTGCATCTAACAGTTAGGGGATAGGCATCATTCTGCTTGCTTAACTGTAAAACTGGCACAAGAAAAAGTAAGCATCTTCACGTCAAGTACAAGGCAGGACAATAGTAGCCTACTCTTGTTCATTTTTGTTTGCTACCTGCCAAATGGCACGCACAATTTTTAGAAGTTTGTTAACGAACACAAGTCACAACAATCGCTACAATCACTTTCGCTCTTCAAAAGTATATGTTCAAAGATTGCGTCAAAGGAGCACATTTTAGCTGAATATGAATGTCATAGTCGACAAAAAGAATTGTCTCAATTTGTGATATCGAAGCCTCCTGGGATGAAGTGTCATCTGTCACGCAACGTTGATCCGATGAGGCGTTTGGTTATAGTACGAGACAGTCGATTTATGGGATATGCAACAGCACTGCATGCATCTTGTCTGTCAGTTTTCGGTTGCATTGCTTAAAAAAAGTGCCGAAAATTATCCCAGGTAGCTCGTAATAACTGCAGATTTCTACAAAAGAGTGAACTGGCTTGCACATAACATGCGATGCCACTTGACACTGTTTGGTGCCGAGCATCTTGCTTCATAGGCAGCGCCTCTTGCCACATTGCATTTTTCTCTTAGGCATCTTGCCTGACACGGCCACATTGTGTGACACCTCTTTTTACAGGCTACAACTTATTTATGGAAATCATCGTCATTGGTCACGTTCACTCATCTCGCTTCCACGTAGCTGCAGCTGCGCATGTTCTGAAACGTGCGAGCGCTGTAGCGTCGCAGGGCGGTGGCAAGGACTCCTGCCTCTCAGTGTTGCTTTTTTCATTTGCATTGGATGGCGTCACTTGCTCGGAAGGGGTGGTTTGAGCATCGGTCACACATTCGCCAAGCAGCATCATGTTTGGTTGTTCTGGTTCCACTGCCAGCTTCAAATGTGCTTGGAGTGCCCAAAGCAGATGCAATGGCCAAATGTATTGTACTTGCCATTGAGCTCGCGGTCTATCCGGAATCCTGCAGTGGACACAATGGGAAAGGCTGAGACGAGGGGCTCAAACCCTGGGTCCACACCACTTGAGCAGCTGCCAATGTAGCTTATGTGGCTTATGTTAAAATGTAGCTTATGTGGCTACTGCATTTGTATAGATATTTTAGCATTGTGGGTGTTGCAAAAACAAGCCAGTTCTCAATTTTGCGCATTGTATTTTTGCACATCTTTAACCAATGATGTCCAGCACCATAACAAAGCACCAGTAAACAACAGCTCTTGCACACTCCTGGATAACAAGACGCTCCTAAGTCAGTCAACATCAACTAATTGGTTTCATCACTTTGAGGTCACTGCAACTTTCCTATTGCTAACATACTCAACATCGGCATTACTTCCGTAGTAATATGGAAGTAATACTTCCACACAGGGGGGCAGGGGTAGCAGAGAGAACGGGGCACCAAACCTGCACCATACCTTTACATTGCACTGTGTTTTGACCAAAATGAGTTCAGTAGGAGGGGGCTGGGAGGAAGACGGGGCTGCTACAGTGACGCCCCCCCCCCCCCCTTTCCCAAATGGAGAACCTTGCACACGCTTATGATTGCTTCTATCCTTTATGGCTTTAGCTATTGTTTCAACTTGGCAAAATAATTTAGCATATCAACTACTGTGATGGTTGTCTATATGTGTAATACCATCATCAGGGAGAGGTCCTCAGCATTTTGTGCCTACTTTGACCATCATGCAAGCTAAATACATGGTAGTGTACTTGAGGCAGCCAATATCGAAGCCACTAGCATGTGTAGTCAGGTACAGTAAGCCCCCATCCTAACAAAATCACTTGGTATTGGAAGTTCTTAGCGAAATCACATAGTGTTCTGTGTTTTGTAAGTGCATGCTTTTTTTGACTGGATTGATAGTATACAAAGTGCTTCACTTGGTATGAAGTGCAGAAGAGCGGAGAGTAGAGACAAGACCAAAAAGGAACAGAATAGATAGTGACATTTTGTGTTTCTTCATGTTGAGCTGGAGGGGCAGCAAACTTTGCAAAGGCCAACTTGCCATGCAGTGACAGCAATTAGGCAAGGCAGCTAATTACTGTCATCAGAAGACTTTTACCATTGTCTTGTTGCTCGTGCAGAGCTTGGTTTTGCTTTACTGTACCTCCCTTGTTACATTGACTCTTTTCAAGGAGTTTCTGTTTTTGGCCAAGTACCGTTTTCAACAAGTGATGTTTTTCACCACTGCATTCGTTATGACAAGAGTTCATAGTACGTTGACTTTCGCTACGCATTTCTGTGCTTTCCAAGCATATAACAGCGACTTAGCGGTGCAGATTCTCCATGCACGGTGCCCTGCGGGATTTAGCACTTTTGTTTATCAGTAAAGGATAGTGAGGAATGTAGCTGTGGTGTTTACCTGGTGTCTTGAAAGTGAAGCATTTTGTTTTGGAATGATTTACTGGCTAGTGTTTCATTTCTGCACCTTCGGTGTGACACTTCACATATTTGGCGAAAGGCGTAACGAGGGTATTTAAGCCAAACATTCAGTCATGCTTGGAGGGATAGAATAGGGCCCCAGAAAATGTTCATAGCGTCACTTGCACAGGAAGCGAAGATCTTTCTCTGAGTAAGGAGTTGAAATAAAAAAACAAATGTAGGTGCACCACCTCTGCAAAAGGACACCTCATTTACAACTGCTGTAGTGTCGCTGAGTAGGTAGACAGCAGTTAACCATTGGAATCAAGAGGTGATTAGATTGGATATGTGACTATATTAATGGAAGAGCTTCCTTTGTTGGCAGTACTTATAATCGGGAAAGTGGAACACCCTTTGTATGAGACTTACTGCAGAATTTGGTGCAGTGCTTGACATCCAAGACAACCAGCACAGATAGGAATGCTGGACCGTATTCTGAGAGGGATCGCCTTTGTCGATTTCACCAAAGTGTCACCTTTAGTGCTCGCTGATTAGCTGGCCATGCAAGTGGTCGCTTCATCACTTGACACGCAAGATTTTACGTCATACAGATCACCTCGGAATATGGCCCCTGTATGATGAAACCTTGCCCTGCCCCTCTCACCATCTTTGTAATTTCCTCAGTGACATAAGGCATATACCTCTATTGCACATGCACTTTCAATTGCCATTGAACCCAACTGCAGAAATACTTTGCCGGAAGGTTTAATGAGGGTATTAAAGGTGAACATGCAGTCCACTTGTGAAGACCAGGTAGGAGCTAGAATATACTTGGAGTGTCACAGTTATAGACAACAGTGACCTTTTTGTAATTAAAGAAATGGCCCAAAGAGATGCCCAAGGAGGTTGAAATACCGTTGATGCCCAAAATAACTGTTCACTTCAACTGGGACGATCATATCTGCATGCGCCACATATGTGTATACGAGTGTGCCCTTGTTGCAAATAATGTCAGTTTGGCATTAAGAGCAGTTCACGTAGTACTGATCTGAATCATCCGGGAAGAATATTTAGCAGGGGACCACGCGCAGTATGAAAAGGGCCATGGGCTTTCTAAATAGTGCATGTAAGGAAGAAAGCCCAGAAGTAGATTTCGCATTTTGTAGGTTATTGAAATGCCATTAGATAAAGAAATTTTGGAAAGGCAAACATTGTACTAAGGCTTTTGCCATAAGATACTTTCTTTAATATCAGTTATTGTCAGAAGAAAACCACAGAAAGCTTTCTTAGCATTTTACAGATGCCTCTGGATAAGTTGTTAACAAAACTGAGCTCTGCAAGTGCTGTCTAATTCCAACCTAACTGCTATTCAGTTAAACTGCAGTGTCATTGCTAGTTGTCATGGAACTCAGTAGCAGTTGAAAATGTTCGTGTTAAAAAGGTGCAAGCCATCTGGCAGATTGGTTCTGTGGAATGCTGCAAGGTTGGGCAAGTGCTATGAAAGGAAGGAATTGCCATCCACTCATCTGCAGCAGAAAAATACAACAAAATCCATGCGGATTTTTCAAACATGGAAGTCTCAAAGTTGACAAAATATTCGTCCTGTTTTGGGGGTCGAACCCGGAAGCAACATTTGTTTGGGGTGATCGCTAAGCCATCTCTCAGTGAAGTCACCTTAGCCTGACCTCATGTTTGCCTTGAATTCAACCCATCACTTCAGTAGCTAGCACAAATTTTCACTCACATATTCTCTGAATGCTAGCTTTGTGATCGTGTTATAGAACACACGTTGTGCCCATCAAACTACGATGCTGAGGAACTAAAGGCCTGCACACGGCAGTGTGTTTATATCTGAGCACACCTCATTTGTATTTCAGAACATCAGCGCACATGCTTTGAGTCTTAGGTTGCCCCCTCTTGTCATTGCAGGTAGGTTATTCAGCAAACTTTTCAGCATTTCCTGCACTGCTGGCACAGTCCTTTAATGTTCAGGGCTAACTTAGCGCACAAGGAACCTCAGACACTTGTCTTCTCGTAAGTAAGAACTTCATTGCTTCATTATGCTTGAGATGCTGAAGGTGTTGCACTGAGTGTAAGCTTTGACAGCCAGCAAGTGAGGCCTTGATGCACAAGTTGTACATGTGAAGCCTCAGATCAAGCAGCAATGCACTGGCTGCATTGGAACAGTCCTAGCGGCTGTCGGAAACGAAAAGCTCGCTGCTCATGATCCACGGCCACTAAACAAGTGAGCTGCAACGCCAAGACAACACCGTTTACGGGCATGCAGCTTCAGGACACGCATCTTTAGCCTCTCCCGCAACATCGCACACAGCTCCATCGCACATCTTGTAGCAGATGCATGCACGTGCTACGTGACGGATTTTGTTTGAACGCACAGGCCTCTTTGTTTCTGTTGCCAGGAGGCTGAGAAAGCGAATCGAGCGGTCAGAATCCCCATGACTTGTCTCCGCTCGCACCCCGCGCTCGTCGCTAGTCTGCAGGAGAGCACTCGCATCAGCGGCGTTCAATAGGTTCTTGCACTCCACCTAACGGGCCCGCTAGCCCGTTTGCAGTTCGCAGAGGAGGTGTCTGTTGTGTGGCAGCTTTGTGGTCTTTCAGTCGGTCAGTCGGTCATCACCGTCGTCTGTAAAGCATTTCCTCTTCCCAGTCTTCCCGGGGTTTCTTAGGAGCGCGCCAGTGTGATGTGGCTTTCTTTTGCCAGAGCATATTCTGTCTTTTTTTCTTAGGTCGTCGATTATTTATTGCATTCTTGTACACACGGTTGAGAACCTGGTGACTCCAGCTCTACGCGTGATGTGCGATGCTGAGGGCACCTCCCTCACCTCCTTGCGACTCGCATCATTTCATATTAGATTATACATACTATATATATATATATATAAATATATACATATGAAATGTGTATATACATGTGATGAAGTGTGAGTTTGCGGCTTCCAGTTTGTCAGAGCCGTGGCAACGTGCCACTGCGACTTTTATCGTTGTACTATTGAGATTAGCGTTCGACAAAATGTAGAGTGAGCTGCAGTGGCAAAAACAAGTTTTATATCCTTGTGTCTGTGTTTTGTGGCTTGTTCCTTATATATATATACAAATATATAACAAATGTTGTAACAGACTTTAATTCAGCTGGAAGCACACACACAAAAAAAAAAGTATACTGGTATGTCATGCGTGATTGTGTGAATTGTGTGGTGTGGGCTTGGGTGCGACTGATCTGATGACACGCATCTCTGTGTTTTCCTAACTAAAGGCCAAGCGCAAAAAGTGTGTAAGATGAATGAACTGCTGTTGTTTTAGAACAATTTTTTTGCCTGTCTGATATTTCATTTTTTTTTTAAATAAAGCCTTACGAAGGAGGAGTACGGTGTTGCTTGTTCTGAACTACTTGACATTGGTGGCGATTTGTGCATTAGTTTGTGTATTTTATATCACTGACCTTGTTATCTTGCACTAGGCGGGAGTTGAGGGGCACAGAAATGTGATACCAAAATTTGAGGCATATAGAACTAACAGTAGAAAACTTAACCGCGTACCTGCATCAGTGGAACAGCATGGCAAACCTACCACAGCAACTGCATGTTTCTATGCCAGAGCAACTTTGCTGTGCTTATCCCATGTTGTATAAGCAACTACATTCACCCAACAGCTTCCTGCAACAATGACAGGGATGTCATGAGAATGGAACGCCTGCACATGTTTGAATGCAACAAGTATATCAGCAGAATTTGACTAGTGTCTAGTATTTACCCATTTGTAGAAGCGATACGCAGAAAGACAAGCCGTGCTTATGTCTACTGCAGGGTATACTAGTTGTACATGTTCTACTATAACTTGTACTTTGTCTCGTTTCTTCCCTTAGCTAAAATTGACATGGATGAGACTGGGATTTTTTTGGGTGCACTGTTAGCTTGGTGAGCATCGCCGCTATGACATTGGCCACAAAATTCTCTCGTGGAGTATGGAAATCTTGTAGCTGGCCAAGCAATGTAGAAGGTAAGAACATAGTTAAGAAAATGGCAGAGGAGTTGATTTGGGACTTTTTGCTGAATCGGCTGCACAGGACAGGAATAACAAATAAGGCGCGACGAAAGGAACAAGCACTGTGTATACAAAAGTATACAGCACTTCTTTTTCAATTTACCTGTGATTCCACGTGCCAAATATGGAAACACATACCTTCAAAACATATTAATGAGCACTTCACAACATCTGCTGCGACTCGGCTAGTAAGAAAATAGAGGTTTCTCTGCAAAAATTGTGGCTCCATCACTGCCCAACAGTTTCACCTTTGCTGCCTTTGCTGTGATAGATGATGCCATTGTGCTGTTGCAGCTAGTATCCCTGTGTATCCTGCTAAAGGAGGCATTGTTGCACCTCTCTTTTCCATGTGCCGCTACTTGCCAAGCATTATCTAGCTATACAAAATTACGTCAAATGTTCCACCGTGCCACTGAGATGCCAATTTGATAGATGCAGCAGAGAGTCGCGTCATTGGAATTCTGCTCCTGTATTCGCCAGCTACAGCCTAGCAGTGGTGGTGCACAGAGCATATTTGCTTATTGTATGTTGCTGGACTAGCTGCATTACTTTGAATAAACTAGACTGCCAGCACCTGACCAAAGCACCACCACCAGACATAAAGGAGACAACGGGAGGAAATACATTCTCTCTGTCCTTTCTGCTGGTGTGCTTTTGTCTGGCGCTGGTGGTCTAGCTTATTCAAAGGGTGTGCTTTTACCTGCATGCTGTTTGGCACCTGCATATTTATTTATTTATTTATTTTTACATACTGCAGCCCAATTTGGGCTATCGCAGGAGTGGGTTGATTATACATCAGCACACACAAGAATACAACTCTGAACAACAAACAAGAATAGAACTCTTAATAAACAAATTCCAAATCAATACATTAATGCAAAAAATTACAACTGAAACAAATCGCGAATCAATGCATTCATGCAAGAAATCTTTTAAAGGCAATGATCTAGTTGACCCAGGTAATACATTCCATATTTCTATAGTGTGCGGGAAAAAGCTGAATTTAAATAGGTTAGTACGTGGATGGAATGGTGTCAGGTTGAGCTTGTGGCTATTCCTTGTGGATTTCAGTTTATCAGGAGACAGATATTCGTTAGTTAATGCATAGCGTGGGGTATTAACAAGAATATGCAGCAACTTTAGGCATTCGAGCTCACGTCGCTCAGACAAGGTTTGCAGACCTAGCGTAGCAAGTTGAGAGGAGGGTGAGAAATTCCAGTCGTACCGGCGGAAAATGAAACGGATGGCTTTCTTCTGAACGGATTCTGGTGTGCTGATGTCCGATTTTTTATGAGGGTTCCATACGGGGCAGGCATATTCGAGGATGGGACGGATGAGCGATTTATACGTTAGCAACTTTGTTTCGCGTGGAGCATCTTTTAATGTACGATTTGTGAGGACCATATGTGAGGACTAACTTCACCACATAACTCTGGAGCAAAATGGTGGACCTCTTCATGACTCTGTTCTCTTTGGAGCATATACGGGGACACTAGGCTGCCTGTGCATGGTCACAGACACAGTCCTCGTCCCTTGATGTTGAACACCAACCTGCAAAGACTACCAAGATGACAACTGAACTTGCTGCTTAATTGAGATAAACTGTAGTGAAAGCATGCGCCATTCACTTCTTGCGAAGACGGCAAGCTTGTTAAAAATAGGTATACCTATTTGGTCTGAAGCAGATCCAGGTAGGCAGTATGACATTGTGCCAGGTGATGACAATTTCCATTGCAACAAAAGTCTGCAGGAGACCTCGCCAAACTTCTCTGTGGCAAAGAGTTGGTAGACGTCAGCAACTCCCATATGAACATCTGATATTGCAGTGGCACTTAATCCTCCACGTTTGTGCAAATCTTTTGAATTCCAGCCATTGTCATGCATTTTTTGTGTACGACAGTGATGATGACAGTAACGTGACTGCAGTGATGGTAGTGGTGCTGTGGTGCTAACATCATAAAAGGTGGTCTGAGGGAATTGAGAATACTCTTTCATTGACTAACATCTGAGGGACCGGAAAGCCACCTTTGATAAACGCTGATAATTACTGCAGCATTGAAGGGTGTGCTGCATATGACCCATATCACATAGAACTCGGCACTCAGTTGTCATGATGCTCTTTGACGAATAAATGCCATCACATCAGCCGCTAGTCATGGTGTGAACATGTCCACCATTTATTTTTGAAATTTGTGCACTAATGTGAACTTATACTAATTGTCATGTGCCTGTGCTACACATACGCACCAAGCACTAACTGCCACACACAAGTTGTGCAATAGCACAGTGGCTGGCATGCCTAGGTCTCTTGCGATATGGTTAATGTCTTCCTTCATCTCTTGCAATAGTTTACAAAGTTCTGTGTTACATAAATGGCGTTTGTTTGGCTATCATACCAGGTTAGAAAACAGGAAAAGTTTCAGCCTAATGATCAAACAGGTAGAGCAGACCCAATTCAAGGCACTGCCTTCTGCCATCACAATCAATCTCTGCAAGAAAAGCTGTGTCTCTTAGCTAGCAACTCACAGTAGCGACCACAAATTAAGTATGAAACGTGATGGTGGCACTGGCCGGTGGGCCCCCAAGAAAAGGCTTGTTGCATATTGCTGCACTGAAACCTTCATAAGGTTCAAGCAGCAGATGCATGATGGGACCAAAATTGTGCAATGACACATAAGGATTTTACCAACAACTGTGCCTTATGAGGACCTGAAATGCTCCTCCAGTCTTGCTGTCATATTTGACACGTGTCATTTTGTATCACAGGTGCTGCTATCTTTATAGTTTGCAAGCGAAAGCGAAACGTATACTGTAGCAGCTCCAGAAATCCAGGAATTTTGCATCCAGCAAACTGACATCTCCAAAAGTTGATGTGAAGACTACGTAATACACGCTCTCATCAAACCCGCACACGGAGCATGCACTCATGTGCGTAGGCGACGTGTACCCAGTAAAAGCGGCCGATATTGAACTCCGCAGTGAGTGTGATGCACAATATCTGATAACGCTATCTGTAGCGGACAATGAAATCGATTTCTAGAAACACAAGCACTGATAATGTATCAGCGGGCACAAGCACCAGTGATGAATACCAGCTCTGGAGCGCATCATTCTGACATATTTTGTTCAACCAACAATCCAACAGCGGCCTGCAAGAACTACGTGAGCAGGACCTTTAATTAAAACAAACTGACAAATTATTTCGAAGACAGCCAGGGCGCTCTTGTCACACATGGCATTCTGCTCACGGACGCTAATCTGCGGCAGGCAGTTTCGGTTTCGTTTCGCGTACCCTGAAAAACAGCCGCGAGTTTGCGCTGGCGTCGCTTTCTCTCCTGCACTCGACATCATCATCACCATTGACGAGTGTTTCGTTTTTGTTTTTGCGTTTCTACGAAGCGCAGCGCGCGCTGTCGCCATGACAGACTCGGCGGTCTGTTCTTTTTTTCTCCTCCGCGAGGTCGGGCGCGCTGGCGGCCGGTGATTTATTTTTCCCCGTTCTCACCTAGGATGTGGTTGGGCGACCGGCGGCAAGGGAGCCCGTAGCAAGCAGCACGCGAACCATCAGCCGCGGAGCGCTGCGGCAGAGCTCCAATTTTCAGTATTAATCTCGGAACGGTCGACGCGATGAGTGCAGTGAAGAACTCGAACGTGCCCAATCCGCCGAGCTCCAAGAAGCGCGGCGGAGGCTTTCTCCGCCAGGCCAAGTCCCGAAAGGACCACCCTGCCGACTTGGAGCCCATCACCGAGGAGGAACTCGCCAAAAAGGACTCCATCTCGCCCGAGGACGTTCTCAGACTACAGAAGATCACCGAAGGTAAGCGAGGAAGGGAGTACTGTGTACTGCGCGTTGTAAGCCAGTGGAGAACGGCGGCGCTCCTGGTTCTCCCAGTGTACCGTTATTACACAAAGCGGTAGCGCCCCGCTGGCTGGCTACCTGACGCCGCTCTCCCATCAGCTGTTTCTTTTTCGCTGCTACCGTGCCGTGCCACGACGCGCGCTGGGTGACGTGTGCTGTGTTGTTACTGTTCCCGCTGGGTGCTGCCGGCTCGCGCGCGTTTTATCGGTATTATTGATCTGGAATCGGGGCCTTTTCCTCTCGTTTTATTTGTGCTCGCGAAGGTCGCCGGTCTCCCCATGCGCCGTCCTTCCCTTCGCAGAACGGCCGCGGGTGTTGCGGTCGGGCGCGTTTTCACGTATTCCACTCGCGGCGATCTATACATGTCGCTGCCCGGCGCGTCTACGCGTGTTCTCGTGCGGTTTTGATTTGGACCGCTCTGTGTACTTTCGTTCGGAGCGCTCCAGTCGAACATATGGCGGTGACGCGGTACGTCTCCCTAATTATTTCCCGTCGCCTTCGCACGTAAATTGATTTGACCGCCCTTCATAATGAAGCACGGGTCTCGGGTGACGGCTGCGAGAAGGCGGAGGGATGACATCCGAAACTGCTTCGAAGGAAGGGAGACGTTCCGTGAAGGCCCTTGAGCGCACGCGCGAGACGCTCTGCTGTGAAGCCTTCGGCAGGGTGAATGCGAAACCGTGAGGGGAACGGATCGTCATGAGCTGCGCGCTCGTTTTGTATCGTGAGGTGTTGTAAGTATTCTGAGGTCGCGTCCGCGCGCGACGTTTGCCGCTTTCGTGACCCCCAGCTGGATTTTTCGCGCGAGTGCGTCGATTATATACTTGCGCCATGAAGAAGCTTCGTGTCGCGGTAGTGTGGACGATATCATCCGATATGCCCGAACGTTTCGCACACACACGTATACTTAAACAATGGTTTCGGCCGGCTAGTACACCCATTATGTCCTTTAAAAGAGCGCGAGGTCGTGCCTTTCATTCTCACACATTTCGTCACGGCTGTGCAATAAGCCCGCACACTGTCATTGTGTGAACGCGCTCTCGCCGACCTGCGCCGTTGTTGTGGTTTCGAAAGCACTGCGGCGAGCGCCTCAAGTTTTCGCAATGCACGATGCACACACCTCATCGCTCGCTTGCGTCCACGACAGTTTTTTTCCTGCAGGACATGTCGCTGGGTGCGGGAGGGATAGTGTATACATATACGAGGGGCGTGTGACGACGGCCAGGTGACCCGACGTCACCGGTCGTTTCCGTCAAAGGAATTCGCCCAGCGCAGCGGAAAGCAGATTGCGAACCGTGTTGGTGGTTGCCACACGGAACTCTCTTGGCTTCTCAGTATTGTGCGCCTTTAACTGCGTTGCTGCATGGATAGCCTGGCCTAGCGGACGTCGCGTATACGACGCTCCTTATTACGCACGGGCCCTACCCGCGTGCCACAAGTGCTGAGTAATACGGCGGCAACCCGAGGAAACGGATGGGCTGATGCACACCCGTCTACTGCACTGTTGTCGGGCGCCAATAAAGACCGCACGCGTACGTTGTTTCGCTGCTCCTAGCTCGCGATGCGCTGTCGCGCGCCTGCCGCTCCTTTGGCACTCAAGACGAGCGCGCGCGGTACGTGCGTTGCATATCGCTTACATACGCTGCACGCGCTTCGCGAGGCATAAGCCGTACTCGGTCGGGCCCACAAGTGCGTCTGCATGGAGTGAATTATCGCTACAGCTTCGTACGAGTGAAGCATAAAAAAAAAAAAGTGCGAACTTTTCGTGGAACTATATAGATAAGACGGCCGGACAATGGACACCGCGGTCTCCTTGTCCCGCGTAACGTGTGCGATATTTTTATACTTCTCTAGAATGAATCAGCTATAGGCCTGCATCGCATTTTGTTAAGCTTCTTACTAGTAGAGGAGTAAGGGAAAAAAAAAAAAAAAAGAGGCCTGTCTGGCGAAAACTCGCGGAGCACAGTCGCAGCGTAATCTTGAGAAAGCTCGGCCTTGTGTGAGTGCTCGTCGTAAATTAACTTAAGCGGTTTAATACATTTAACGAAATACTGCCAGATGTGGCAGTATTTTGCGAATAGTAAAACTACTTTGCGAATAGTAATATGTTCTGTTTGGCGCTACAGACGCTCTGAGTCCCTACCCACATTTCTACATACCGACCGCGCTGCCCATTACCACGGCAGCGACATGTACCGTTCTATGTAGCGGCGTGTCAGTACACTTGTGCAGTGGAATTCTAAAGTAACTGCCCCGCTTCTCCCCCTCATTCTTCATAGTTTATTGTCGGTATCCTATTTAGACAACTTATTACCACCGCTACACACTAGCGTTCAACGGGATATAAGAACTGTAATTTGAAAGCTCGCTGTTTCTGCCTTTGACTTTATAGGCTGCATGGTTTAGTGATCTAACTATCTGTTTTAATAAACTCGCAATGCTGAGATAGTGAGATCGTGATCTTCCATAGTACATACCGCTATGTTCAGGTGTCGTGTCATAATACCAGTGATGAGGCAAACGCGCCTATGAACGCCGAAAACTTATCCCGTAATCCGTATAATAATCCGTATTTGTTAATTAATGGTCAGCTCCCACATAAACAGGAACGGCTTCATTAAGGTGACATCGTTAACACACATTCCTTACTTCATAACAGCTTTCCTACAGCGCACCTGCTGCCGAGGAATAGGGTTGCCACTTGACCGGTCTTTGACCGGCCCGACGACGGTTGCCGGTCCGCACATAAGACCGGCCGTTATTGGCCGGTTTTTTAGCCATGAAATCGCTATATATACTCTTTAACGTCCGCTTGTGATATATGATGTCACTGGTTTGGTCCACTGGGAGAAAAATATCTTTTTTTTGTGGACGAAGTATCTGCGGTCACATTTCAGCGCAGCATATTCAGACCTATACGAAATCCCGGCCACCTACAGAGCAAACGGTATTCCATTTGGTGTTATTATGCAAACCAGTATTGCAGAGAACTAGAATCTAGCAGACTAGTTTGCTAGCTCGGTGTTGTGTTCGTTTACGTGTGCATTATGATGTTTATTGCATGTCAAAGATTTGACTTCTGTTGTTTTTCTTTTTTTGTCAACACAATTTCAATCTCCTCTGTTATTCTCACGCCTCTCGATGGGTCGGTTTTCTTTTTGTTTTTTGTTTTTCGGGGAAAGTTGGTAACCCTACTGGGAAAGCAAACCGCTGTTCTGACGCCATAAGTGTGTATACTCCATATGCTAATTATACGCAAACATGGCTATCGGTTTCGCATCTTGCTGCCTCCATTCTCACGCGTGCTTTCACGTGCACAATGTAGAGGTATACACCCGGGGACAACTTTCAGAATGCAGAACTCGCTGCTAGCTGGCAGCCAAAGTCTTAATTATTATGGCCTTAGGCGTTGAGCAGGTTTTTTTTATCGGACTTATGGTCTGATACACGTGGCCAACCCTCAACAGCTTTCCTTTCACTCTCTACCTCGATCATCTCCCAACCCTAGCTGTGCAACAGCGACACTTAATTAACAGACAAATAATATTAAAGCTCTGTTAGAACGGCCGCGGTCTCCTATATAGCAACGAAAAAGTCGCCATTGTGCAGTTAATTTTATTTATTTATTTATTTATTTATTTATTTATTTATTTATTTATTTATTTATTTATTTATTTATTTTCAATACTGTCGACTTCATTTTCGGAGTCATTACAGAGGGCATAACTTACATGATATCCTTACATAAAATATAACATTCCAAATAACACAGAACTGCACTTACACTATTGGTGTAAGTGCAGTATTGTACACCCAAATTTGTCCTACACTGTTACAAAGATATATATAGACCTTTTTCAAGAAAAAGGTCGGGCTCCGACCGAAACGTTGACTTAAAAAAGGTCGGGCTCCGACCTTTTGAAAGGTCGGAGCCCGACCGAAACGTTGACTTAATAAACCGTCGTTCTCTAAGAGGCGCATCGTCAATTCTGTTATAAACTAGCGGCAACCCAAGCTATTTTTGCATATACAGTCCTATATATATATATATATATATATATATATATATATATATATATATCAAGTAGCGTTTCTGCGGATCCAGTACTTTGTATGCGTTGAGAAACGACGGACGAACGTGCGAAAATGTTTATTTGTTCCAACGTTTCGGCAGGAGGGCCTGCCTTTGTCAGGGAATACAGGGCACAGGCGAAAACGCACTTCTTAAATACATGACTCCGGCGGGGGCCCCCAACACGTGCTTAACTATTATCATCATAGATATGGCATATATCATGTCACTATCAATCAACATAGGCACTTGTGCGATATGGTTATTACTGCATGAAAAAATTGCGAGCAAGACACAGTTTTCAACTACAAAGTGTGGGTTGTGCGCAGGGACAGGCAAATGGACAGTGGAGGTGTACAACAAATGTAGTATTAAAATAGAGTACGTTTCAAAAGGCTAACACAAACCGGTGTAAAATAACAATAACAAGTAGCTAAACAGCAACAGCGGTGAAAATGGGCAGTGAACGTGTATACCAAATGAAGTGTGCTAACGGTAACAAGGGTAAAACAACAAGAAAATAAAAGGTAAAATATAAGAACTGAAATATAAAACCGGTGAAAATGTGCAGTGAACGTGTATAACAAATGAAGTGTGGCAAGCGTAAACGAACAAGCATATAAAAGGTAAAATATAAAATATAAAAAATATATATAAAATATATAAAAAATATAAAAACGGTGACAGTGGTGAACATGGACTCAACGAGGTGCGCTACAAAAGCCGGTGGGAACAGGTCTAACACAAGCACAGAAAATGCGAAAATGCGGTAAGTTAGATGTGTGCGAGAATGGCTGATCTATTACGTGGTCAGGAATGTCAGCTTTCCAGCGCTTTCATTGATACCAGATGATACGGCCCTAAATTTATAGATAAGGAAGGATTCGCGTACCTCTCTTTCGTGGTGTGATCGAAAACCAGATTCTAATATCGTTGTTGTTAGTTGGTCAAGCGAATGTCCCGGTATGCTGACGTGCTTTGAAAGGGGCAGGTTAGGATATGTGGTCACGTGTGCCTTGTGGTTATTGAAACGTAATCTGAATGGCGTTTCAGTTTGACCTATATATTGAAATTTGCAAGCTGAGCATTCCAGCAGATAGACGCAGTTGTTGGTATCGCAGTCAAAGCTCCCTTTAATTTTCATTGTGAAATTGGACGCTGAACTTTTAACTGATTCCGCGGTAGCCATGTGAGTGCACACCTTGCATCGTGGCTTATAGCAAGGGCGGCAACCAGAATAAACGCGTAGCATACCGCCGATCAAGGCGCCTGCGCGACATGCTGACGTCATCTAAGACAACCCCCTCCGTTCCTCCCGTTTATTCTGGTTGCCGCCCTTGCTATAAGCCACGATGCAAGGTGTGCACTCACATGGCTACCGCGGAATCAGTTAAAAGTTCAGCGTCCAATTTCACAATGAAAATTAAAGGGAGCTTTGACTGCGATACCAACAACTGCGTCTATCTGCTGGAATGCTCAGCTTGCAAATTTCAATATATAGGTCAAACTGAAACGCCATTCAGATTACGTTTCAATAACCACAAGGCACACGTGACCACATATCCTAACCTGCCCCTTTCAAAGCACGTCAGCATACCGGGACATTCGCTTGACCAACTAACAACAACGATATTAGAATCTGGTTTTCGATCACACCACGAAAGAGAGGTACGCGAATCCTTCCTTATCTATAAATTTAGGGCCGTATCATCTGGTATCAATGAAAGCGCTGGAAAGCTGACATTCCTGACCACGTAATAGATCAGCCATTCTCGCACACATCTAACTTACCGCATTTTCGCATTTTCTGTGCTTGTGTTAGACCTGTTCCCACCGGCTTTTGTAGCGCACCTCGTTGAGTCCATGTTCACCACTGTCACCGTTTTTATATTTTTTATATTTTATATTTTACCTTTTATATGCTTGTTCGTTTACGCTTGCCACACTTCATTTGTTATACACGTTCACTGCACATTTTCACCGGTTTTATATTTCAGTTCTTATATTTTACCTTTTATTTTCTTGTTGTTTTACCCTTGTTACCGTTAGCACACTTCATTTGGTATACACGTTCACTGCCCATTTTCACCGCTGTTGCTGTTTAGCTACTTGTTATTGTTATTTTACACCGGTTTGTGTTAGCCTTTTGAAACGTACTCTATTTTAATACTACATTTGTTGTACACCTCCACTGTCCATTTGCCTGTCCCTGCGCACAACCCACACTTTGTAGTTGAAAACTGTGTCTTGCTCGCAATTTTTTCATGCAGTAATAACCATATCGCACAAGTGCCTATGTTGATTGATAGTGACATGATATATGCCATATCTATGATGATAATAGTTAAGCACGTGTTGGGGGCCCCCGCCGGAGTCATGTATTTAAGAAGTGCGTTTTCGCCTGTGCCCTGTATTCCCTGACAAAGGCAGGCCCTCCTGCCGAAACGTTGGAACAAATAAACATTTTCGCACGTTCGTCCGTCGTTTCTCAACGCATATATATATATATATATATATATATATATATATATATATATATATATATATATATATATATATATATATATATTATAACACATTTTCAAAATCGGCACAACCATCATCACTTCGCGTACGTCAGGCAAACAGTACCACATTTTATTTGTGCGAGGCTGACACTAACCATTGTAGAAATGGTTAGTGTTAGCCGGAGAAGGCGCGTAAAGCAAGATGGTTAAGGGCACGGGTGGCCTCACTGTCACGTGAATACGGAATGTGCCACAACATGTAGGGTTCAGAAGAGACTGAGCTTGGTAGGGGCACTCTGAAAACCGCGACGCCACGTTGACGCACCGGCGTTGGGGGGTTTTGGCGCGAAATTCGAAACGTGGAACTTTGTTTGGCCACCATTTTTTGTTCTCGTCAAATAATCGACCTGTTAGCGCGAAATTAGCTGGAATAAAATTTTGAAACAACGCCTTATCAGTCTTAAGGCGATTACGTGTCCCTGTTTATGTGACTCGCCATATTTGTATCCCAAAGCTGCGAACGATAAGTCTGCAACTCTGGTATGGTGCGCGCGCGTTTCAATTCCAGGCATTTTGTTCATAATATTACCGCGAACAGTACTGCTGGATCCGATGGTCGCGGGATCGAATTACGGCCGCGGTGGCCGCGTTTTTGTATAGAGGCGGAATGCTATAGAGTCCTCTACGGCATATCTCATAACCATATCGTGGTATTGGGGCGTGAAGCCCCATAAATTATTGCAGCGAATAGTTCTTGCAGCATTTTGGTTCTTCGTAGGTGTCATTGGATCTTCCAAGTCCGTTCTTAATTTCGTAAAAAAAAAAAAAGAAGAAAAAGCCCATTAGATGCCGAGGGCACCACCTCCACATGAGAATGACAACGCTCTCTTCGTGTTTCTCGTAGTTAAAAAAAAAAATTTTTTTTATCGCGTTCAAAGTTAAAAATCGTGCTTTGACTTTGCATCAACGTTGCGTCCTGTGGGGCGGTGTTCGCGGGCGATCACCTTTCAGAGATTATATAGAGCACTCCAACTGCGCTTTGATTGGCTTCTCGAGCGAAACCGGAAGATGATAACGGCCTCTCGTGAACTTCCGGGCTACGTCATCGTTGTACTTCCTGGTGGTGGCCGTTGGCGCTCTCGGCTTATCGTGGCTAAAGGGGCGTGCCTTTTCTGCGGTCGTAATTGGCGATGAAATAAGGAATACAGTATACATGCATAAATGGGCAGTTGTAGCATATATGCTTTCGATCGTCTTCCACAAGTCGCATCATTCGAAACGCTCTTCATGGGGGCATCTTGTCATCTTCGGCGCCGTCCTGCTTATAATTATTTGTGAATGTTTCTTGTAAAGCTGGTCGGAGCGTGGTTGAGCAAAATTTGTGCAGTCCACTACGGTCATATCCGCGTTGAATTTTGCGGGGTTCTCAAAGCGCCGAATGTTCGATACGTAATATACCAAGAGTTTCCGGTATAGAGGCGGCTGACGTTGTACACAAATAAATTTCGAACTGTTTGCAGCTGATCTTGTTCCTGACATTCTGAAGCAACGTGCCATCGTTCTAGCGTTTTCACGCTATATAATTAAGTGCGCGATCATTTCTGTGCCGACTCGGCGAGAAAGAAGTGCCCGTCACGTGACGGGCAGTTTTTTTTTTTTTTTTGCTCGTCTTACGCACGCAATATGAAACGCTATAGAGAAATAGATATATCAGATGAAAGAAAATGGCTTCGTCGAAATATTTCGGAACGATCGAGTGAAATCCATTTGAGCCAATTTTCATTACTTGAGGCGATAGGTGTGGCACTATAAGTATAAACGAAAAAGAAGGGTAATAAGGCACGAAACAAAATACACGGGCTGCCATGTACGGTGTTTCATGTCTTATACCGTTGTTTCTCGTCTGTAATTAGCGCCACATCTCTTAATAGATTCCCTCTGTAAGACAGTGTTTAGAGGCGGCGTGTAGTGTATTGTACGTACTAGAGCTATGAATCTTGTTTGTATCACGACGCACACACCCACCAGGATGCGCCTTGTGTCGAGCCGTTTTACGCGCTTACGAACACTGCATAAGATGGACGACGCTGTGTGGACGCCGTCCGACAAACATGTCGCAGGAAAGGCCGCAGCGCAGAGCAGGCGCCGACGTCATCACGGGAACAAAGATCGCGCTACTTGCGTCAGCGGAGCGTGCATATCATACGACGACGAAATAACGGGCGGTTAATTGGAGTACAAACGCTTACGCGTCACGTAAACGCCTCGAAGAGATCCTGCTTGGAGTTTTTACGGCGAAGCTGTTTATGAGACTTATATGGCTCGCGGCCGCGGCGCTATCCTGGGCTGTCACACGTATGATTTAATTCCCACTTTTGTGCCTTATATGGCCTCGATGTGGAAAGGTGGACCATAACACGTCGAATGTATGCAGCTCCGTGTGCAGTTGCTGTCATGCGTATATTAGTCTATAATAAACATTTCAGCTGCTAAAGATACAAAACGGCAAAACATCGACAGCCCGCGATGACGGTATAATACTGAAATGTGTGCGTTTATAATATAGTCCACAACAACCTCGCCTGAATGGCGTCCGGTGCGGTGTTCGCAGAAGTCTGCAGTGCGCGCGCATTTCTCTTGCGTTCGACCAGCTCTTGCTTAGGTGATATGGCGATTATGCGAAGCCCTGTGCGCAGCATTTGAAATAAACGCGGTGTCATAACACCAAGCCAAACGTGATATCGTGTAACCTTATTAATAAACGCACAGAAAACATAATAACCGCGAGAGGCGTCACCTTGTGGATTAACCCAGTGGTATAAATGGCGCAGGATCGCACATTTCGGCTTCACTTGGTTTATACATCTGTATACGGGGTGCGTCGGCGAGGATATCTTTTTTTTTTTTTACCCCTATTGATTGTTGGGCATATCCGATTCCGTTTTCGTTCACTCACTTTCTCAACGTTGCGTTTTTCACGTGCACTGAACATGTACCTGCACCGCGGCGCGATGTTGCGTGCCTGAAAGCAACGATTGAGGATGTGTACTACGCGCAGTATTGATGATCGTTGCGTTCCTGGACTCTGTACAAACAAAGACATAATGAGGAGTTATATATATATATATATATATATATATATATATATATATATATATATATATATATATATATATATATATATAATATGTTCCATAACAATTTCTTTCGGCGTGATTATCATTCTTGCGAACGCTTGCGTGAGCGTTTCTGTATACACGTTTCCACGTTTCCAAAACGCAAGGAAATGTCCGGTATTTCGGCCATTTCCGTGCATTTTGTTCGCCTGAAAAAGTGCGGGTTATATTTAGCCGAGGACATTCACGAACGAAAAAAACAAAAACAAGGGGGGGGGGAGGGGTAGTTGCTTCTTAGCGGGATTTTCCGGTCCTTGATCGAGTGACGTGGATCCCGTGGCGTTCGTATCTGCTTTTCTTCTTTTCCGCAGGCGATCCAAATGTATCTCATGAACTGCACGCTACAGTGTGCCTCATAATCATATACCTTCGTTCATTTCTGCCACTTAATGCCCCAGCAATTAAATTATGAAGCCTTTTAATAACAGCTACGTACTTTGTTAACGCCGTCGCTCTCCAGCGTATATACCCTTGGCTTGCTGCGGGCACCCTTGGCTTAACACTTTACTATCTGTGATGTGGGCTGCTCGTGGTCCGCATCACTGATAACAAGAGCCCGCTGTAATGTGTTCCGTTGTGAAAGTTTACTTTCTCGAGTGTCATTGATTAAACAAAAAAAGTCAATCAGCGAGGTCAGTGCGTTTACGAATCACACTGGCAATAGATAACGAAAGGGGAAATGATCAAGTGCTCGTTTCCTTGTTTTACACAACCTCGTGAACCTAACAGAGAATTACACCATTGACACCAAGGAAAGCATAGGGGAAGTTTTTAGCTGTGGTGTGGTAATTGCGACATATATGGAAGGGAGTTAAAGTGGACGAAAAAAAAACTCTAGATAGCGTAAATAGTGATGTTGGCTGGGGAAGGAGAAAATAATTGTGTAGGATGTCCACGTCTTCAACCTATATTGACGGCGTTATCTACCTATATTGACGGCAGGAGCAAATATATATATAGCAAGGGACACAATCTAGCAGAGGCGTTGTCTATCGGTGACACTTGCTTGGTTATTAGAACACTGCCCGCCAAGTAGATAACGCCAAAGAGGGGGCGCAATTTCTCTATAATCAGTCGCGCATGGCACGTGGTCTGTATTATTTTCACATAGTGCGGCTTAAGCAGAAAATAATGTCGCAGCAATATTTCAACGTAATTTTGTCGATGAGTTTATTCTTGCAATTTCTCAACAAAAATATTGTTGACGAAAGTCAGTGGCCGTTTCGAAATTGTTGATGAATTGTTGAAACAACATTCTCGCAACATTTTGTCAATAAAACGTCAACAGCCACTTTCGTAAGGGCTAGGCCACGGGCTCGCGTATTCCGTTTCATAAAGATATATGACAGCTGTACTATCGTGAGCAATATGAAAGGGAACACAGGAACGCGTGGCAAACAGCCTCGAAACCGACTCGGAGCGATACGCGGATGGCGCTATGAAAAACGAAGTGGAAAGGAGGGCGCTCTTGCACTAGCTGTTGGCACTCCCACCGCGCTGGCGTTTCTACGAAGCAGCTGCCGTTTCAGCGATAACACGGTATCGTCTGATATTCGCAGTGGCATGCAGCGATTCGTTTCCTTTTCTTTCATCTTTTTTTTTTCTTCACAGAACCGCTCGTTGCAATGCCAAGTCCTGCACTTTGAGCAAACAAACGCACGGCAGGAGTGCCAACAGTTGTTAGAACAGCGTTCCCCTCTCCACTATATTTCTGACGGCTTGCCGCCACGTATCACCGATGCCTGGGTTTCAGGCCGTTTGCCACGCGTTCCAGTGTTCCCTTTCATATTGCTCATAATAGTACATCGAACCTTCGTTCTACGGCACACACCGCCTTTGACGCCTGTAATGCGATTCTGTATAAAGCTCAGTGTGCACGCATTGTGGCCTCGCGCAACACGATCCAACAATGATTATTGTTTGCCTACAGCGGGTCGCGCATTATAGCGAACAAACGTTATAAACAAAACACGCACATGAACTGATGGCAGCACAGCATATCTGAAGGCTTCAAAGGCGACGCGTCAAAGTGTCATTATGTATATACAACAGCTACCGGATGCATTGATATTCGCGCCACATAAAATGTGCAAATGAACAGAGCGTGATAAGCCGGATATACGCACACGTGACGATTGTGCAGTGAATCGTGTGATGCGCATATGCATGTCTTGACTCGGGCGTGCGCTGGTGCTGTGCTTCGATAGCTTTATGTAGTCGACAACGTGATGTAGGCGTCGAGCAGAAATGCTATTTCGTTGGAAACTCACACGGTCTCCTCAGCATTTTACTGTTGTTGTTATGGGGGTTTTAACGTCCCAAAACCAGCTCTGATTATGAGAGACGCCGTAGTGGAGGGCTCCGGAAATTTAGACCACCTGGGGTTCTTTAACGTGCACTGACATCGCGCAGCACACGGGCCTCAACATTTCGCCTCCATCGAAATGCAGCCGCCGCAGCCGGGATTCGATCCCGCGACCCTCGGATCAGCAGCCGAGTACCATAGCCACTAGACCACCGTGGCGTGGCAGTCAGCATTTTACTGTACCTGCAAAAGCAGGGTAATTTTCGAGGAGTTGTTATTGATTGGGATGTTAAAATGCAACTGCTTTTTTTCGTGACTTGGCCTTGTGACAGGTGTCTTTTTACTCAGTTAATATCAATACTTGACATTCTCCATTACAGCAAGGTGCGTTCAGGTAAGGACAAGCAGGGGTCCCGACTGTTTTCTGTTTTCAGCTAAATTTTTATATGAGATGGGCAAATGTCTCCTCATAAAGAAATCAACGTTCGTTTTACGAAATTGAGGGCGAATTCATTGAAAAAAATTCACGTTTCACTACAGGTGCAAAAGAGCATTTTTGCATTTTACAGATGTGGCAAACTATAATTCTGAAACTAGCGCATTGTACGCGCCGAAATATTTTTTTTCTTTCAGTTATTTTGCGCCAGTTGTACTTTTGACCCCAATAAGCTGAATTTATATCGTCCATGATGCATCTTGAAAAATCGCTAAACTTCATTTCGGAGTAACTGCCTTTCGCTGACCCCGATTTGGAGGTCTTTTTTGCCTGTTTAACTGAAACTGTGCAACTGAATATTTTCGTTCTCCCAGGGTGTTCTGCAATTTAAAATTAAAAAAAAAATGCGGCTGAATGAATTACATATTCCGTTAAAAAAGAAATCCCAGAAATGCGAGAATTGCTGAAACGGCGATTTCAAATGCATTTAAAAAAATAATCATCGCCGGCTTTATAAATAATTCTTAGAATACGGAAACATGCCTCATAAAACTTCTGCCGCAAATTTGCGTTATTTGTTCTAAACGAGAAAATGCAGCCAATTTTCGGACCTATGTATGGTTACCTAAGAACGAACTGTGTTCCAGTAATAATATAGAAATCCCTGAAACATTTCATTTTTACCGCAGTGTTTTTTACGTGGTAGTGACGATGACTCGGCGCTTAAGTCACTAAATAATTGACATTTAATTAATAGCGCTCCTACAATCGCGTCCATTCTTTGACGTTGCAACGAAATAAGGACAGAACGTCCTTATTTGTTATTCTTTTTGTCATTTTGTTATGGGATAGTTGGGGGAACCTTATTCTGGTCATATATTCATTTTCCCCTCCTATCTAAATTGCTCCCCGAAAACGATGTGCGAGTCTGGAGCCTGGGGGGAAAATGCGTCAATGCCACGGCATTGGATGAACCGGATATGTACTTCAAATGCAGGCAGTCGCAAAATGGGTTCCGAATACATTTTTAATTATTATTTAACTGTTTATATTAGTTGCAAAAGTTCCTAGGCAACGGAACAAAAAAAAAAACAATGAAATAGTCGGGACACTTCGTCTGTGCTTAGCAGTCTCGTGACGCTGCATACACAGGCGGTTGACTCGCTTTATCTTGCAGAGTCATTTGACTCCTTCGGTATAGTTTCTTTACTCTTGTCTTCAAGAGTTCAGCGGATTCTCCCATCAGTGGTCACATCATCCTTTGCTCAAGAGTCCTAGCACTCTCCGTAAGAGAGTCAAAGTACACTCCTACAGCGCAGAGTCTCGCGGCTCACCGGCAAAAAGAGAGTAGACGAGTATCTTTAGGGGGAGTGCTTGTTAGGACTCGCCAAATTGAGTGAATTACGCGCTCTGAGCAATTTGTTCCAGTGATGGTGTGTACTGTTGTTTGCCGGCGTAATTGCACATTACAGAGCCAGCACCCACCACCTATCTGCAGGAGTACTTTTATCGCTTACGAGTTCTCTTCTGACAAGGCTGCGGTCAGCGGAGCACAGGACAGTTGATTGATAGAGCAATTATTAACCTTGTCGATGTGACAGGCACCTATAATTTGCACGCAGCCGGTGTCCGGTCTCTTATCTATAGGATATATCAAATGCATCGTGAAGCGTGAACGCCATGTTGCTCTGATAATTGTTTCATCAAGCTGTATACAGGCTGCCAGTTTCGCCAGGCCGTGCGTGCACGTTTCTCATGTTAGTGTAATGTAATGTAATTTGAAATTAAAGATCGAAATGATTTATCTAGCGGCACTTCAGGAAATTTGTAATTCACTGTTTAACTGCCGACGCGACGTACCGCTCAGATGTATACACGTAGGACCGTTTCTTATATGGGGCGCACCTTGCGACGAAGATCAAGGCAGAAGAATTCAAATTGGTTGTGGGACTATAGTGTTCTTTTAACGGATCATCATATCCATGCAGCGCGCGCCGCAAAACATCCCATGGCACGTACTCCACCGCTTCCGGGGGATGTTTTGCAATGAATCATTCTTCGCCGTGGCCGCAGGCCGCGCTGTCTGTAGCTCGTGTAGACGATAAAGTCGAGGCAACTGCCGGCGGTCGGAGAAAAGCGCTCGCCATAAATTAACCGCTAATGCACGCGTCCTCCTGCAGCCGTGTATATACGTTTTGGCTTATTTATTTTGGTCCGAATGGCACACTCTCTCAAGCGCGCGCGATCATCTATATTACCCTGACGCGTTAAAACCGTGCAGCGTATAGCTAAAGCCGCGATATGTTCAATACCGGAGGAGAAAGCGTAGTTCCGCGTTCGCGCCGACCTCGATTGAGCGCCCGCACGCATGTGCCGCGTATTTTTCAATATCCGCAAAAGAGCGCGGCCGTCATTACGATCGTTGTGAAATAAAAGTCGTTATAGCGTGCCGTTGGGCACATTTTGCAGCGTGTCGTTCAGTGGCGGTATATGTATAAACACAGCTAGGCGTTCGCTCCAGCGTTCATCGCGCACTGCACGGTACTAAGCTGCGCAGCAGCTCGGCGGCGGCCGCGGAAACAATGGACAGCGCCAGCGAGCGCAGACTTGGCTGCAGCCTTGCGTGCTACTGCTGCGACGGCTCGGTGAAGATAAGGAGCCGTTCTCTCTCTCTCATCCCTCCTCCCCTGTCCCACCTTCATGTGGGTCACGGCCCACATTTTCCGAGGGACGCGCGGCGTACTGCGAGCCCGCGAACTTTTTATTTCGCTCTCGTGAGACGCCTGCCTGGAAAACCCTTTTTTTTTCTTCTTCGAGGTGTCATTGATAGCTCGCAGTGCTGCTGCCTTCGTCATGGACGAACGCGTTTGCGTGTCTGCGAAGGGAGGCCTCACACATAGGCGAGAGGCCTGACCTTTCCGGCTTGACACGCTTCCCAGATTATTTTCCTTGCAACCCCGTATATAAGTTATAGGCGAGGCCGCGGTAGTGCCCGTGGAGGTAAATTTAGTGCGATTGCGATATTGATAACAAACTCGGATAAATGCCTGGATGGCCGAACGTGGTAGTAGTAAACACTTAAAAGGATTGGTCATATATCTCATTGCTATCGCTTGTGAGATGACCAGTGCTCGCATTTCAGAATTCGTTCGTGGGGCATTTAAGTGGCTGTTTAGCGAGATATTCTAGGAGCTGTTTATCTTTAGCGAGTTTAACGTCCCGAATTTGGCACTCGTTTTTAAAATAAAAGTGTACAAATAAAGAAGCCTTTGGATATGCACACAGGAATGTGCATAGTTACTGCATATAAGGAGTTGAACTTACTATTTCCTGCACGTTAAGGGACCCCAAGTGGTCTAAATTTCCGGAGCCTTCCACTACAGCGTCTCTCATAATCAGAACTGGTTTTGGGACGTTAAACCCCACAAAACAACTATTTCCTGGCCATGCCAAGTACATGCTGTAGCTGCTGCAGATGATTCAAAAAGGAGCAATATCTTGCTTTATTTATCGCATGTAATTGTCCATATTTTTCTATCTTTTATTTGGGATTTAATGCCCATCAAAGCTTTCCGATCTCAATTTACGTTTATGGTGCTGTTAGAGAAATGATACACCCCTCACTGCTCTCAGTTAGTAGAACTTTACAATGTGCAGTAACGCTTGCACCATGAGGAGGAGTCTTCTAGTATATATTTCAAACGTACTTAGTTTTAGAGGGTTAAAGATATCCGTGTCGTCGTGTACCGTTAATGAAACATTGTCTCAAGCCAGCATAAATGTGGTTGTCGTAAAGTGCGCTACAAGTGAGAGTGCTTAATTGTTGAAAAGCTGAAGAAATGAACATTGAGAAACCAGCTTTATTTACCCTGTAAGAAAGACTTGGGGTCGTGGCCTTAACTATTGTCTGCCCTGCGGGCCTACTTTTTTTACGGCAACAGCACTCTGACTGCATTTTGTTGCACTGTGAACGCGGCTGTGTGTGTGAACATGCACACATGTCACTTGTTCTTCCCACTTCCCCTCCCCAATGTTTGTTAATGTGGCAATCTGAACTGGGCAATACAAAACAGATCTGTATATTGATTTGTTTCAGTTGAGGGTGCTTGTTAGATATTTAGTATATGTAGCACACTTAGCTGAAGGACAATCATTCCTTCTTTTATTGCTTGAAAAGCCAGATGTTGTATACATTGTTAATTTGAAGGCAATTGAGAAGCAACTACTAAGATTTTAACTACATTCAGTAAAATATGACATGTACATGGTTATAGACAGTTATGTTGTCCTTGAATAGATTTATTTGTGTAGGAAGGTGCATCCACTGTGCAAATTCCACGTGGCAATGACCCACCCATTCCATTGGAACACATGTGGGATGGGTGCATGCACTCAATGTAGAAGCAAAGATTATCAACTGGGTGGAGCCCGCCTAGCCACCGAGGTCACCAGGCGTTTTCGTACGGGCCATTATATATACAGGGTGTCCAGAGTGCGTCTGGCTTCTGCCAAATGCATTGGATTCATTAGTGAGCCTGGAGCAGACATGTAACCAGCGGCTCAGCAGGGGTAGATGCCTCCTGCTAAACGGCATAATTTATGAAACTGCCGAGGTTTTATAAATGCATGCTCTCCCTTGTAATGACTGTCTGGCGCTTTTTCTTTTTTCTTTGGCTAGAAGGCAAGCATGAGGCGATTCTCTTCCCGTATTAATAGACGCCTCTGCGCGAGAGATAGCTTAATGCATCACGACAAGTCCTGCGTTTTGCTTTGTCTGCTGTGAATCAGCTGCGAGTCTAATAACCAGCTTCAGCAGACTGCACAATTGTAGGCTGTCGAGCGATATGCATTCTGTGAGCTCGCTTACAGATAGACGAAGAACAGTGCAAAAAGGCGAGAACAAAAAGGAAGACACACACATGTGCTGTCCCCCCCCCCCCCCCCCTCCTTTTTTTTAGCTCCTGCTGTGCTGCAGTTCTGTGAGATGCAGTTCCTGCAGCTTTTTTTTTTTTTTTCTAGCTCCTGCTTTGCTGCGGTTCTGTAAGATCGTTTGGAGGTTATGTAAGATGCAGTGCAAGTAGGGCATGACTTCTACATTTTTCTGCTGTACAGGAGATATCATAAAAAGAAAAAGTGCAGATGTGTGTCTTCCTTTTCGTCCTCGTCTTTTCGCACTGTTCTTCGTCTAATTCAATTATTCATTTATAACTTGGGGCAGCAAGTCAAATACTTGAAATAAACATGCTGATGTAATTTCAAACAGGTACCCAGGGCACCAATTCTGCCATTTCTTCCACTTACAGCTGGTCTGTTCTCACCAGGAATGGTGAACTGGTTATCACACAAGCCTAACATTTCAATCTTGCTCAGCTGAATATTCACCTCTAGTGTCCCTTTAGTGCCGCGTTATTTCATTAGGCTCATTCCTTACCAGACGGGTGTCTGTCGAACCCTGGATTTAGCCTTATATGAATAGCAGTATTGTTAAACAATGGTGCATCAATAACTTTACAGGCTGGTTATGAAATTATTGCTCAAATATCTTACTGCCTTTTAGCGCATCCAGCCAGATAATTTTAATCACGTGTGCACAAATGTTGCACATCGTTTACTGAGGAGATTCGGACCAGCATCCTGCAGTGGGGCAGCAGCCGAGAGCTCAACTAATGTCAATAGACAATGCAGGACCCGCCACTACTTCCTGCATTAAATGGGATTTGAACAAATTCTTTTTAGGATGAAGACATTCATCGTAGTGCATTCAAGCAGTTTATTTCATTGTGCAGTCTCTTTGCTCTTGTACAGTGAGGATTGTTCTGGCTGCAGCAGCTGGTGCCTGCACATTTGCTAGAGGTATTCCATTATCTTGAAAGCTCATAGTGCTTGCTGTGCAAGTACATAGAACAGCTGCTAAAGCAGTAACCATTGTGTGCTTATGTGGCTCATTTCAAATTTACAGCTGCCATCTATTGTGGCAGCTGGGAAACTTTTTTTTGTAACCATGTACTCACTTTAATTTTTGTTGAGTCTGACACGCTTTGTGCATTCTGCATATATGTTCCAAGCTTTTAAGGGACAAAGAGAACTTGAGTAATGTTAAGATGTTAATATATCATACTCTCAAGCGATACTATTTAGTACCCCCTTAAGCTGCTGCCCTGTAAGTGACGAACCTCGAACAAGCCCAACTTGAAACATCGCACGATGGCGTTTTTAGATCTAATTGCTGAATGGCAATACTAAAGGAAAATGGCTTCAATAATCCGTCGGAAAAGGTCAATGTCATTTTTCTTTGTTTTTTTGCAAGGCAAAATACAGAGTGATAGAACCATGCAAACAGAAGGTGAGAGAAAATACTGAAAATTGCTGGAAATACAGCTCACTTATAAATTCACCAGCTACACAAACTGTTAAACTTCAATGTAAACTTCACATTGAGACATAAACAAAAAGAGAAACAGATAATCTTTAATATATGCAGGCGGAGCTCACGTGCTGTGGCAGCCGCTGTCATGCGATAGGATTTTCTGTTTGGTACCGGTACCATAAAATGAATGCAACGAGTTAAATCAAGTGCATGCACCTGGCATGGACTGAGGAACTCACGTACACAATGCGATCAATTTCTGAACATTGGTGTCAAGCATGTGGCGCTTGTTGTTGTCGTAGCTCAGTTGGTAGAGCATCGGACGCGACATCCGAAGGTCGTGGGTTCGGGTCCCACCGAAGGCAGGTTTGTCTTTTCGTCCACTTTAATTCCTTTCTACCTTCTCCACAATTAAAATACCACAAGTAACTTCCCCTATGCTTTCCTAGGCTTCATTGTCTGTTTGCTCATTAACTTGTTTCTAACAAATAAAGAACGAGCCCTTGACCCCTTCCCTTTCGTTATTTCATAGCTTGGGCCTCGTTGCGGCAGACTTGGTGCCTTAGGTAGCATGCGAGGGCTTATTGGGCAGCAGCCATCTCAGCTAAGTTCACGTTCTACGTGACGCCTCCTGGCAAGAAAGTGCGTTCCACGCATGCCGCCTTGGCCATGAGTGGCGCTGCCTAACACTCCCAGGATAATATGTACATAAATACACAATAAAGTGGACGGGGAGACGGCCGCCTTCGTAGCTCAGTTGGTAGAGCATCGGACGCGACATCCGAAGGTCGTGGGTTCGGGTCCCACCGAAGGCAGGTTTGTCTTTTCGTCCACTTTAATTCCTTTCTACCTTCTCCACAATTAAAATACCACAAGTAACTTCCCCTATGCTTTCCTAGGCTTCATTGTCTGTTTGCTCATTAACTTGTTTCTAACAAATAAAGAACGAGCCCTTGACCCCTTCCTTTCGTTATTCATAGCTTGGGCCTCGTTGCGGCAGACTTGGTGCCTTAGGTAGCATGCGAGGGCTTATTGGGCAGCAGCCATCTCAGCTAAGTTCACGTTCTACGTGACGCCTCCTGGCAAGAAAGTGCGTTCCACGCATGCCGCCTTGGCCATGAGTGGCGCTGCCTAACACTCCCAGGATAATATGTACATAAATACACAATAAAGTGGACGGGGAGACGGCCGCCTTCGTAGCTCAGTTGGTAGAGCATCGGACGCGACATCCGAAGGTCGTGGGTTCGGGTCCCACCGAAGGCAGGTTTGTCTTTTCGTCCACTTTAATTCCTTTCTACCTGTTGCACACTAGTAACATAATGCATCTTAATTAAGAAGATATGGTGACCACGGATCTGCACTTTACCTGATTGCATGGGTCCTTTCTGTGCCCTTTTTTCCCTCAGGTTATCTGTGCTCCCCAGACGCCAATGTCTACGACATTGACTTCACACGCTTCAAGATACGGGACATGGAGAGTGGCATGGTGCTGTTCGAAATTGCCAAGCCACCGCCCCCATCTACACCTGGTGAGGATTGACTGCTGATTGATTGATTGCTTGATTGATTAATTCATTCATTCATTGCAGCATTTGGCCTATCTTCAAGTCAATGTGGTATTGCTGACTTGCATGCATGCAGATCTAAATACATGTTTGTTTTTACACTTTGCCCCCATCGGAATATAATTGCTGTGTCCAAGAATCAAGTCCACAACCTTGTTTTCATTAGCAAGATGCCTTGGCTCCTAGTCTCCTGGAGATACCTGGTATGGGGGAGTGAGCTGTGTTGTAAGGACAGTATTTCATTTGTGTGTAGAACTGAACTGGAAAGAGTGAGCAGTTTACATTCTCAGTGTTGTACTTGTGTAACTGTCGTGTGTTAGTTTGGTGAAGCTAAAATATTGGTCACTGAAAAACATGCTTGGTGTCCAGAGTAACGGAACCATGGGATCATATTGTTATGTACAGAGCTTGCAAAACAAGATATACACCAGATACTAGATGGAAAACAGTCAATGTAGAAGGAGCCTGTGGGAGAAGTCCCAACTCTGACATGAAAGTTCCACTAAAGTTCCGCAAGGCATGAGAAGATTGAACTCACTTTCTTAGTTGGCAATGACAACTGGTAGCTCATCTACGACATAGTGGCTGCTCGTAGCGACGAAGCAGTGTCATTCCGCATTAGTATCAGGAGGCTTGCAGGCAGCTTCTTCGGCACTTGGCTGCTTTGAGGGGTTTGATGTGCAGCTTCAGGTGTAGGAACTGGTCCATGGGCTTTGTTGTGCAACCCAACAGACTTCGGCAGGAACAGCAGCCAGCCGACACGTCTGCCAGTGATGGCTCTTCTTCGCCCCATTCCAAAAACTACCTAGTGGTCCTTCTTTTTGCGTAGCCGCAAGACCAATTCCTTGCTCACCGCTTCTTTGTTTACAATTGTAATCATTTTCGATTTTGAAGAGTCGCTGAAGCGCGGCATTCACGATGCATTGTGGCACCTCAGGAAAACACTTCATGTGTCCATCAATCTGCATACACAAAACATTGCAGTGACCTATGGTCTAAACAAACTAAAAGCTTCAAATGTACACAGACAATCTCGTGTACTTACCACCAATTGTCGTTTTTTTGTCAGTTTATCACTTTGTTGCTTGCAGCGCTGAACAGAATTTTGCTGGCATTTTGCTCTGCATCTCTTTTTCTACTATTATACCAGCGGTGCTGCTATGGTGATACAGCGGTTGCTGTGTTCGGCTGCTGACCTAAAAGACGCAAGTTCGATCCTGGCCATGTGTGCTTGGGCACACGTGTGCACATGCATGTGTGATAACCATGCTTTCCTTCTGTACACCAAAGCAAGGGATATAGATGTGACTGAACCCAGGTACCGTGGCATGTACGGTGTCACTGAGCTTGGCTCAACCAAACATTTCAATTGGGGCTAACTAATTTCAGCAGCTGATTTAAAGCTCACTGGCTTTTATTGCTACTAGGCTTCATCTCTGCATTCTTTCTTAAATAGTAACACAGATACTGCAAAATGCCACAGCAGTTCAGTTCAATACACGCACTTGTTGCACTTATACTGGATTCTCTTAAAGTAATGCAAGCCCTTCTGTGTGGCCTTGCTGTTCTCATTCTCTCGATAACATTGCATTAGGAATTTTGTAATTTCATTCTTAATTTTAAACAGTGGTTCTTCTCACTGGTAACGGAGACATTCCTTGCAGTAGTGGCACATAGTCCTTGAGGTGCATCATCACAGCAGGTTCTGTGCAACTCAAAATGGGAACCAGCATCCATGTTCCCATCATTGTAGCGATCGAAAAAAGGCATTTGTTATTGGAAGATTAGCTTGCAATGTACACACGTAGTTTTCATTGGTTGGGTTGGGGGGAGAGACTTTGAGCTGTGCTTTGTTAACTTTGCTTCTTGCACTCTTGTAGACGGGGACGACGCTGGTGAAGAGCAGCAACTCGAAGGCGAGTGCCAGGACCCCAATGCGGGTCGCTTTGTCCGGTACCAGTTCACGCCGCAGTTCCTCAAGCTCAAGACGGTGGGGGCAACGTAAGTCTCTCTGTAAAACTTTCTTTCTCTTTCTGCAGAAGCCAGTGCTTTACGGAGCAGTATGATGCTTGCCTCAGTGGTTCATGTTTCACAGTGCACACATTATGCTGGTAAGATCGCTCAGTTCTGAGGGAGGCCTGCAAGGTTGAAACCTGTAGCACCAGCACAACGCCAGCATGAAAAGGAATACAAGCTGATGGTACAATGGTGGCTGGCCACTACTGCAGCAAAGATGCTGAGCCTGCTTTTGATCTGGGCCAAAGAGAGCGTGTCCATGCCATATGCACAGCCACTCAGCAGCTGCATTTGTTGACCAAAAGAGCAAACATGTCACTATGTCTTTTGTTGCAAACAAACAAAGGCATGCAGGCGCCAAGGCACCACTCATCCATGCGTGCAGAAGTGGCTGACATTGTGCTGTAACGAAAGCTGCTGGATTAACAGTGATCAGATGCGGATCGAGCTCCGGAGTTACAAGTGGGAGTGCCTTAGTGTGCTTTCAAGTGTGGTGCTTTCAAGAAAAGGTTGCCAAACATGACTCGCGTCACGTCACGTGGATATTATGAGACACTTGAAATGACTGGCCCACTGGTAATGTAGCTCTACTTCAGCACCAATTTCCATCATAGGACCACAAAACAGACAAAAATGAATAAAGCTCATTCTTTTCTTCAATGCCATACCAGTGACACAATTTTGTGTCACTAGCTGTATTCCTTGACCATGGTGCTGACCACACTTGCTTTGTGCTGTGTAGCAAACTGGTCATTGTGGAAAATACCTTGGGGCATAGAAAGAAAACTCCATTTATGTTCTACATTATAGTTGTACTTGATGACATTTAAAGCATTAAATGTTTGTTTGGCACTAAATTTGCATTTAAGCTCATTTAATTTTTTTGTTCCTTTGCTGAAATAAGGGAATTAAAGGGACTGACAACTTACCAGAACTTGTGAACAGACTTTTGTGCATTTGGATATATCCTGAACTATACATGATGGAATCGAGCATCCTGGCATGATTTGAGTAGGATTTGTACTTTAGATTGAGTTAGAAAATCGCGGCAACCAAAACATGATGTCGCCTGCTGGTGAAGCCTTGGTACCGAGTTTTGAAGTTTTTAAATTGCTGGGCATTGCCTCCTGCTGTTCAGATAACCATAACCTTGACATAAAAATGGTCAGTATATAAAAACTCATCCCCACTCTATTCTTTGGACATTGTGTGCATGTGCTTCATCACGGCAGCACCTGGCGCAAACGAGCCTGATGGCTGTCTGCCACAGTTTGCAGCATCTGTTACTTATAAGACTCCAGTGGCTAAAAATTCTCGTAAAGTTTCACAGTGTTTTCCCTATTGCCATTCTATGATTAGACACTCTGGGCGGTAAGCTTTCTGTTTCTGTAAAAATACAGGCATCCTGAAGATTGAATGTCGGTCTGTTTAAAGCTTGATGATGTGGATTTTGACACAATAACTATATCGGACATAGTAGCTGCCCTTTTAACACGCGAAGCACTGGGGATCGTTGTTAGTGTAAATCACCTGTGACATTGCCCACTCGCGCGTGTAAATGAGTGACAACGCGTGGTGCAATATATACAATGTTTTATTTGTCATAACTCGTATGTCGTGTTGAGTTCTGGATTCTGTTTTCCCTTTATTATCACAGCTTTGTGGTCCGTGAAATGTAGAGCCAATGGTTTTTCTATCGGATCTAGCCTGATGTTGGCAAAGACGAGGTCTATGCATGTTCCCCTGATGGTTGTCTGTTGTTTCCATCATACGAAATGCATCGTAGAGCATATCGAGACATCATATACTGCACAAGCCAGTCGCTGTCCGTGATGTCTACGTTGAAGTCTCTGACAAGTACGAAGGGGTTGTTCTTGTACTCGCACATGGCTAGATCAATGCACTTTTCTACGTTGCCTCTGGAGAGATTCGGGGCCAAGTACACTGCAAGTACATTGCAACATGTTTGCCGTTGTGAGATTGGCTCATTATTGGTAGGTAGAGATTAACCGTGGTCTGTGGCAATTTCATGGATATCCCAACACCACTTGCCGATCGCTCTGCTTCTTCTATGCGGATGATGGGGAAGAATCCATTTATGTGCAGTCCTTTCGCGTTCCACGTTTCATTAAAGCAAAAGACGTCTGCTTTCATTAGTATGGGATCTCGTTCGACATCGTCTGCGTGGGCATTGAGGGAGCGAGTGTTCAGCAAGACCAGATTCAGCAAGACTTCAGGCTAGATCTGGTCAAAAAACCATTGGCTGTACATTTCACGGACCACAACGCTGTGATAATGAAGGAAAAACGGAATCCAGAACTGAACACGACATACGAGTTATGACAAATAAAACACTGCATATACTGTACACACGCGTTGTCACTCATTTACATGCGCGAGTGGGCAATGTCACGGGTGATTTACGGTAAGAACGATTCCCAGTGCTTCGCCCACTTGTCATGATTCATTTCATGGAGATGCTTGACGTAGTGTGATCCCATCATTATATCTTGTGATCATCATTATATCTTGTGATTATCACATCTTGTGATCATGCAGAAACTCCCTAGTTGGCATAACGGCATCATCATGTCAAATGTGAGGTTGTTGTCATAGCGTCTCAATATCAGTGGATGATGTCGTCAGTATGTGTCATGTGGTGACGTCACATGAAACATGACGTCTGATAACATCATGTGATGCTCCTTGTAGATGTAGCTCCCACTCCTTAGCGTGGTCGTTGGGATTGGCGTACATTTTGTCTGATCTGATTGCCACATATACTCTCAGCTGAGTAGAGGCTAACAGCTCCGCAGTAAACTAATGAATGCTGACACACCTACGAGAAGTGTGCAAGCTGGAGCATAAAGCTCGCTCACATTTGAAAAAACAACTCTGTAGCCTTGGGAAGCCATTGATGGTGCCCCAATGCCTTTACTACAGTGGAACAAGCACTCCGAAAAAGTTGCAGATGTTACTAATTCCTTCTGCAGTACCGCATAAATTTCAAATTCTTGGCAGGATCAAGGAGAGTGCCACCAGCATTTACGAAACTTTTTTGAGATTTACATCAGTTTAAAAATGTTACACTATGAACACACACAGCTGCTTTTTAAGGTGCGAGCACCGCAGTGCAAGACGCAACGAAAAATTGGCTTGTTCGGTGATGGCATTAAACCGAAATCTTAAAAAATTTGCATTTCATTGTGAAAATTCTAGCTAGCACTTCACTCAATACTGCGCCTACGTAAAGAGACATATTTGTAACATATCTGTGTATCACTTTAGTTGATCTAATTAGTATAGCTCACAGGATTGTGATAAGTTCTGGTGCAAAACGGCATAGTTGTACACCTATGTGAAAATAAAATTGGAGGCCCTAAATTTGTTTGGACTCCACAAATTCATGTGTTTCACCACTCCTTTCTTGTGCAACCAACTTCACTGATGATTTTAAGGGCTCCCTGGTGAGAACATTTCTGCACTTTTCAATATTTAAACAAGGAAATCGCATGTTGCCTCATGCTTCTTTTAAAATATAGTGCGACAAATAGCTTGTGAAGTAGCGCATGCTAAGAAGGCAGGCTGTTCAACTGATGCAACTGCGAACCATGCAGCTGATCTGGTATGCACTGCATGCCGCATGTATGTATGTTGGAATACAAGCCAGATATTGAACAATTGCTGGGTGCGAGAAGTATGAGGAAAGGTAAATTGTTGCCCATGGTCACAGGGAAGCACTTTTTCAGATGTAATAAGAAAATTATTGTAAATTGATGAGAATGTTGCCGTGAACACGTAAAATGCATTATTATTCTATATGCAGCACAGAGCACATATCACACATAAACTCCTACACTTTGGTGACACCTTTTTTCTGTATGCCCCAACTGTGACACTGCGAATGCATGTGATAGCTCATACAGATGGGGTCACTGCCATTGTCAAAATTTACTCTGTAGTAAAATTTTGCAGACACTGCATGTACAACCCGGTCAATGTTCCAGCAGGTACTTAATGGATAGTTTGATCATTTCCCGGGCATCCTGCCACTTTTGCTTTGTCACCTTGGCACTCCTGTCAAAACTACCATACCAAAGAGTTAGTACTGGCTGTAGCACCACATAAAGGAAAGTACAGGGCTTCACTGCTGCCTCAGTTGAAGGAAGTATGTCAAGAACAGATTAGGGGAGGTAAGCATTACACTGTCATATTTTTGCTGTTGGCTGTTTTCTGAAAAATGTCTGAGGGAGCACAACCATCAAAAAGCATTGTGCTCACCTTAGTTGTTAGGTTTCAAGAACAGATGTTGCGGAGTGCTGCATTTATTTGGACCATGAAGTACTTTTCTATACTTTCGAGACCAAGAATCTAGTTTTGAGCTTTGTTTATTGCGTTACACTAGCTGCTGTCGAGTGAGCGACACTTCTTCCTTTCGTGTCTGCCATGTGCAGCTGTGAATTCACAGAAACTGTGCCATTCGCATGACGTGCAGTATGCCAGTTAATTGACCTTTTCAGGCAGCGTCTCCTAGCGAGTTTCTTGATTGAGAAATACCGACTGCTCGCGTTGGAGAAGTGTTCACCGGCAACCCATATATATATATATATATATATATATATATATATATATATATATATATATATATATATATATATATATATATATATATATATATATAGGCACTGCATCTTGACTTGCAATGAAGTGCCGGTGGGAGATTTCACTTGTGCATTGTGCATAGTTGAACCGTGAGGATTCGTAGCATGCGCGAGATGTTATAAAACTAGATGGCGGTACTTGTAGTTGATGATGAAAGATGCGAGATGTTATAATAGTTTGATGACATTTACTCAAGTGTTTCACTTTTAATTGTGGGGCGAATTGCACGGAAGAGTTTCACGGTTTACCGATGATTCCTTCCGGAGCTTCGCCCCACTCATCATCATTCACCCCGTGAATATGCTGTGATTTTTTTTTCTTTCTTTTTCTGGTCTTGCAGGGTGGAGTTTACAGTGGGGAGCAAGCCCGTGAGCAAGTTCCGCATGATTGAGCGGCACTTCTTCCGCGACAAGCTGCTGAAGACGTTTGACTTTGAGTTTGGATTCTGCATCCCCAACAGCAAGAACACATGCGAGCACATCTACGAGTTCCCCACCCTCTCCCAGGATTTGTGTGAGTGCTGCTGGTCTACAAATGAATGTTTTTGTGATACGCCTATACCAGCATCCAGTCGCACTATGCAAGTTAAATATACCACTACCACAAGCTCATGTTAGTGTAGTAATTCTCTATCATTATTTAACACAGTTGAGAGTCTTGATATATCAAACCCAGAATGATTGCCTGTATTGAACTTATTTCATGTTGCTTTAAAAAATTGCATGAATCTTTAATCTTTGATCTTGAATAGGGTCATTTGTAAAATGGATGTGCAGTTGATCCGGAACATACCACACTCAAGGGGTATTTGCAAAATACTCTGGCATATCGATAATACAAAGTAAAAAATATCCCTGTTTACAGCTGTTCAGCAATGAACGTTTCAGATTGGGCATATCGATAATTCAAAGTAAAAAATATCCCTGTTTAAAGCTGTTCAGCAATGAATGTTTCAGATTGGTTTCTCATGGTTATTACAAGCACTAGCTTTATGATTTGCCCACAGTATTCAAAATAACATGAAAACAGTCGCATTTTATTTTGCATAAAATAAGACTAAGCTTGGCTTTAGGCTACCTGTGGGCTGTCATGTTCTTCCAGTCATCCTCAATATCATTGAGGCCTTACGAATCATCCATCTCCCACAACCTTCCATCCGAACCTTCCATCTCCCACAATAGCAGAGAATGGCATTGAATGCAAATGTTTTTTAGCGGTGGCATAGACGTACATCGCTGATTGGGTAGGCACCAACAACATAAACGATCTCGGTGTTGGTGCAGTCAGAAAAAGCTTGCACGTCATTATTGTCACCAATTAAAAAACTTGTTGTGACCCTGTTCGAGATAGTGCTCAGGAATGCCGAATGCTGATAACTTACGGAATTCACTGGGTTGTCCTACGCCATTGTCTGCACCGATGGCCTGCGCGAAGTCATCACTTAGCGCCACATTATGCATTTACGGAAACAGTTCACAATGGTGTTTCACCTGACTCAGTTTCTAAGCAGTCAGGTATTGCCCTGGGAACATCAATATTTAGGTCAACTGGCTTAACCACCAAACAGGTTGATCAAGTGCGAAGAGAGACATAAGTCTGCAATACACGCAAGGGCCAAAAGAAACATTACAGGATGACGATGGTGATCGGGGCGATGACAATTGGGGCTTAGTAGTAGGCAGCAGCAAGGCAAAGCATACAGAGAAATGGCATAAATGTTGTTTGCGAATTACATACCACAGTGCAAGGACAACCATGAGAATGTGCACATTGTGTTGATGAAGGTCAAGGTTGCCATTGCATACTACTGCCATAGTTGCATTTGCATGTGTCACTTGGTGCCGTTGGCCGATTTGAAAAATTGTTGTTGGCTGCGCATTGCGACCTAAACAGGGTGCATCAGGCAAGTCTGTGGTTTCGCGAGCGCTGCACAACCAGCCAGAGCAGCATAATGACATGGCGTTTTCAACACCAGCACATGCAAAGAGTGATCACAACATGTTGCAATGCGGCTGAAAGGTGATCAACATTTGTAAGGAAAAATGCACTTGGGGGCTTCAGTGCAGGCCAAAGTTCAATACATGAGCAGATGTGTGGGTCCACGGTTGCTCTATATATATGTACCTTTGCATTTGCATTGGATTTCGAGTAGGGTTTTCCAGATGTTCAAGCTTGCCAATAATGTGGTAAACGTGAGGTTGATATGTGTAGGATCAACTGTGTGGAACTCCACCACCCCTGAACCTGAGCCCTCTGTTGACAATTCCAAGGATTTCCCATAACACTGCCTGCACTGCGGTGACAGATGGTGGGCTTCCAGATTCAGGCATTAGACACCGTGCTTGCATCAAACGCACTGAAGGTGCAGTTTGGATGTAGTGACATGCACGCAGTAGCTTGGCTTGCTTGACAAAGCACTGCATTTGATGCACCGACTCCTTGCCGGTGCGACTGCTTGTGTGGACTCAGTGGATTCAGGAGTCGACGCTTGAGGACTTTTTGGTTGCTGGACTTTTATTGTTTACAGCTCGTTTCACCATGTGAAATTGCGTGATTACGAGAGGTAGGGAGCATCTGAACATTAATTTTTTACTGCTGCTTTTCTTTTCGGTCTTCCAAAACTTACTTTTGCGAACTCATGCCCTCATACTGCTTTGTGTGTCGAAAACATTGAGGACAATCATATGTGCACATCATGCAGGCTTAAGGGTTTATTTTTCTGTTGTGGTATTCATTCTTAATCTTGCACATTTGTGTGGCGGTGTCTACTTCGCCGTTTTGCATGTTTTCGTGCATGGATGCTGTCGAAAGCGTGGTAAAGCACACAGTTTCCATTAAGAAGCAGGCTGCACTGCCACAGTTCTTCCACCGAGAACAATAAATACATCGAAGTTTCACATCAGTATTCACTGTGCCGGAAAATGGTTTACCGATTTGTGCAAGTGTTTGACATGTCTTATGGGAGATTTTATCTATCGAATCCTTGTTATTTATAACTATTTTACCATCCCTGCACTGTTTTGATATGTGGAGGTTGGACTGCGTATACCTGCCGTGGTCGTCTAGCTGGCAAGGTGCCGCGCTGCTAAGCTTGAGGAAGCAGGTGTGTTTGCCAGATGCAGCAGACAGATTTTAATAAAGGTGAAATGCGAAAACACCTGCGCAATTGTATTTCGGTGTGCATCATAGAACACCAGGTGGTCATAGTCAATCCAGACCCCCTCTACGGTGTGCCTCATAATGGTAGCGTGGTTTTTGCATGTAGAACTTCAAATTGCTTTCCCCACTCTGCAAGATTTGTCTGTGATGCTCAGCACCAGCACATTGTGACACAATAGATGAATGCACTGTGCATGCACTGTGCATGCACCGCAAGCTTGCGCTAATATCAATATTTCGTTTCACGTGAAGTTGAACCAAATGTTGTACAGTAGAACCTGGATATATACAGTAGAACCTGGATATAACGAACCCGGATATAACGAACTATCGGATATAACGAAGTAATCGCAATTCCCCTTGAAATACCTATAGATGAAATTGATATTGGTTATAACGAACTAATGGTTATAACAAAGTAATTACCGCCCCCCCTTCAACTTCGTTATAACGAGGTTTTACTGTATTTGCTTGTGCGAGGACAGCACTTTCACAGTTTTGGCCATGTGTGGCCCTTACGCCAAACTCATTGGTCAATTTTTCTTGGCTGCATGTGAGAAAACTGCCATGGTCTTCAACACCAGTCTACTACCACTCCTCTTGGTGCTTCAATGTGCAACCTTGCCCACATGATGCATGTGATTTCTGCTGCATTGTGTTACACTTTCCATCCACTCGTGAGCTAAACCCTTCCATTTTTTTAGTGTGCAAACACAATTGATATGCCTGGTCATCACTTTTGCAGTTTTCAATATGTCTCATATGTGCTAGATGATGACGTATAATAGCTCACTGTAATGTATACAGTAGAACCTCGCTATAACGAACCTGGATATAACGAATTATTGGATATAACGAAGTAATCGCAATTGCCCTTGAAATTCCATAGATGAAATTGATATTGGCTATAACAAACTAATGGTTATAACGAAGTAATTACGGCTCCCCCTTCAACTTCGTTATAACGAGGTTTTACTGTGTAACTATGCGTCCATATTTGTTAAGAGGAACTTGAGATTGTTCTGCGGTGTCCTGTGTGATCCTGTGTGTGCCATGGCAATTTGCGTTAACGATGCAACATGCACAGCTTTATGCACTTTAACTCTCTTATCTGTGCGTTCAATGACACCGCAGGTGATGAGATGATCGCCAATCCATTCGAGACACGGTCAGACAGCTTCTACTTCGTGGACGACAAGCTGATCATGCACAACAAGGCAGACTACGCCTATAACGGTGGTCTCCAGCACCAGTAGAGGAGTCTGGTCAGCAACCCTTCTTTCCCCATCGCCTCCACACCGCTGCAAAGTTCACACACCACATGGCTGGGACCGTCGGGTGGCTGCAAGGTGACATCGGCAACTCGGCCCGCTGACCGCTCCTCCCCGCGAAACCCCCATCTAGGACACTGCTCACACGCGCACACTCCTCCACGCCTGCCATTAGGTCGCTGGCATCTGCTACGCGTACCCAGCTCCTTACCGTATGGAAGGAGGACAAACTTTTCTCTTCTCCACTTTGCTTCACATGGGAAATGGCAGCGTGGGTGAAGCCGGCGGCCATAAAATGATATCGACACAAGAGCACCTCAATCATGTTTTGGCCGAATAGGAGTGCATTGAAGTAGGCTGGGCTCGTGTTAGACTGCTGGTCTGTTGTGTACGCTTTGAGGAAACAAAAAAAAAAAATGTTTGCGATAGGCAGCTGAAGTTGTTGGGAAAAGCAAGAGTCGACGACGTGTTCACCATCTTCGGTCAGTCATTTCTTCGCCTTTTTCTTTTTTTCTTCCTGGGTCACTTCGTGCTTTACCCGTCGACGTGTGTTGTAGCAGTATACTTGGAGGAAGGCGTGAAAGAGGACTTGGCATAATTGAACTGTTGTGTGTGGGGGACATGCAGTGCAGAATAGGGAGAAATAAAAGCTATCCACAGTGTTGCCCTTCATTTCCTTTGCTCCAGTGAGTGGGCGGTTATTGACATAATGATCATAATGCAACATTGACAACATGAAAAGGATGTTTCAATAAGTGGTCTCCTTTTTCGTGAGTTTACCGCGACGTATATGAGTTTCCTGATGCTTCTTTGAGGGTGCTTACGTGGTAAGGGTTGGTTTTGGGGGAGGAGGGTAGGATCTTTTTCTTCGTATATAGAGGCAAGTACTTGAGCGCTTGGTATGTTAAGCCGTGCTTGACAGCTTTCTCTAGTCGGGTGCTTGCTGGTAGCAGCACTTGCACGTAATCAACTACCAGAAGGAGAATTTTATTAGAAGCAGATAGGAGGGTTCCCGTCGTCCCCCTGTATGGCAAAGGGCTTTTGTAAAAGAACAGTATTTGTCTCTGGTTCTTCTTATTTTCTGTTCATTTTTAATTGCCCACAGTTTACAGAATGGTTATAGCACTATCAGAGTGTCAACTACTAAGCATGTTTTTTTTGTTTTTGTTTTTTTCGTCATTTCAGTCTCTTACAATATTTAGAGCTCCAAGATATTTTCACAACATTGCTGTGCACACATTTACGTTGAGTACCTGGTTTATTTGACGGCTTCTTCGAGGTTTGCAGTGGAGGCTCTACATCTAACAGCTGTGGTTGGCTTTGGCTCATTGTGTCACAGATGCTGGTGTGACAGCGCAAGCACAGAAACATTGGGTCTTGAGATGACCTAGCATGAAAATTTGAACTGCTCGTGCATTCACATGTGGCGAATATGCACAGGGCTTGGCGCTTTTTGTGGTTGTGAACACATGCTTCTTCACTTTATCAATATACTCTGTTCTTATTTGTAACCTGCCACGCCACTTTTTATGTAGCCTTTTTCTGCATTCAGGCATCATTGTTAGTGAAGAAGAAATAATTAACTGTACACAGTTGTGAAAATTTGTTTTGATTTTCACTTCGCAAGTAAAAAAAAAAGGGCGTCTCCAGAGTTGTGGACCACATCTCCTACATTTAATGCTGATATGCTGTTACAATATCTTGTTTGGCTTACTGTGAGTAAAGGCTAATGGAAATGTTCACTCTGGAATTGGTTTGCCCAAGTATCTGAGAGTCCTTGCTCGGAAAGTTTCGCTTTCGCAGTGACCGACTAGCACACTTAGGGAGTGGATTCGGTATAGCTGTAATTACGCACGTTTACTGAGCTTTCTGCATTTTGCAGGTTTTAGTTCACGTTTATGCATGTTTTGTTTTCCTTTGTTATGCCGTGCAGCCCTCCTTGGCATTAAGATATTTGCACGAAATGAGTTGGCATTGAAATGAAATGGTGAAATGTAGCTGCTGCAAGAACCTTTGGCTTAATTTGAATTCACTCGGGCTCCTGATAAACTTGATGCATACATTTAGCATCACCTTTCGTCAGCCAAGTTTCTCAGTGTAATTAAGGAACTTACGTTTTAGCAATAATAGGGTGTTTGTGGCAAAATGGAGGAGCAGACAGCGTGACTGTTTTGTGGAGTACGATAGTGTATGGATGAAAGAATAACGAGATTGGAATTTATATACATAGATGCTTGTAGGAAATGGTTGTTAAGATGCATTCGGAGGTCAAAGTTACTGTACATGCTCATGTACAGGCTGGTACAAGACTAATTGGATTGACCCAGTGGGCTCGGAAAGATGGAACACAACATTAACCACATTGTACAAATGTCGAAAGGGAAGGGGTCAAGGGCTCGTTCTTTATTTGTTAGAAACAACTCAATGAGCAAACAGACAGTGAAGCCTAGGAAAACATAGGGGAAGTTACTTGTAGTATTGTAATTGTGGAGAAAGTAGAAAGGAATTAAAGTGGACGAAAAGACAACCTGCCCTCGGTGGGACCCGAACCCACGACCGTCGTCGACCGTCGTGGGTTCGGGTCCCACCGAGGGCAGGTTTGTCTTTTCGTCCACTTTAATTCCTTTCTACTTTCTCCACAATTACAATACTACAAGTAACTTCCCCTATGTTTTCCTAGGCTTCACTGTCTGTTTGCTCATTGAATTGTACAAATGTGTATTATTATAAAATGTCTATTATTATTATTATTATTAAATGTTTATTATTTGTATTTTATTTATGGGCACAGTTTTGGTTTGTCTTAAAAATTATATCTGTTCATGCTTTTGCTTTCCACGCAATAAACTTTTAAGTTATCTTTGGACTATTTTATTGTTTGATTCAGTGCAAGCATTTCGCTTGCCCCTCAGCTTACCTCATTCCTGCACATTTAAGTATGTACATATATTCCATCTTGCCGAATAATGCTCGCCATGGTAAAGAATGGCTTTCAAGTGCTGTTGCCACGGCAGTTCAGGCACAAGCAACTTTTTCTGCGTATATGCGCTCAAGCCAGTAGTCTCTATACAACACACTGCATGCCAGTATGCAATCTCATATGAAAAACACATTTTGTGAAGTAATGTGGTTGTGTGAATGGCTTTAGACGCTGCATTTTGTATAGATTGAACAAAAGCACATGAAGACAAATAACACTTTTTGAAATGTGATATGTGTCACTTGCTGTTGGACAATAAGTATTTTTCATGTTGCAGGGAAAAAAGTAGGTAAGAGTGACAGGGAGCTGAGCTTGTTAGTAGGGATTCATATTGGGAGCAAGGCATGCTGACATGGCTGTGTCTTACGTTATCCTGTGATTAAAAGAGGTAACCATTCAAAGCCACTTTTTTGGTGACAGCTGAAGCACTCGCACTATAGATTGATATACATGTCATCATAATGCGGATTTGAAATGTCCAAAATGTGAAAATCAACTATGGTGTGTCTCAAAGTACAGCATAAAAGTAGCAAGATGCCAGCAAATATAGCCATAAAGATAAATGTAGCCATCGAAAGCTGCAACAAATTTATCCATGCTTATACCAATGTTTAGTATATACTTGCAAATACATTGGTATCACATTTTAAGATATAGTAGCGCAGCACACACAACAGCCTGAATTAGTTATGTAATACGTAATATTCCTGGTATTCGTGCAATAATAATGGTATACTTTTTCATTCGCAGATGGTGAGGAGAGAGAGAATAAACTGTTAAGAAGGGAAAAAAAATGAGCCAGTTCTTCCTCGTTGAGTTGCATAGAAGCCGCTATTGTGCAGACTAGCTGAGACCAGCAGTCCCACTCTGTGCTGTATTGCAATAGACCATAGCACACGGCCTGCTTTTTCACTTGTCATTCACTTTATTTTCTTGTGCTGTTTATTCCTTTCATAGCAAGCACAGTTGCAAACTGCACTGGCCTACATACTTTTGATGTAATCTGCTGTGTATGCCCTGTCAGAAAGAGCAGTTCAGAAACACTGGTTCTCATATGGGTGCGCATTCACTCTTGAGTGCAAATTTCTACTTCAATCACTGCAATCGTTTCTCACACGTCACAAAGCTGCATCAATAATGCTGCTTGTGCTTAAACTAGTGCATCATTTGTTATTTAGAGGGTGGATATGTGGATGGTTAAAGGAAATTGCGCTGTGTGTCAAATTGTGGTCGTTCTTTTTAAAATTCTGCACGCTGAGTAGTAAGTTCAGCAGCTATAATGGCACTATGAAACTGTGAATGGTTGGTATTACGTGACAAAGGTTGACATGTGTAAGTGCTTTCAGAGCATGCTCTCTGCAATGAACAATGGAACTGTAATAGTTAAGCATTTGTCACAATCAGTAGCTCTTGAACGGCGTTTGTACAATGCTGCTGAGATGTACTGTAGGTCGTATGGTTGGGCTAAAGTTTGCGTGCTTCAGTAATGTGTGATCTGCACACGATTTTCAGAGATTCACCATCTCGCACAGCATTTCAGTGGCTGTGCTATATTGCTCACACTTTTCTAGTTTTGCACTGCCTCTTGTGGTTTTGTTTGCAGTGGCATATGCTTGGCATAAAAAGGCGAGCCAAAAGACAGTGCATAGCAATGGGATAATGCTAGTGGCAAAGTTGCCAGATACCAAACTGGATGTAAAAACAGAAGAAGGTACGTAGGTCAACTACACTAGCGCTATTACTTTTTTTACCTGCACTACATGCAGGATAGTGTAGACGAGTGTAGCGCAGGGCAGAGGCTGTGATGTATAGTGCTACACTTGGCTGATTGAGCCGCAGCCAGTCGGGGCAAACTGTGCGCATAAGTGTTGTCAGCATTGTCTTTTGTGAAAAGTATACAACTTCACAGTTCACCCATACATTTACACCCACTGGCTGTCGTGTATATCCTTGTCCAAACATCTTGGGCAAGGAGTTTCACCTCGGCCACCAATTTCAACAAACTTCAGCTAAATGTGCCGCACATGAGCAGTTCACAAAGACAATCTCACCGCAAGAAGGCCTAATCAGCTAATGCACACACGTACCATCCGTGTGCTCCCTGGAAAATATGGCACCGTCTTTTGTGACGCATGCATGGTCACACCAGCTCCTTACTGTCGTCCTCTCTTCAAACTCCACTGTCATCATCACACACACCTGTCTGCACCATCAGTCATAGCAAGGGTTTATCCAGAATTTCTGTTTTGGGGGCGTGTTACCCATGGTATAACCAGTATGCGAGGGTGTGTGGTTATCTGGTCTGGTTATCTGGGGAATTTCTGGGGGGGATGTGAGGATCCAACTGTGAGGGGCGTTAGGGGTGTGTGTGGGGGGAGGGGGGGGTATAAATCCCTGCACTTTTGCAACACGTGTCTGTCTGTCCGTTGCCTGCTACCTGCACCTGCCTACACTCAGTGAAACTTCAGCGTAGAAGGTGTAGTTCTCATGTTAACACTAAAACTATAAAAAATGTCTTCGTTTAGGTGGGCGGAGCTACACGTTTCCTGCACGGAATAATAAAAAAATGGCAACTTTCTACACTATAGCTACATTCGTCTAGCCAGCGTAGGTAAAAAAAATAGCCCTGCTGTTGATGAGAAAGGTAGTTGTCTGAAAAGTAACCAATCTGCAAGTAAACCTTGAACGATTCTACTCTGCAACAATAATTGAGCATGCCTTCAGCTGGAGAGAAATTTGTATAGTGGCATTGGGTACCCTGTTGATGGGGTAGCACTAAATGTAGAACACGTGTTACTGTTAAATCAGTGCACCTCCAGTAGTGTGTAATTTACCTTTAGAAAATAACCCTGGCAATTAGTTAACCGAGCTAGTTCATTGAGAAGTAGCTGAAGCCGGCAGCCCTGTACTGATTCACTCAGTCTCGAAGAGGTAGAGGAATGAAATTAAACTTCTGTATTTGACTTCTTTCAATGTTGTTATACAAGAAAGATGAAGCCACTATGCCTGTTGGTTTACCCTGTGTAGTATGCTATCCATGCTGTGCCTTCTTCTTTTGAGGCTGCTTGAGTAAGCTGTATAGTTTTCTATATGGTGTTACTTTCAACCAACACTTGTATCGATACTACAACTTTTGTGCAGTCATGTTTTATGCATCCCACTGCTGTTGCCACACATTATTCTGTACCTCAGATTTCACAGTGGTCTTCTTTGGAGTCAGTTTATGGCACCCTAACCCATATTTGGCTGTAATTTTTGTCTTATTTGTACACTACTTCAGAGAATGCCTTTATTTGCAGTGAGTAGTGGCAAGGTACAGGGTGTGTCTGAAACGTAGCGTCAGTGAGTTGACTAAAAGCCTTATTGATTCTGTCAATTTCAAAACAGGCTTCTCCTGCATCAATACAGCACTTCCACAAAACTGCCATCCTTTGGCAGTGTGACGCAAGCAAGACCTTTTCTAGAATGTGATGATTTAGAGCCCCAGCGCAAGTGTCCCTCACTCGGCAAAATGATGTCCTTTCATGGGTGATGACATTTTGACAAGGAATTATCATTAAAAGCATCCTTGTCTTAGGAAGAGGCCGAGTTTCATATGAAACTTGATAGCAATCCGTTCTGTTTTGTTCCAGCAGGTACTGCTATGGGGCTCGTACAGGAGGTAGAGTTTTTTATGGAAAAGCCTCTCCCTACTCTCTAGGTGGTTGGAGACAACAGTGACCACGCATCCTTGAGATAACTTTTCTCTGTCACCATTCCTAGCCAGTCGTGGTGTATGTGCTGCGATAAAGAACCACTTTGCAATATGACCACTCCATTACTTTTCAAACAGACCCTGTACTTCATCTACAATATCTTGGAACCATACTGTATTTGCCCTTTTCATATTTCATGCACTGATGTAACCAACTTCGGCTGTAATGGTATGGTGAAAAGGAAGAAAACTCGTGTGATGGCAAAGCAAGTGATAAGGTATTATGAACAATATACTTTTGCTGTCGAGGGACAAACTGATAGGTGGACAGCCACAACTGTAGATTTAAACCAGAGATGCAGAATGCCAAACATGAACAATTGGCACAAGGTACGCTCACAGTAATGCTATGGTACGTCTTTCGGCAGTTTCTGGCCGTAAAAATGCTTTATCTTTGACCAGCATGTCGCGACACTACCCAAGCTAAAGAAAAATGATCGGTTGGGTTACTCTTATGTCCTTTCAATAGTTAAATGAGGATGAGAAGTTGAAGTTTAACCTCGCTCTTTCAGCATCACCAGGTCTTGCTCTAGAATGTAATTCCGCCTGCGCAGTTCAAAGGCTGCTGTCCCCACTGACCTTTTACAGGTTGCGCCTGTCTATGGTTAGCTCCGAAATGTAGGGCAATAGGATGATGACACTACTCTAGCCTTTGCGCACGACGTAGACACGCAATAGTAACAGCACTTCAGCCAGTGCGGGTGTTCATCGCTCTTCTTGTGTCCTCACAACTATGGTTGTGTACTTACCTGCCTGTAGTGTGAATTGCATTAGTGAGACATATTGTTACCAGCAAACGTTTTGCCTGCATCAGGCAGGCATGTGCAAGGTGAGGCGACAGGCTTGGAAAACGCAGGATCTAATAGTGTGCACATCTTTAATGATTGAAGAGGGATCATAAGCGTGGTATTAGATGCAAGGTGTAGTCCATCGCAGATAATTGCTGTGCAAAACCGATTTCCTCATTTTGCCCTATATGCACACTTAGCTGCACTGTTTCTATATAATGGATTAGAGCCTTGAGGGTTGACCATGATGTGCAAACACCACCTAAACTCCTCGTCTTTTTAAATTATGTTGAGAAAAGCAGCTCTGCCCAAAAGGCATGTGAATGTGTTATTTATGCATATTAGTTCTGCTGTTTACTTGAATGCATGAAGCATTTCCTAAGTGAATTGTGTGTCAGTCGCAAAGTATGCATTCAAAAAAAGAAAAAGAAACTTGGTGCTGAAGGCCTGGATGTGAAGCTACATGCAGTGCCACGACGAAAAGCGAGAAATTGTTTGAAGGCCTCGTTTTTATCAGAAGTACTCTGTTTCAGAGCATGACTTCTTTGTATGACCATTTATAACCTCCGATTGCACATTTCATTGAGTTTCCTTGGAATGGCAAAGGAAAGATTTGTAAGTTACAATTTCCTCAGTGTGCCTTGCTACAAATGCGCCCATTGCCGATATCAGATGTTTTTCAGTACTGTTCATTGGGTGCGAGCAATGTTGCTGGCTTTTTATGTGCAATGTACCTCAGCTCTTTTTCACAATGTCCTATGACACACACCTGTGACCTTGTTTGCTTGCACATTCTGAGCAGTACAGATTGCAGTCATGGCAGTGTAATATAATGCCTTTGTGCCCACTTCATTGTGTAAAATGTGTTTTAATTTGTACCAGTCACATGTGATTCACCTGTATAACCATTATGGGTTGAATGGCACTCCGGCATATATTTAGTTAGTTGCTTTCGTTGCAGCACTGCCAGATTAACAGTGGTCTTGGAAAAGCTGGTAAGTTAACATGGCCATTGGTAAAGCTGCACACACATTTACTTTCACAGATTGTACAGCCTCAAGCCCTAAATCGCACAAATCTTATCACGAACACCCTCTCTCTTTGCAGGACCTTTTCTAATTCTTCCTTTGCTTACCCAGACGTTGAAATACAGCAGAATCTCGTTATAACAAACTGGGATATAATGAACTAGTCGATATAACGAAGCAATTGTAATTCCTTTTGAAATTCGTATAGATGACGTGAATATTGGCTGTAACAAACAAACGGTTATAACAAAGTAATTACGACTCCCCTTCGACTGTTATAACGAGGTTTTGCTGCAGTGACCACTAAGTCTGCGCAGACTTTGGAAGCTTTGATAACTTACAAAATGCTGTACACTGACAGTGACAGGAGCTGTCTCATTTATTGGAAGTCCTCATGGCATTAAAAAGCTTGTCCTTGTAGCGAATTCAGGATACCCTGAACGAAAAGACATGACGTGTGACGTTGGTTGCATTGTGTTGCTCGTATATTAGCTCCATTAAAACACGGTGTGCAAACACCCGTGCATATGTGAAACGACAGGAGAACAGGAGCAACATTGCGATATGCCCTTATTTGGTGCAGTGCCTGTAAGGCAAACTAAGGGGTTTTGCTTCTGGGAATCCATGAAAGGAACCACAGGATGTCTCTGTGGTTTCTACCTTTTACACTGTGATTGCGATTGTGGAGATATGTTTAGCAAAGCTAATCTTTCTTGCTGGCATGTTTACTCTTTACCATGTTATATTACAAGAATAATCATATATTATATACTATGTACGAAAGCAGCACTGTGAATAATGAATTAAAGGCCTCTGCTTCACCTGAACATGATGTCATCATTGCAGCAGTATAACATGATGTATCAGTTTGCATTCCCAGTATGCAGACTGATGCAATTTAAACTTTCCCCTGTCAATACTTTCTTAGTCTTCATCCTCTTACGGTGTCCGTGTAGGCATATAAATATGTATACAAAGTGTGGGCTTATGCAATTCTTCAAGACTTACTGAGCAACCACATTTATGGATAAGTTAATTGTATGAAGATCTGCCCACATCAATCAGACGTGAAGACTGTTTAATGGCCTCTGTCATGTGCGTGTGATTTTCCTGTAATACATAATATGCACAAAATTTCCTGTACAAGGACTCCGGAACGTTTTTGGGAAAGGGGGGGGCCAAGTATTTTCATCTTTGTATGTTGTGTTTATTATTATTTGTTCTCAATATTTCTTGATTCTTATTTGTTTACATTATGCATTATTAATTAGTAGTTTCTATAATGAAATTGATTAATAATGTTTTAATTCATTTTAGCCATATTAAACTTTACATATTTGCATCCTCGCTTATTTTAAAAATGGTTGGAAATTTTCGGAAATACTGAAACCCTGTGCAGACGGCGCAACCTGCGTCGTCGTGTAGTCCAGTGCCACACAACCACCAAGTTGAAAATTCTTGTCAAAAATTTTGTTACAGCATAAACTGTAGGAAAGTGCAAGGAGGGCCCTGCCCCTCTGGAAAAATTTTAGGGGAGGCAACCGCCTTCCTTGCCCCCCCCCCTCCCCCTTTTCCGGAGTCCCTGCTATAATAAGGTTTTGTAACATATAGGTATATCAAACTATACCTTTCAATATAGTTACAGGGAGCATCTTTCAGACTGTGGCACCTGCATGCGGGCATTGGTGCTTTTATAAAATTTGTAAGCAAGTGCTATGGCCGCTGTAGCTAGTTAAAACACAGAGGTTTGAGACATATATTGGTTAAAACACATTAGGCGATAGCCTGCCACATGTATATCTACTAGGAAACGTCATTTTAAATCTTGTGTGACCTACACACTTTCACCATGCACAGCATGGGACATGCACAGCTATTTAACTCCAACTAAACATACCACCAGCTGTTTTATAGTATATTCTAGCGAAGGCCGCGGTCGAAAATGATGGTTGAATTGAGAAGCGTTACAGAAAGGTCGTGGAAAAGATAAAGAAAAAAGGTATAAATTGCACAAACTATACAGGCCGGTGTCCCAGTTAGCTCGGAAGATTAAAAAAAAAAAAGCAGGAGCCCTACTAAAATCATGCCAACTTCATATTAGTAGTAGTTGTGTGAACTTGTAAACAGTATTTTTATCACTAATTATTAATTGCTTTATTAGTTTTAATTGCTCAACATCTTTTATTACTGCTCATATCGCTAACATGTAAATTACAGAGCTGTAGAGCATCCCAAGTAACTTTGTAGTCAAGTATTTGTATTGCGCTGAAGTGTGCCTGGTTGTCTTTTGTGAGAAGAAACAAAAGCGCGCGAAACATGGGAAACACGGCATCAAGACGAACTCGTACCCAAATCCTTGGCATATATGAGCCGAATCGACCCGGACTACAACGACACATTAAAAGGGTCGTGAAAAGTGTATGGAGACGCCCGGTTGTAATTTTCACTGCTTCAGTATGCATTCGACAAGCCGATTCCGAAATATTTTGCGAAATATTCAGTGCACATTTGTTAACGGCGATTTGAGACCCCAGCGTTTGAGACCTCACCGCACGTTTTCTGTATTTTAATTCTTACTTTCTTTCTAGCTTTCAAGTAAATCGATTCTTTTAGAGCAATCGCGAGTTCGCTATACCTTTACAGCTAAAGATATCTTACCGAAACGTCACCGAATAGTACATGTCGGCCGGCAGTGTATTCGCTGTGCAGCGCCGCTATGAGCGCTGGGGCCATCACGCACCCACCGCGTTCTCTCCTCTTATTCGTCCGCCGCGGTGGTGTAGTGGTTACGGTGCTCGGCTGCCACCCAAAAAGCGCGGGTTCGATCCCGGCCGCGGTCGCACTTTCGATGGAGGCGAAAATGCCAGAGGCCCGTGTACTGTGCGTTGCCAGGTTAAAGAACCCCAGGTGGTCTAAATTTCCGTAACCCTCCACCTCGGCCTTTCTCTTCTCTCTGTCTCTTTCACCCCCTTTCCCCTACCCCCGACGGACGCCTAGCCGTGCTCCCTACATGGGCTGCAGACACTAGCGTCCTTTCCTAACCACAATCATCATCTCCTCATACATTCTCATTCGTCCTCTCAATAAAATTACACGATCTCCCGCTCAAGCTATAGCCATCTCCCCACCGCTTCGCATCCACACATGGTTCCCTTTAGCGGAAGGTGGTGTAATATTTTTTTTAGCAGTAATGGCGGTGGTCGCGCTGTGAACGTTTTTCCGACACATTGCTGCTTTGATCGGGTCCAAGCGCCCTTGCGTAGTTTCACGTGGGTGACCGTAAATGGCCGTTCTGTGTCGCAGAGGGGCTATGGTGGCTAGATTCTAGCCACCATAGAGGGGCCATGGGACCATAGGAACCATAGGAAAACACTCATGTGAGTGCGTGCATGTTGTAGTACTGTTGCCCACGAGAAAGTTCAATCTATCGCGACGCTTCATTCATGACAGCGAGGCCCTTATTCACTAATAAGAAGGCTGCCGCTAAATTTTTCACTTTACGTATCAAATGGGATAGTTATAAAGTCGTGCCGTATGGTGATACCCTTACCAGCAGATATATATCGTTCCTGCATGCCTCTGTACATCACCGGAACAACAGCGGACTCTACAGGATGCTCGTCATCGCCGCCGTTGTGACGGGAGGTGGCCATCGCGTACAGCTCGGCCACCGGTGACACTGCGGCCCAGGTTGATCCAGGTCGTTCACGTGGGGGTCACGCTTACTGCCCTCATCCGAAGGGGGAGCCGGAGTGAGGCGGTAAGAAAGTCTGTCCCGCGACCAACTGCGCAGGGCGCGGTTGATACGCGTCCGACGCGTCCTGGGCTTGGCAAGCGGAACCTACTCATCGAAAGACTGTGCTCGGGGAGGAATTGATAGTGTCCTCCCCGTCCTGTCCGGAGGGGCCACCATGCGTGTCGCCAGAGAGAGGAGGCTACCACCTCCGCTCTGTCGGCCACGCACAGGGTGGCAACGTTGTGAGCACCACTGGGTGAGGCTGAGTATATGCTTGATGCTCCTCCCGTCACTATTCTAAGGGTGACCAGCTCCTGTAGGTGTTCGCAGCGTCGACCTCTAACGTCGGCCACTCGCGGCTGTAGCGCGTGGATTGGGCGCGAGTCTCCCTGTCCCTTGGTACAATGTGCCAAGGAAGAGCCCAGCTTGGCTCAACGCGTGTCACTTCTTTCGCACTGTATGAGCCTTCTTTCTTTTGCGGCTGCATTTCGATGGAAGCGGGATGAAGCCCGTGTGCTGTGCGACGTCAGTGCAGGTGGTCGAAATTTCCGGAGACTTCCACTACGGCGTCTCTCATATTCACAGCTGGTTTTGGGGCGTTAAACCCTACAAATCACAAATCAATATCACTTTCTTTATCTCTAACACACAGCGCATTGTCGATACGCGGCACGGCGTGCGTTATATGGTGTATTGGAGTTTTGTTTTTTGCTCTCTTTTTCGTCTTCGCACTGTAGCTGTACGATCAATATTCCTCACGATAACGCTATCATGATATCATGATGTCACTACCATAGAGCACTATCATTATCACTATCACTATATGTAGTAGTCGGCTGAGGACGGTGGCGTGGTAGTATGTCGAGGGTAACTGCGGATCTGCTTATTCCTTCGGCGCAGGATGAAATGATCATTATAGTGAGCTTGCAGTATCACCGCTGTAAAGGTCGGCTGATTTTACTGACGAGGTACGCGACCTAGTGCTATGAGAAGATAGGGTATTGGTGTTCTCTAACATCGTCTCTCTTTACAAGCGCAATTCGCTTGCCTTTTTTAGGGGCGAAGCTCCTTTGGTTCGAGCCTTGTCCCCCCGACATGACATAGAGCACCTGCTAGAGGCGCTGCGGTAGCAGCGCTCGCTCCCGGTGCGTGCTCTGGGTTTGAGTGGAGGCCGCTAGGGGCGCTGCGGTGTCGCTCGCTCTAGAGTTACTCTATATGCTACCAGCATAAATATACAGTAACTCTAGCTCGCTCCCGGCGCGCGATCTCTCTCTCTTCTACAGCGGCAGTCATGGAGTGGACCTCGTTATGAATGAAGACAAGGCGGCGCGTGCTCTAGGTTTGAGTGGAGACCGCTAGGGGCGCTGCGGTGCCCGTAGCGTCGAAGTTTGGCAGCTCGTATTTAAATGACAAACAAAGAATATAGCCGCAAGCGTAGAGGAAGAAGTAGGCAAAATACGAGGCAAGGACTGGGGGTATAACGAGCTAGTTCATGTAATGACTAAAGAAATAAGTAAAGAGAAGAAAACTCTTTGCTGGAAAGGAAAGAGAACGCCAAAAAGATGGTGGAACAAGGAAATCCGGGAAGCGATCGAAAAGCGACGTAAAGCATCAAGGGAGCACAAACAGGCAAAAAGGGAGAAGCGGCCGCAAGTCGAAGTCACGGAAAGATGGGAAATATATTTAGAGAAAACAAATTGGCAGATCCCACGTGCAGTGGGAATCAACGAAATGCGAAGCACGCATAAGGAACGTAAAATGCATTTGCATTGTTGTCTCGCTATACCGAGTTTGGTACATATGAAGTTAACGAAACGGCCGCAAGAGCACCATGACTGTGGCATGTAAACCATGCCGTTCATACACGCATGTCATGATTCCAACGTTATGACCTGTCATTTACGTTCTTCATGCAGTCGTGTTGTCCCATAGCAATTTTGGTATACGTCCCTTTAGGGAAACGAGTGGCATGTAGATCATGCCGCTCATGACATGCATGTCACGCATGTCACGATTTTCATGTTATGACCTGTCATTTATGATCGTCATGCAGTCATGTTGTGCCAAACCAATTTTCGTATACATCCCATTAACGAAACGGCAGTATAGCGCCAGGACCATGGCATGTAAATCATGCCGGTCATGACACGCGTGTCATGATTCTAATGTTATGACCTATCATTTACGTTCGTTATGCTGTCGTGTTGTGCCATAGCAATTTTGGTATACATCCCATTAACGAAACACCTGGCATGTAAATCATGCCGCCCGTGACATGCATGTTGTGCTTTTCATGTTATGCCCTGTCATTTATGTTCGTCATGCAGTCATATTGTTGCATCCCAATTTTCCTATACATCCCACTAACGAAACGGCCAAGAGAGCACCAAGACCGTGGCATGTAAATCATGTCGCTCATGACATGCATGTCATGATTTTCACGTTATTATCTGTCATTTACGTTCGTGATGCAGTCATCTTGTGGCATGCCAATTTTCGTATACATCCCGTTAACTAAACGCGTGGCATGTAAATCATGTCGCTCATGACATGCATATCATGATTTTCATGTTGTGACCTGTCAGTCATGTTCGCCATGCAGTCATGTTGTGGCATACCAATTTTCGAATACATCCCATTAACGAAACGGCCAGGAGAGCACCAAGACAGTCGCATGTAAATCATGTCACTCATGACATGCATGTCATGATTTTCGTGTTATGACCTGTCATTTATGTTCGCCATGCAGTCATATTATGGCATACCAATTTTTGTATACATCCCATTAGCGAGACGACCAGGAGAGCACCAAGACTGTGACATGTAAATCATGCCACTCATGACATGCATATTGTCGCGAAGACCGCGTCGCGTAGAATGTTTTCTTGTTCTTTTTTCTTTTTCGACTGCTTTTGTAGAAGGGTGCTCGAGCAAACGGGCCGGCGCACCGCAGGGAGTCTTCTTGACGACGTAGTACAGAGATCCCTTAGCGAAACGGCCAGGAGAGCACCAAGACCGCGGCATGTAAATCATGCCGCTCATGACATGCATGACATGATTTTCATGTTATGACTTGTCATTTATGTTCGTCTTGTAGTCATGATGTGGCATACCAATTTTCGTAAACATCCGATTAGCGAAACGGTCAGAGAGAGAGAGAGAGAGAGATGATGGGCGGAAAGCAGGGAGGTTAACCGGAAGGAAGATATCCAGTTTGCTACCCTGCACTGGGGAAGGGGTGAAGGGAGACAGGAAAGGAATGGAAGAAAGAAGAAGGCGAGAAGAGAGAGCACGGTCAGGAGAGCACAAAATCGTAGGCGGCTAGATAGATAGATAGATAGATAGATAGATAGATAGATAGATAGATAGATAGATAGATAGATAGATAGATAGATAGATAGATAGATAGATACGCTCAAACTCGCCGAAGTTCGCTAAGAAATGCTTCGCATTTAAAAATCTATTGTACAGAAATTGGTCGAGGCAAAAATTAAAGGTGAAAGCGATCGCTGGGTGACAAAAATTCATGACAAAAAGAAGGGCGCGCCTAGGATACCTTGGAACCACACAAAAGCGCTAGGTAAAAAGTCTGCCACATTGCAACAGCATATTGTTGATGAAAGAGGAAATCAATTGGAAGGGTACGAAGCGTTGGGATACATCCAGAAGGTAACAGCCGGTTCGTTTAAAAAGATCGTCCAAGAGATTCCCCCAGTGGATAAAACCATGACATAGAGCGAAACTAAGGAAGAGCTAGAACTTGAGAATTTCAACTGGAAAAAGGCCGAAGGAAAAATTCCAAAGCGCACTGCTCTAGGTTTAGATGGGGTCCCCGTTAGCCTCATTAATGAATTAGGACACAACACAAAAGAAGCACTATTGAAAGCCGTAGAAAAATGCTTACAGGAGAGGCTAATACCGGACAGTTGGCGAAAAAGCAGGATGAACTTGATCTATAAAGGCAAGGGGGAAAAGAATAACATTCGCTCGTATGGACCGCTAACCATTACATCGGTACTATACAGGATGGATATGCAAGCAGTAAAATTGAAAATAGAAGCCTGGGCAGAACGTAACATTATTTTGGGAGAACTTCAGAATGGATTTCGAGTAGACAGGCGTTTAGACGATAACCTATTTGTTCTTACTCAGTGTATAGAAATATCTAAAATAGAAAGCAGGCCGTTGTATGTGGCTTTTCTAGACATCACTGGGGCGTATGACAATGTTAATCAGGAAATATTGTGGGAAATTTTGGAAGGAATGGGCATAGGCGACGATTGTGTACAGCTTTTGAGGGAAATATATCGAGAAAATACAGTTTGCATAGAATGGGAAGGAATCAGTAGCATAGAGAACGTTGATATTAGCAAGGGGCTGAGACAGGGATGTCCTTTGTCGCCGCTGTCATTCATGCTGTACATGGTTGGAATGGAAAAAGCGCTAGGATATAGCAACATTGGTTTTAATCTGTCGCACAAACAGGACGCAGTGATGATTGAGCAGATGCTTCCGGGTTTATTTTATGCTGACGATATTGTCTTATTCGCGGACAGTCGAGATAATATACAACGGCTCGTGAATATATGCGGAAAGGAAGGCGAGGCTCTAGGACTAGGATTTAGTGTAACAAAATGCGGATTGATGGTATTCAATGGTCCCAACGACCAGGCGGTATCCATACAGGGCCAAGAAATACACAGAGAAAGCGAATACAAGTACCTTGGCGTATGGGTAAATGAGGGTGATAGATACATGGAGGTACACGAAAAAGCCTTGGCAGCAAAGGGAAAGAGGAACGCAGCAGTAATGAAGCACAGAGCGTTATGGGGATACAATAGGTACGAGGTGCTTAGGGGTCTGTGGAAAGGGGTAATGGTACCGGGGCTTACATTTGGGAACTCAGTGGTGTGCATGAGGCCAGAGATACAATCAGGAATGGATGTGAATCAAAGAACTGTGGGACGCCTCGCGTTGGATGCTCACGGGAAAACGACAAACGAGGCTGTAAAGGGCGATATGGGATGGACGAGTTTTGAGGCAAGGGAAGCGCAGAGCAAAATAAGGTTTGAAGAGAGGCTAAGGAATATGAAAGAGAGTAGGTGGGCAGTGAAGGTGTTCCGCTATTTATATAGAAAGAGCGTTGACACGCAGTGGAGAAAGAGAACTAGGAGGCTCACCAGTAAATGTACGGATCTAAGAGAACTGACAACAAAGAGCGTAAAGGGAAAAGTCAGAGAGGCGGAGAAGATTTACTGGAGGGCAGCGATGGGAAAAAAACCGACTCTGAATAACTACCGAGAGGGCAAAAACGAAATAAAGAGGGAGGCATTTTATGATAATTCAAGAGGAAGCGCTTTATTGTTTGAAGCGAGATCGGGCTGCCTTAGAACGCGTATTTATAAAGCGAAATTCAGTAAAGAAGAAGAAAAATGCACATGCTGTGAGGAAGATAGGGAAACGACGGAGCATGTTCTGATTGAATGCGGAAATATCCACCCAGGTGTACGTTTGGGCACCACCCTACATGAAGCCTTGGGTTTTAGGGCGAACAACGGGAAGCTGAACATAGCTGCGATTGAAATAAGAGACGGTTAGAATGCTGGTGGCAGAAAACTAGAGCGAACGGACAAAAATAATTATAGGGAAAAATCTGGACTTTCTGCCATAGGGGGCAGGGAACTGGGCTATGAATTTCCGTTTTTGCTATAGTATGATCGATTTGATTGAAGTAGATTTAAAAGGCATGAGGAAAATTTAAAGAGAAAGAGAGAAAAAAAAGTTCTTAAATCTTCTTACGAGCCTGGTGGCGCACATGTCACCGCTCCGTTACAAAGGGGATTGATTGATTGTGGTTCGGTTAGGAAAGGACGCTAATTTCTGCAGCCCATGTAGGGAGCACGGCTAAGCGTCCGTGGGGGTGGGGGGAAAGGGAGTGAAAGAGATAGAGAGGAGAGAAAGGCCGTAGTGGAGGGCTCCGGAAATTTAGACCACCTGGGGTTCTTTAACGTGCACTGACAACGCACAGTACACGGGCCTCTGGCATTTTCGCCTCCCTCGAAAATGCGACCGCCGCGGCCGGGATCGAACCCGCGTTTTTTGGGTAGCAGCCGAGTACCGTAACCACTACACCACCGCGGCGGACTACAAAGGGGACGCTCATAGCATCCATCCATCCATCGTTAAAGTCCCTCACTTCGTAAAAGTACCGCCGTACGTCTGCTCTCCCCTCCGCCACCTCCTCTCCTGATCGTCTCGTTTTTTTTTTTCCTCGCGACACCAGCGCCCCCTCGATAGCGCCGCGAGCTTTCGGTTAGCTTTCGAGCCGGCTGCGCGCCGCCACTGCCGCAACAGCCTCTCCTGTCCAGCCGTGGCCGTGTGTCGTGCCTCGCATACGGGTTTATTAGGGGCGAAGCTCCTCTTAGTCTAACCTTGCCCCGCGTCAGGCGTCAGTCGTCAGGCGTAACCCGCGTGCCGGGAAGCACGCGCTCGCCCTCGGCGCGTGCCTCCCGGCGCGTGCCTCTCTCTCTCTCCCGGCGCGCGCCTCTGCTGTCTTGTGTGAGAGAGAGAGAGACAGAGAGAGAGCGAAAGGCGCGCGTTGGCTATGGAAACGCTCTTTCTTAGAGGAACGCTCTACCAGCTCGCAAAGAAGGAGAACGCGCCGTCACCCGCGAGAGACAACGTTGGCGCAGGCAGCGTCTCCTAGCCTTGATTGAGAAATACCGACTGCTCGCGTTGGAGAAGCGTTCACCGGCAACCCATATATATATATATATATATATATATATATATATATATATATATATATATATATATATATATATATATATATATATATGCACTGGATTTGACTTGCAATGAAGTGCCGGTGGGAGATTTCACTTGTGCATAGTTGAACCATGAGGATTCGTAGCGTGCGCGTTAACTAAATTAATCCGGAACTCGGCACGATCTACGATGAACCTCCCGAGCTTCGACCACTGCATCATCATTCACTCCGTGGATATGCTGTAATTTTTGTAATGATTCACTCTTCGGCGTTGATTTTTCTCAGCAGGAGTGGGTGTGCTGACCATCCGATTTCTTTAATGAAATATCGCGGTAGAAGAGCTGCTGCCAGCCATGCGCAATTTGTAGCCAATTGCCTTCGTGGGTGTTGCCGATGTAGGTGATCAATACCGTTCCTACACACAGAAACTATTCCTAATTGCTGGACGGCCAAGCTGGTGCTTTGTGAATGTAGAAGTCGAAGAACGCAGTCGCGTCTCTACTACTGCCGATATTACCGCTCGCTGTTGGACAGGGTGTCGCCCATTTCAAGCGATGTATTCTCTGAATACACTCTATAGCATGACCTCGATGCAGTGAAAAATTCAGGCACTTCGTAATATGTATTGCCATACAGCCTTTTTTTTTTCATTTTTTGCAAGTGCCAGCGATTCATTCCAAAACAAGCACACGCCGGCTGTTCAAGAAACGGGCTGCGCTTGCGAACAGCCGCGATAAACCAGCTAAATGCATGCTTCCATTTCAGGACAGCGCACTCGATCACGTAATAATAAAGTCCACATCCCCAATGTCATAACGGTCCTTGTTCGCTTTATGCATGGTTATTAAACCATCTGTTTTCTGCCAATAGTACCAAGCAAAAAAGAGTTAAAAACCACTCTGACGTAAGCGAAAGCATCCACCCACTAATTCTATACAAGTGCCGCGCTTCAAACGCGACACTTCTGTAGAATGACACTTCTATAGAATGAGTGGTATGAAGCATAAAAAAAATAGTTAAAACTACTCAGACAAAACAGAAAACACCGACCTATGTTTTCGGTTTTGTCTGGGTAGTTTTAACTATTTTTTTGCTTCATACCATAGAAGTGTCGCGTTTGAACGCGCATTTTCAGTGGCTGCAGCTTCACTAAATATCCCGCTCAACGAGCATATCTTTCTGAAACATGCTTTTAATTCCATATTATATGCAATAGAAGTTTTGCAAAAGTCCAAAACAAGTGGTATAAGACATCTACAGATATTTTACACGAAAAATGAAACACATTGTGGGCAGGACAATATAATTCTTAAAAATTACCCTGCAATACAAACGACAAAGAAAAGGACAGACGGAAAAACCAAAGAATCTGCATAAACATTTATTTATTATAATAAAATACGCTCAGGGTACAAACGACGATCTTCATTTTCCTTTTTGTGCGGAATGACAAAAGGCTTCTTCCCTTGGGTGTCACGGTTATGGCAGCCAAATGTACTGGAACCCGGCATCGCGACAAAACGAGCCACTTCGCCCGTCGTGCACCTTGCGTCCTGCGAACACACAGCACAGTGGCACTTGGCGCGTCCAACATGGCGCCGAGTGTCGGAGAAAACAAAATACCAAAAGAAAAAGCGCATGCGCTACCACGTGACCGCAACCATCCTATCGGAGGCGAGGAGAGGGGGAAGCGGCGTAATTCAAGAAAAAGCGGTACTTTTCCGGAGGTAGAGGGGCTTTACGTAGCGTGTGGGTGTGGGCCCATCCAACAGCCTCTAAAATTGGCCCAACGCCGCAGATAGCAAGGAGATAACGCAAGCTGCTCGTCAGTTTATTTCATCGTTATTCTTAGTTGTGGTAGAGTTGTTTTGTTTTGAGTTTTATTATTCCCTTTGCTGAATGCGTCTAAAGAGAGGTTAGCAAAAGGCGCAAGCGAAACACTGAGCAGCGCAGGCGTAAGGAAGGGCTGCCAGAGTTTTCATGAAAGATGAAACGGATAGAGTACTACGTGAGAGAGGGAGAGCTACACCGAACGTAAATCGTTTAAATGGTGCCAAGAGCGACGTAAGCTTCGAGTTTTCAGGACAGGTGAACACATCGCCACTTTTCTCTCTGTTTCTGGAAACGTTTGTTTAGCATTAGAGATGAACACGGACTTATGGTCCTGGGGTAGACATTGTTGTTCTCTAAGGATGTCCAAAGCTTTCTTGAAGCGTCCGTTTGGTTTTTGAGAATCGCGGGTGAAATGATTTTATCAATTTTGCTGGATCAATAGCGGAACACGAGCTTAAAGTGGAGCCTTTGAGTTTCTGTTCGCCTCTACGATCGTTTGCCTTACCTGCCTACGCGGCTACGGTAGAGTTACCCCAGTCACACGGGCATACCAAAGCTCCTTTGAGGTAAAGGAGCATAGCGACTTCGAAGGAACATTAGCTCAAGGGAGCTGAGTCGGTGCTACACGGTTTCCGTTGAAGCTTTTAACAAAAGCCACAACGTACGCTTGGCGCTCCTATCGCTCGGAAATGAGAAAAAATAATACGACTCCGATGCCCCCCTAAATTAGTTGTGCGTGCTTTTTTCTGCTTTTTCCTATCAAATATTTTGTTTTTGGACACTGATAAAACAAAGTGAACACCTAAAAGTAATGGAAATAATTCGCCAAACACGGACGTAGTGGTAGCAGTGCGCCGCTGTGTACATCGTATTTCTCCGGCTATGCGGGCTTCGATTCCGTTTTTGTTGCTGTTCTCGATGGTTTTCAATCGCAAAGTCTCCAAACATGTGCCACGAGACACTCAGCGTGTGAGGATCAAATATTCATCGTAGCGCCCAGTTTAGCGCCATGTGCCGAATCTTCTAAAGGAAAAAATGCTCTCTGGTATCACCTTACGCCGATAACAACATTCGAATACTTAGCTGACGTTTGCCCGATAGCTAGAAATGCACCGGCACATTACGCATGTTCTCGAATGGGCAGTAGACCCAGGCCCCGCTAGCCACACCACCCCAGCAGCTGACCACAACGTCACCGCTACAGTGCACCTGCCCTCAAGCTGTGCAATTTTCAGGCGACATATGACAAACTGTGTCTATCAGCAGAGCTTTTATGGTTTATAACTTCTAAGATACCGTGAAACGTGCTTTTTATTAAATAAAAGCGCGTTGCATTGGCTCCAAGGCAAAACATGTTTTTCTGCCGTCTGCCACCTGCGAACGAGGGTAGTCCTTTAGAGCCTCAAGGGACAAGCGCGGACTCCCTCAGCTCGAAGCTCCTTTCAACTAATGCTCCCTTCGCGCGCCCGTGTGACAGCGCGCCCGCTCCTTTCAAGTAAAGAAGCTTTAGTCCAAAGGACCTTGAAAGTGCCCGTGTGACAGGGGTATTACCTTTGTTATGATGGCAATTATTGTATCCTGTGGACGCTGTTGTGATTGACAACGCCTGAAATTGAGGTCTGAATTTTGACTTGTTGCCATGAGATATTGCACTTCGTTGCGTTTCACTTAAGAGCGTTAATTTTAGTTCTCAAGTTAGTTTTGACTTGTGGTGGTCTGGCATTTCGAGGGGTGTGCAGAGGGCACTTGCAGCGTTGGACGTGGTTCGACAATGGCTGTCCTGTCGAGTCTGTCTTTCCTCCAGGATCCGTGAGCCCCTGTGAGCTGTGTGTTCGAGTGGAATGCCAGGAGCGGAACCTGTGCATCTGAGAGCTTCGCCACCGGTCCATAGATGAGCCTGCTGGCGCCCGTGCGTCGCATCACTTCAGCCGAGCCACGTTGAGCCGCTCGTCCTCCTGATGCATCGTTTGGTGGCGGGGGTGCTGTTGTGCCTCAAATTCCCCTGCCAGCACGTGCAGTTCCACCAGCGACCGACCCCACAGCGTGCATTCCCAGAAGGCGTTCGTGCGTCATCAGTTGACGTCGTTCGAAAGCAACCTCGCCGGTCGCCGGTCGACGAGAATAATGAACAGGGGAAATTGGGAGGACCCCCCGGCATCACGGACCGGTACCGCACTCCAGCCACTTCGTGGGAAAGAGCGAGGAGGAAGCAACCCGAACGAGGGTAGAAAAGCGGGTGCACCTGGGTGCACCGGCAGCTGCTCACGTCGACCCGGCCGTGTCAACAGCTCCTCACCGAGACACGGCCGTGGAGTATGTAAATTATTGTATAAAGTCTTTTCTCGGTCGTCTTCGGCCTGTCGTCCATCCTGGCTCCTCAATCACGCGCCTCTTCGAAGCGGTGGGGCTACCAACGTCCCCGTACCCCCCATCCGTCCTTCGAGCACTGCATTTCACGCGCCAGAGCCATGCGCAAATCTGCTACCAGGAGCGTCCGAAAACGGTGAAACCTTGCGAAAACTGAACGGGTGGTGAGGGGATAGTTTTGTAAACACATAGTCCGCTTCAGCGAAAGAAGCACGGTGTTCTTGTGGCCGTGGCGCTCTAGTGCTGAACCAAAGGTCGTGGGATTGAATTCCGACCGCGGCGGCTGCATTTCGATGGCGGTGAAATGTTGAGGCCCGTGTACGTATACATGCCTTGCACCTACGTCACGACCAGGCGCTGCGGGATACCGTTTCGCCATCGCGGAGGACCAGCCGCGGCAGTGAAAGTGCGGACGCGTATGCGTTTCTGTACTCGCTCTCGTTAGCCGCGGTATTTGAGTTCTCGAATCGCAGGAGAGCAATGAAGAGACGAGTGTGAAAGAACACAAACCTTTTTCACGTGCCAAAAGACGCACACAGTCGATGCGGCCGCACGAAGCAGCTAAAATCTCGAGGCAGCGCAGTTTGTGGCTGACGCGTATCAAGCGCGCCGATCGCGACACCGAACACGCTGATACATCCAAGTGTGCACAAGAGCCTACAAATGTTTTGCGAGCACAGTTATGCGCCTGTTCCTGCCTTGAGCATCGTTCGTCGGCTCCCGTCGTAACCGATCGCGAACGAGCGTAGCAGTGGCGCACCGACGGGCCCCCCCCCCCCCCCCTGAGGCCGACCTAACCCCATCCCACTCCGTAACTTCTCCTATGTCCTAGAAGAATGTGGCGCTAATGTCTATGCAAAATGCCGAAAAAATAATAAAAATAATCATCATCATTGATGTTACTATTATTTGGCATTTTATTTACTTTTTTTTACACACGCAACAACTGTGTAATGGCATGCCCGGCCCTTCATGAAAAATTGAAACCCCCCCCCCCCCCCCCTGGTAGAGATCCTCCGTGCGCTACTGGTAGAGCATTCCTCTACTTATTGCGCGCCTTCCTGAATAAAATACGGTCTCTCAAAATCTTACCCGAAATGCCAAAAAAGGTAGGACTATAGTCTTGGGTTTTTTGTGAAATTTTGACTCGATCAGAAGTCGCACAAAATGCGTTTTCCCGCATCGTAGAGCATTCCTCTACTTATTGCGCGCCTTCCTGAATAAAAATACGGTATCTCAAAATTTTGCCCATAATGCCAAAAAAGGTAAGACTATAGTATTGCGTTTTTTGTGAAATTTTGACTCGATCAGAATGCGTCTTCCCGCATCGTAGAGCATTCCTCTAATTATTGCCCAGCTTCCTCAATAAAATGCGGCCTCTCAAAATCTTTCCCAAAATGCCGAAAAAGGTAAGACTATAGTCCTGGGCTTTGTGTGAAATTTTGACTCGATCAGATGTCGCTCCAAGCACGTTTGGCCGCATCATAGAGCATTCCTCTACTTATTGCGCGCCTTCCTGAATAAAAATACGGTCTCTCAAAATCTTCCCCAAAATGCCAAAGAAGGTAAGACTGCCAAAAAAGGTAGGACTATAGGTATTGGACTTTTCGTGAAATTTTGACTCGATCAGAAGTCGCACAAAATGCGTTTTACCGCATCGTAGATCATTCCTCTACTTATTGCGCGCCTTCCTGAATAAAAATACGGTCTCTCAAATTTTTGCCCATAATGCCAAAAAAGGTAAGACTATAGTATTGGGTCTTTTGTGAAATTTTCGAGTCGATCAGAATGCGTCTTCCTGCATCGTAGAGTATTCCTCTAATTATTGCGCGGCTTCCTCAATAAAATGCGGCCTCTCAAAATCTTTCCCAAAATGCCGAAAAAGGTAAGACTATAGTCCTGGGCTTTGTGTGAAATTTTGACTCGATCAGATGTCGCTCTAAATACGTTTGGCCGCATCATAGAGCATTCCTCTACTTATTGCGCGCCTTCCTGAATAAAAATACGGTCTCTCAAAATTTTGCCCAAAATGCCAAAAAAGGTAAGACTATAGTATTGGGTTTTTTGTGAAATTTTGACTCGATCAGAATGCGTCTTCCCGCATCGTAGAGCATTCCTCTAATTATTGCGCGGCTTCCTCAATAAAATGCGGTCTCTCAAAATCTTTCCCAAAATGCCGAAAAAGGTAAAACTATAGTCCTGGGCTTTGTGTGAAATTTTGACTCGATCAGAAGTCGCTCTAAATACGTTTGGCCGCATCATAGAGCATTCCTCTACTTATTGCGCGCCTTCCTGAATAAAAATACGGTCTCTCAAAATCTTCCCCAAAATGCCAAAAAAGGTAAGACGTATAGGGTTTTTTGTGAAATTTCGACTCGATCAGAAGTCGCTCTAAATACGTTTGGCCGCATCATAGAGCATTCGTCTACTTATTGCGCGCCTTCCTGAATAAAAATACGGTCTCTCAAAATTTTGCCCAAAATGCCAAAAAAGGTAAGGCTATAGCCTTACCTTTTTGGGTATCTTGTGAGTATTGGGTATCTTGTGAAATTTTGACTCGATCAGAAGTTGCACAAACTGCGTTTTACCGCATCGTAGATCATTCCTCTACTTATTGCGCGCCTTCCTGAATAAAAATACGGTCTCTCAAATTTTTTTGAGAAGAAGTCACAAAAGACTATAGTATTGGGTTATTTGTGAAATTTTGACTCGATCAGAATGCGTCTTCCCGCATCGTAGAGCATTCCTCTAATTATTGCGCGGCTTCCTCAATAAAATGCGGCCTCTCAAAATCTTTCCCAAAATGCCGAAAAAGGTAAGACTATAGTCCTGGGCTTTGTGTGAAATTTTGACTCGATCAGAAGTCGCTCTAAATACGTTTGGCCGCATCATAGAGCATTCCTCTATTTATTGAACGCCTTCCTGAATAAAAATACGGTCTCTCAAATTTTTGCCCAAAACGCCAAAAAAGGTAAGACTATAGTATTGGGTTTTTTCTGAAATTTTGACTCGATCCGAATGCGTCTTCCCGCATCGTAGAGCATTCCTCTAATAATTGCGCAGCTTCCTCAATAAAATGCGGCCTCTCAAAATCTTTCCCAAAATGCAGAAAAAAGTAAGACTATAGTCCTGGGCTCTGTGTGAAATTTTGACGCGATCAGATGTCGCTCTAAATACGTTTGGCCGCATCATAGAGCATTCCTCTACTTATTGCGCGCCTTCCTGAATAAAAATTAATAGGGTTTTTTGTGAAATTTTGAC